>CM076578.1:235256658-235808289 GCA_034641835.2 Pinus albicaulis
GGTGGAATGGCATTCCCGATTTCTACAGCTGAGATTGCATATCAGTCCATAGTTGACAACTGACTGCAAGTGTTCCGACTCCTCTTTCAGTTAGAGCCGGATGGTGATGTGGCTCCGGCTTGGACGCTTAGTTCTTCTTCGGCCCAGGATTGCCTTGATACCACTCTTCCATCTGAAGAGGCAATCCTGGAAGCCATGACTGGTATAGATAGACCGTGGGATGACTTGCATCATCGGTCTTACTTCTTACCTGACTTGAGCGAAGTTGAAACTAGTTTTCCAAGTCCTCAGTCTCCTGGTCCTGTTCACCCAGTCTTGAACCCTTTGGCACCAACACAGGTTTATGCTGAAGGAAATATGGCTATGATCTCTCCTACTATCCCAGTGAACATTTCCAGGGATCCCAATAGTATCGAGAATGTCTTCATTGGAGCTGAATGTTCCCGTGAAGAGGTTCAAATTTATACCGAGCTCTTCAAAGAGTATAGGGATGTATTTGCTTGGTCTTATGAGGAAATGCACGGCATAGATCGAAATGCACGGCATAGACCCATCTAGTGTCTAGCATGAGATCAAGACTTATGAAAACACTAAGCCGGTGAGGCAAAAACTTCGTCCGGTCAATCCTAGGAAGACAACAGCTATCAAAGCTGAGGTTGAGAAGCTCCTTAAGGCGGGATTCATTTTCCTTGTTCCTTTGACTGAATGGGTTTCAAACCCCATTCCCGTAGATAAAAAGCAAGGAACGATTTGAGTTTGCATCGATTTCAGAGACCTAAATAAAGCATGTCCTAAAGATAATTACCCCACACCATTTATCGATCAGATCATTGGCAGGTGTGTCTTGTTACGAGATTTTCTCCTTCATGGGCTGGTTTCTGCCTCTAGTTACTCATCAATTAACATCCGTCTAAGAAGATCGACATAAAGAGACGCATTTATTTGTCCTGGGGTACGTTTGCATATAAGAAGATGCCTTTTGGGGCTACCTTTCAGCGGGCCATGTCTTATGCCTTCCACGACATCAAGAAAATTATCGAGGCATACTTAGATGATCTAGCTCCTCATTCTTGAAAGAGGATGGATCATCCTGGTCACCTCCGGCAAGTATTCGAAAGATGTTGTTTTTATAAAATTCGATTGAATCCGAACAAGTGCGTTTTGGCGGTTACATCCAAGTCATTGTTGGGATTTATCATTAATAGGAAGGGATAAGGGTGAATCCCTTCAAAGGTTGAGGCAATACTTCGGTTGCCTCCCCATCTTCAAATCATGATCGGCTTCAAAGTCTCCAAGGAAAGTCTAATTTTCTTCAGAGGTTTATCGTCAATCATGCTGAGATTACAAAGGGATATATGAGACTGTTGAAGAAAGGAGTTCCTTTTCTTTGGGACGACTACACTCAACGCTCATTTGATGCTTTGAAAAAGGCATTGACCTCTGCTCCTTTACTGAGTCCACTTGATTATAACAGAAATTTTCTTTTATATTTGGCAACAGCAGAATCTACCATTGGTATGGTTCTGGTTCAGGAGGATGATGCTCTTGCAGAGCATGTTATTTGCCTATTATCATCGAGTACATGGGACCTGAGTGCCGATACATAGATAGAAGGTTAGCCTTAACGAGTCCATCTTTGTGCGCGACTCCGGCATTACATTATATATCGCAAGGCATATCTTGGAAATTTGCCAATCCATTTCAGTTTGTCCTCGACAGGTGATTGGGGGCAAATATAATAGATGGAATGTGATTTTACAAGAATTTGATCTAGAGTTCATGTATGCCAAATCCAAGAAGTCATTAGTTTTTGCGGAATTGATCTCTGAGTTGCCTTGTGGAGAGGAGATGATCTATGATGAGTCCTTTCCGGACGAACACTTGTTTCTAATCTCTCCACAGGATCCTTGGTACGGGGATATCATTGTATATCTCCCCGGGCTATGATTTCCCTCTTCTTTTCGAAAGATGATACCGTCGTAAGCCTGCGTCCTTAGCCAATTATCACGATTATTGGTGATGCTTTGTATGCCGTCGAGGGTTGATTCAATCTAAGCCAGCCTTAACTTTCGAAGAAAGAGTGAGGCTGTGCTGAATGATTCCCACAGTGGAGCTTGTGGGGGTCATTTATCTGGGCTTGCTACAGCTCAAAAGATTTTGCGTGCTGGATACTTTTGGCCCTCGATTTTCAAAGATTGCATTGAATCGGTCAAAAAGTGTCATCCTTGTCAGGTTTATACTCGAAAAATGTGCGCTCATCCAGCTCCGCTTTTTCCAGTCGTTACTGTCGGTCCCTTTACAAAGTGGGGTATTGATTTTACTACTTGTAACCCGCCTTCGGCAAAGGGTCACAAGTACATTATAGTAGCAGTAGACTACTTTACGAAGTGGGTCGAGGCTATGCCTACTTTTGGGAACGATGGTGAGACTGCAGCTCTGTTCCTTTTCAACCAGGTTATCGCTCGTTTTGGTATTCCTAGAGAGATTGTCACTGACCATGGCAGTCCCTTTGAGAATAGTATGATGGTGATTGAAAGCTCTCAAATTGGGTTTTTAAGCGGGAGCATTCATCTCCATATTATCCTTAGGCCAATGGGCAAGTGGAAGCCGTGAATAAATCCTTGAAGACAATTCTTCAACGAATGATTGATAAACATAGATCCAGGCGGCATATTATGCTGTATCTGCCCAGCGCTGTGGGCATACGGGACGTGATTTAAAGCGCAGCGGCTTTACTCCTTTTCAGTTAGTCCACGGGGTGGAATCTGTATTTCCCGTTGAATGCGAGATTCCTTCCCTTAAATTAGCTGTTGAGCTTCTTCCTGACACTTCTAGTCTGGCAGAGCGGCTTCTTCATCTGGAACATCTTGATGAGCAGCGTCGAGATGCCGCCACGTTGAATGAAGCGCATAGAAACCGAGTCAAAGTTCAGTACGATAAGGCGGTTAAGCCTAGGGTCTTTTCCGAAGGTGACCTTGTTTTCGTCTATGCCCAAGAAAAGGATGCCTTGGGGGCAGAAAAGTTTAAGTCGATGTGGTATGGCCCCTATATCGTTAAAAAATCCCTTAAGAAAGGAGCATATACCTTGGTTGACTTTGAAGGGAACGAGTTGCTGGAGCCTCGAAATGGGCTCTATTTGAAGAAGTATTATGCCTAGGCTCCGGCCTGGCATCTTGCTTTTGTATATAGTAGTTTTTTGCTTTGTACATATCTGTTTGATTTTCGATTTTTGATGAGGTGGTGATGTTTTTGATCTGCTTTGGCAGGTTGTGTTGGATGTCATGAGTCATTTTGGTTTCTCCGATGGTGCTAGTAGACACACCCGGAACTTAGCTTCCGCGGCTTGGGTGTTTCATTATCCTTCCGGTCAGCTGTTGGTATCAAGAGGAGTCTGCATTGGTCCTGCTTCCAATAATGTAGCAGAATACACTGCAGTCATTCATCTACTCTCGGAGGCAATATCTTTGGGTGTTGATTCGTTGGTAGTGTTCTTGGACTCTCAGCTGGTGGTGTCGCAGTTGAACAACACTTATCGGGTACGAGATCCATTTTTATTACGATTGTTCTTGAGGGTACGTTTGTTACAAAAGTCATTTCAATTTTTAACATTCATTCATATTCCTCGAGCTGACAACTGGTTTGCTGACTCATTAGCTAATCAAGCTTTAGATTGGCATATTAATCATTCAATACAATAAATTTTCTAAATCATCAAAAACATCATACATTTGATACATTTATCACATCACATCAAATATCGTTGTATATATATCATCGGAGTGTCAAAAAATTTACAAAATTTGGATCCATAATCTCGTACAAAACATGGGCTTATGCCCCATCATGTTCAGTCTCAAAAAGGAATATACAATCATCTAACATATAAAATCTGTCTACTCCTGAGGACCCTGCCCAGAAGTCGTGTTCCTATAGAACATAACTGCAGTGGCCATACGTCGGAATAGTCTAACCCAGTCCCGGGGTACTCCTACAACCCGTCTCTGGACGGCTTCCGAAAAATCCTCCACGACAGCCATAGGGATTTGGCGGGTCAATCCCTCCGAGTTTCTCTGAACGGCCTGGAGAGTCCTGTCGGAATCCACTGTTTCCGCCTCACCTCTGCAGCGCTTGTGGCACGGTAGGCCCTCAGGACGAACTGGTCCAACATCTGAAACATGATCATTTTTTAATTGTCAGTCATTATGAATCCAATCAAAAACATGTTTGTTTTCATTTTTTTTACATATTTGAAAAAATCCAAAAAAATCATATAAGTCAAAATTTTTGCAAAAAACTTACCGACTGCTCCCCATGCTGCGCCGGGTGGAAGTACTAGATCTGGATCTCGTCGGAAGTCCATCCCAGCATCGGGATAGTCGTCCACTACGATGATATGTTCTCCCCACCACAGGAAGAACTCATCATCCCACGTGGTCCGGGGTAGCTCGCTTCCCCCCAGTCTCTTCATCATGTCTGCCCAACGGGCAATTCTTGGGTCCCGCGGGCTGCTGATAGTCGAGATGACTCTGGGTCTCAAAGCTGGAATCCTCTCAAAGAAGAATGTTGTCAAAATGGTCCCATAGCCAAAGTGTTTTGTTTTTGCTTGGCGAATGGAGGTCAGCTGTTGTTTCATGTTCAGTAGCAGGGTTGTGCACCAATCGTAGACATGAACTAAACACTCTACTGCGATGCTCATTTGCGTCCTGGACGCCTGATGTAGTGAGGCAGACCCTGCCACTCTGCCGATGGTGAAAAGGAGGATCTTCATGTGCAAATCCCTGATATCTCTAATGGCAATCTGCGTTCCAACCTTTTTGGAATTATCTACGCAATATAAGTGGACATAATCTTCCACAGTTAACCCTCCCAGGGGTTTTCCGTGAAGGTCTACTGGGTCTCCCCTCCTCGAGAGTCCAGTGATGAAATATATATCCTCCACTTCTATGCGTAGTGGCATCTGATCAATTATGAAGCAATCCTGATCTGGTTCCCAGTAATTTACGAGCATTTCTAGCAATCGCACATTGCTTTTCATATTAGGCATTTTAAAGAATTTGAACAATCCGTAGTTTCGGAGGATATTTTGTGCTGCGCGATCCTGCATGACCTCTTGGTCTATTGCGTTGTGCTCATGTTCCCTCCATGAGATGGTCATCCTGAGAAATTTCATCAAAATTTGCATTAGAAACGCTTTTTTGAAATCGGACCTGCGCATACGCTACTTTCCCTGTGCACAGTCGCGTGTATACGCGACTTGCCTTCATTGAACCCGCGTATGCGCAGATACGCAATTTTTAGCAAGGGTTTCAAAGCAAAAAATCACTTAATTTTAATTTTCAAACGGACAAAATGAATAAACAGGATGATTAAGGAGCCTACCTGAAGTTTCACTGAGTTCCGACGGTCGGTTGTTCCTGATTTGCTGAAAGAAGTTTTTAGCTCCAGAGCACTTTTTCCAAATCAGCTATGCAATAATGAACCAATTGAAAGGTAATTTGTGTATTTATGGCTAAAAAATTGAAAATTTTCGCAAAATTTCTTTATGCTTATTTTTTCGATCTATCTTATGCTGTATAACTCGATTGCTTGGAAGTGCCCAGTTTGGTATGTTTTCAGGTACATTTTGACAATTTTGAGATTTTTCCCGGTTTTTTATCCATGGTTTCAGACTCTTCACGGCAGGTATATGATCTTCACTGGCATATAGGTTAGGGAATCACTTTCTGTTGCATCTTGCATACTAGCCTCCATACTGATCACTTGCCTTAGGGTCGATCCCATCAGGTCATGAGTATTACACCCATTTCACTCGCCGATTATTTAATCATGACTTGATGGTAGAGCCTTCCTTTACATGGGATTCCTAGTTAGTTCCTCGCTATCACTTGTTTCCCATGCTGCTTTTTATGTAGGCTCGGGAGTCCTCTTTAGTCCCGCCATGTCTTATGTGTTGAAGCTTCATTCTTCTCCTTCATCACTTATCATTTTTTTGGCTTATACCCTAGAGGCTCCCTGGTGTCGTTTAAGTTGTATTACTGCATTGCATATTGGCTACTTGTTTATCCTGGCCTTTAGCCGGCTTCATTTGGACTCGATGTTTAAGCCAACTTTTGACCTTGACTGTCTGTACAAGTTAACCATTGCATGCACTTAGCTATCACGACTTGACACCTTTGTACCCATGGATGGAACGTTCCTCTGAGTATCACTGACCAGTTTTCGCCACCTTGCATTGAGAATAGGATTGTTCCAATCCCAGGAACTAGTGCATCTGCTTTCTTGATACTCGTTCTATCCATTGTACCATAGCATTCTTTTATTCTTTTTCAGGCTTATTATATGAAAAAGACAAAAAAAATTAAATATAACAAAAAGAGCGGGAACGGGATGTATCTTCGGTATTTTGATGGCAGTACAGAGTCAGTTTGTCGCCCTTGAACAAAGCACATATACTTATATATATTTCCTTCATTTGGGATGGTTCTAGTTTTGACCTAGGTTCAGCCTTTACCATGTTTCACTTGTCAGTTCTCCCCCGGTTGGTTATCTCTTCCAATCATATGGAGAGTTTGTTGTGCCTCTTGCATAACAGACTTATACAGTGTCACTTTTACTGCCATGGTCATCACAGAGTCGTGCTTTTGTTCAAGGGAAGTCTAACCAGAGTCGGCCATTCTGCGGTGTCTCTTGACTCATTATTCAGTCGGCCTTCCCGGTCTTGTCAGTATCATGTTCTATCACATCATATGTTTTGGTCTTCTACTCGTGCTGGTTTGAGAAGGTCCCCATTGACTTCTTGCCGGCGGGTTTGTCTCTTATCGACTACGACACATTGCTCTGAGAGCAAGCCTAGAGCCGCACCTTGGGCCTATTTCCATCATTGATAGGTGACCTCGTGCTTAGCATTTGATCATCATCATGGGTCTTTGACTGAGTGGTTTCCCCTGTGTTCGACGTCAGCATACATTATCACACTTGGGATTCGTGCAGTACCTTGATTTCCATTTGACCCTATCGGTGGATTTCTCGCCTCTGTGTCAGCTTTCATTATTGGTTGGTTCAGAGGGTTTCTTCCGTGCTCTAGCTTCATCTTGTGCATGTCGGAAACGTACTTCGGTTTTGGTTCCATCACTCTACTTCGTCCGATTCCTTCAAAATCTTGGCCTGCGGGTTACACTCGCGCTGGACTGATGTGGGATGCCTTAATGCCTTCCTTCCAGCAGATCTTTTCCCATCGACTCCGACTCATTGCTCTGGGAATAAGGTCTAGAGTCTTTTTGTCGGTACCTTAGGGTTTGCAGTCATCAGTGGCAGACTCTTCGCTATCGACAGTGGGGATTCATCATTGCCTCCTGATTGGTAGATTCTTTCAAGTGTTCGACTTCAACTCATTCATTCACACTTGTCAGATTGTACTGGGGCACCTTGCCACTCATTATCATTATCGGTGGGTTGTCTCGCGTTGGTTAACGGGAAACATCATTGCCCGGTAATCCAACGATTTCTCACATGGTCGACTTCAGCTCATTTATTCCCAGTGTGTAGAATTGTGCCGTTGTGATCGGTGAAGACCTTGGGTTGCATCAGCATTTCTCGGTTCACTGTTGACAGTCCTTTCAGTTTCTGCCAGTGTTGCCGTCCACCCTTATATGTTGCAGTTCAGCACAGCAGCATCTTATATGTTGATCCCCGAGTTGCGTGATTGTACCGTTTGATCCACCTCTTATGATTCGGTACTTGGAGATTCAGTTACTTGATCAGACATCCAGTTGCACTATCTTTGATCAGCTTTCTATATGTGATACTTGGACATTGATTCAGACTTGTATTTCCGGGCCCTGCTCAGATGATTCACTATGTACTTTCAGTTCAGTTATACTTCTATACATGTTGGATCTATTCAGTACTTTCTATATATATGATGTATTTTTGACTGAGCATGGGTATGCCCGCCTCAGCATGAGTTGACTCTCTGGTTTCTTTCATTGGTTTTTGGCAGGCTGAAATCTGGTGAAGTCCTCTCTTGTCCTTGCGAAAGTTCTTTCTATGTGCATAATACATTTCGGCCATCATGTACCCCTTCTGACCTCATATATTAGGGGGCATCTGTTATAGCATCATTTCTCACTTTGACATGATTCATGATTGCTTTATGGCTTTATGGGCACCCATTCCTACAGACTTGGACAAATTCACTTAAAAACAGTGTAAAATCCCTCATACGCGACTATGCCCATGTTTTTCCGCGTGTATACGCGAGTTCAGCTAGACTTTTCCGCGTATGCCATTAAAATGATTAAAAAATATATAAAAAATCCCTAATTTCGCGCTGGGTTGATGGTTACTCGGGTAGTTCAACCACCCCAGCCCGTGGCCAACTGTTTCCAACTGCTGAAACTACTTGGAGGGACTATAAAAAGCCCTCATGTGTATGGCCTAAGGGGAGAGAGAGAATTATTGATATTATACTCTGTTGGTATTCCCTATCCAAGTCTGATTCCCCGTGCCTCCTGCACTTTCCCAGTTCATTGTAGGAAACCCTTGTTTCCTTGAGATACACATCCCTTTATATGTTATCTCGTATGCACCAGTTTGGAAGGAGTCTTGGCGAGGCAAGGGCTGGACGGATCCGGACGACGGTCTGCGAAGGCCTTGGAAGGATCAGGTGATCTCTCCACTTGATTACTTTTGTACGTACTATTTATAATACAGAAGTATCATGTTGTTCCCGAAATAAACATGTTAGTGTATGCTTTTATGTATGAGAATATTTGTTATAAAAGCATTCATTATGATTTATTTAATGTTTTATATGAATCTCACTGACATTTAGAGTAGATATATGCTGTACAACCTGTCCTTTGTGCTGGTTTCTTCTTGTATTTCAGGTTAAGGAGGAAGGACGGTTGCAGGGAGTTTGGACTCCACGTGGATCTACTTCAACCGTAGGACCCACGGGTAAATCTCTCATTCTACTCTATTTATTTTTTCTGAGCATGCATGGTTGTGTGAGTCTCTGTTAAGTAGTACGCCCCTGCTCTGTGGAGGTTGTATCCCAACCAACCTCTAGGGTGTTAATTCCCTGAAACACCCACTCCAATATTTGACACAATATCTAGGAGCCATTTTTTCACAACTTCCAGGATAAAGTGTGCTCTTTTGGGGTTTAATACGCAAATGCACATGCTCCCCACTTTAAATTCTCGGTGCACTCTTTTCTTATCAGCATAGTTCTTCTGGCGATATTATGCTGTCTTGATGTTTCTTTGTATCTGTTTAACAATTCTTTCCATCTCTTGTAAAGCATCTGGTCCCAACATTAGTTTATCTTCTGGCTGACTCCAGCTCAAAGGAGTATGACACTTCCTTCCATACAGTTCCTCAAACGAACTCGTTTTGATGGAGGATTGGTAGCTGTTATTATAGGAAAATTCAGCTAAATGCAAGTATTCTCCCCACTTTGATGGTCTATCGATCACATACATTCTCAGCATGTCCTCCAAAATTTGATTAGTTCTTTCCGTTTGACCATCGGTCTGAGGGTGGTAAGCAGTACTAAAATTCAATTTAGTGCCCATACCTCCAAATATCCCTTTCCAAAAGGCTGCTGGAAACTTAGCATCTCTATCAGAAACAATCACCTTCGGAACCCCATGGAGCCTTACTACCTCCTTCAGGAACACATTCGCTACTTGAGTTGTCCCAAAGGAAGATTTCACTGGTATAAAGTGAGCAGCTTTTGTTAGAGTGTCTACTACTACCATTACAGAATCATGTTGGTATTTGGTTTTGGGTAACCTTGTTATGAAATCCATGGAAACTGTGTCCCGTTTCCATTCTGCAATCGGTAAAGGGTTTAAAAGGCCAGCAGGATGCTGATGTTCAACTTTGACTAGTTGACATTCCATGCATCTACTTAAATATTCTGCTACATTTCTATTCATTCCTGGCCAGAACAACTTCTTTTTCAGGGCTGTTAACATTTTCTAATATCCTGGATGTCCTGCATATGGCTGTTTGTGGTACTCATCCAGAATTTCCCTTTTTAAGGACACTACATTGGGAATATATGATCTGTTTTTATAACAGATCTGCCCTTTCTGGTTTTGAGTGAGATCATTTTTCTCATTTTTCTGTAATTTCACCAGAAGTGTTTCAAAAATTGGGTCTTGGTTTGGTGCCTTATTCACCAAATCTTCTACATCAATCTGAGCACTACTTCCAATGCTATTGATATTCTGACAAGCATTTCTGCTCAATGCATCAGCAACTTTATTTTCTTTCCCTCTAATATGTTTTATATCCATATCAAATTCACTTAAAAAAGACAACCATCTGGCTTGTCTAGCATTCAAATCAGTTTGGGAAAGGAAATATTTGAGACTAATATGATCAGTCATCAATGTAAATTTTTTTCCAAGAAGATAGTGCTGCCACATTTTCAAAGCATGGATAACAGCTGCTAATTCTAAATCATAGGCACTATAATTCTTTTCATGTATCTTCAGTTTCCTAGATTCATAGGCAATAACTGAATTTCCCTGCAACAGAACTCCTCCCAATCCTTCTCTACAGGCATCTTTACATACCACAAATTCCTTGTCAGGATCTGCAATCTTCAGTATAGGGGCTGTAGTAATTTTTAGTTTTAATTGGTCAAGACTGTTTTGGCATTTTTCAGTCCATTCAAATTTGACACCTTTCCTTTGTAATGACTTGATGGGATGTGCTATGGCAGAAAACCTCTCTACAAATCTGTGATAATAGCCTGCAATCCCCATGAATGATCTCACTGCTGAAACATCAGTTTGTACAGGCCATTCTTTTATAGCCTTTATCTTTTCAAGGTCAACAACAAGGCCTTGTTCAAAAATAATATGACCCAAATATTGGATCTTATCTTTATAAAACTCACATTTGCTAAACTTGGCATATAGTTGATTTTCCTTTATAGTTTTCAATACTATCCTCAAGTGTTCTTTATGTTCCTCCTCACTTTTTGACTAAACTAAGATATCATCTATGAACACAAGGACAAATTTATCCAAGTACTTTTTGACACACTGTTCATTAGGCACATAAATGTGGCAGGGGCATTTGTCAAACCAAAAGGTAGGACTACAAATTCGTAGTCACCATACCTGGTTTGAAAGGTTGTTTTGTTGATGTCTTCTTCTTTAATTCTAAGCTAGTGATAACTAGTCCTTAAGTCAATTTCTGAAAATACTGAAGCTCCTCTCACTTGATCAAAAAGATCATCAATTCTAGGCAAAGGGTATCTATTTTTAATGGTCAACTTATTCAGTTGACGATAATCAATGCACATCCTAAAAGTTCCATCCTTCTTTTTCACGAACAGCACCGGTGCTCCCCAAGGAGATACACTCAGTCTGATATACCCTTTATCTAACAGTTCTTGCAATTTCATTTTTAGTTCCATCAGTTCAGGAGGACTCATTCGATAAGGCGCTCGGGAGACAGGTGTTGCTCCCAACACCAAGTCGATTGAGAAATCAATCTCTCTTTTGGGGGGAAGATGAGGGATTTCCTTTGGAAAAACTTCCTTAAATTCTCTTATTACTGGTACAGCATCGAGTAAGTCCTCCTCAGTTTTCTGTTCTGTTTCTTCCACATGCACTGCATAAACTTGGTATCCTTTTCTAGCTATTCTTTTTAATTGCAATGCTGAAATTTGTCTTACAGAAATATGTTTTTGTTTCCCTTTGAGAATAAAAGGTTTCCCTTCCTCATCTACACAATGCAGAGTCTTATCCCAGCAGTTCATCAAGGCTTTCTTCTTTTACAGCCGGTCCATTCCTATCAGTAGATCATATGAACCTAAGGGCAGGATGTTCAAATTTACCTCTGTTTGAAAATCATTTAATTTGATTTCTGTTCGGGCCAGTTTATGTGTTACCTTTCTCTTAGTTCCAGTGTCCAGCTGTACCAACCATGACTATTGAAATTTTTCAGTTTTTAAGTTACATTTTTCTACAATCTTTGGACTAATGTAACTCAAAGAAGCACCCGGATCAATCAGAACAGTAACAGATAGGTCAGAAATATTACCCTCCATTTCCACCATGGTTGCTTGATGTTCTGCTTGCTGATTTTCCAAGGCTGCACTGATAGTTGGTATATTTTTGGCTATGTCATTTACTGTTGTCGCTTCTCGATCTCTCATGATCATATGAATGTTTCGATGAGGACAATCTCTCTTAAGATGGGGTTCTCCACAGCCCCAAAATTTTAGGGGTTCTCTCATTTTGACTGTCCCTTCCTTTTTACTGTCTCCATCTATTTGTTTGGAAGCTACTTGGGACTGAGCAGTTTGACTTTGTTTGGGTTTATTAAACTTTTTCCGCTGGTGATCTCTGCCAAAATTTTTCAAATAGGCTGGTTTCTGTTTCCTCCCTTTGAACTCATTCTTATTTACCCAGCTTTTCCCTTGTTCAGTTTTTCCTTTGAACTGTTGGTAACATAATCTGGCTTTTCTAACAGCTTCGTCCATTGTTTTTGGGTTATCAAATTCAATTTTCTCTTTGTAAACAATAGGCAAACAATTCAGAAACCTTTGTACCTTTGCCTTTTCCTCCCTTATGTAGGGTACATATCTTAGCAGATTTGTAAACTTAGTAACAAAATCATCAATAATGAGTTGTCCCAGTCTAATTTCATGGAATTCCTTTTCTTTTTCATCATAGTAACGTTCATTTAGGTAGCGGTTCTAGAACTTAACCTGGAAATCTTCCCAGGTGACTGTCTTTTCATCAATGGCATGCACCATTTTCGTCTCCTCCCACCACAAGGTAGCCTTACCTTGTAGCTGTTAAACAGCTAATCTGGCCTTCAGATTGCTATCATATTCATAGACCTGCAAATACTTGATCATGTTCAATAACCAAGCTTCCGCATCTTCCTCCTTCTCCCCATCATAGGAGGGGGCTTGATTTTTTGGAATTCCCCCTGTAATTCCTTTTTCTATTTGTATTGATGCCTTACTGCATCATCATCTTCAGACTCATCAGTTTTCCTCTTTCTGGAACCTTTGCCTTCCTGGTTGTTCCGCGAAGTTAATTCCTTGATGAGCTTTTCCTGCTCCTCACTGGCTAATGACAATCTGTCATTCTGGCTTTTTATCTCCGCCAATTCTTGTTGAAATTCTCGCAACATAGCCATCATGGGCGCATTTGGATCTGGTGCATTATCCTCATCACGCAGATCAACATAAATTTCGCAACCTTCTTCCATTTCAGCACCACTGTAAACACTCAACACAGATCAGTGAAAATAAAAATAAAATATATATATATATATATATATTTTTCCACAGAATTTAATTTATACAGTGAATACACAGCAATAGTGAGCACAATGTCACCAGTCCAATTTTATAACGTGGGCTCTGATACCATTTTTCACACCTCCCATTTTACCTCCAAAAGAATTTATTTTTTTTCAGCTATTCCAGTGAATCCTAGTAAGGGATTATGCTATTCCTTTGTAGATTTGATCTGATCAGGATCGTTTCCCTAATTTTCGATTCATTTCCCATTTGTCAATTTTGTTCCACTATACATGAATAAATTTGATTTGAAACCCATATGAGATTTAAATAACTTGTAATATCCATAACTATAATTATCATAACAAGGAATGGGTTAAAAATATATATATATGTTTATCCACTTTATAATTCCCACCTTTGTTGTAATTGTTTGACATATTCATAGACC
Source organism: Pinus albicaulis (assembly GCA_034641835.2). Taxonomy (NCBI): domain Eukaryota; kingdom Viridiplantae; phylum Streptophyta; class Pinopsida; order Pinales; family Pinaceae; genus Pinus; species Pinus albicaulis. Next base: position 235,270,395 of record CM076578.1, read on the forward strand.
TTAAGGGACGTGGATGGAATCGATTTGGTTCACACATTAGCCACGGTTGTAATTACCCATAGACCTATATGAAATCACTTAGACTTCTATCTTTGTGACTCCACGTTTTCACTTGTGGATAGCATATAATTCATGGTGGAATGGACTTGACCTATGGTTATATCTCTACGTACATGTTACTCATGTCGATTTAATTTCCTACTCGTCCTTGTTTCGATTTCAAACTGATTTCATTGGGTCGGCTTCCACGTAATACGAGTTTGTGATTTGATGCATCATATGGGTGAATGGAGACGGAGAATCAGTTTCCACGTAAGCTCACATATACTTTTTTTTGGTTTGGCCACATAGGTTGTAACAAGTCTCTGCCCCTTTTTGGTCACGTGGATTCGTTCCACGATGATCCAGGTTCCTCCCGTCACCTTACCTTGTCGACTACACCAATTCTATGATGCAGCCAGCCCAATTGGACATTAAATGGAATTACTTGTTGGGTTGAATATTGAATGCAAGATGTACTTGGCTCATTAATACTTCGATCCATGACTCCTTCCCTTATATCTCGCCAGTTGAACGGCACCGATTCATTCGTGGCGTTAGGGTTTTTGTTGATCAATCCGATTATAATTTCACATATTGATTTGTTCAGGGTTTTTTTTTTTTCTTTCTGCGCGTTGGGTTTATTCATGACAAAGAAATTTTTGATGCCCTAGCAACTATACCGAGCTCGGCTACCTCTTTGGTGTATCTCCATACTAGCATGGACAATTCAGGTATGAAATTATCGTACCCGGTCGGTTCTTACTGTTTAATCATGGCTTCCTTCTACTGATTGAAATTTACGCTCCTTTCGTTGAGCCCTTACGGTGATTGTTGGACTTAGATGAATCATATGCCGTCATTTTGTTCCAGGTTATTTGCATCCACCCACTTGTTAATATTTCATCGCGTCTCATATATTTCTGTGTTAGTTTGCAGAGAATTTTTGTTTTCACCTCTCATGCGTTAGAGGGTGCGTGTTGAATCCATTCGTTTGGAATTTTCTTATGCGAACTCTCAAGAGCTCGTTCTAACCGACTGCTCTTGTATTCAGAGGTTGTCCTCCATCTTAAAATCATCAATGGTTTCTCAGGGTTTATTACTCTGGCACTGGCACGATGCTCTGGTTCGTTCCCTTCTTGACCTGTGTAGGTCGAGCTCATACTAATTGGGTAAGGCTAAATTCGTTATTCGATCTTGAACATCAAGATTCATTATCTATTTACTGATGAAAATTTTCTATCTCCTGTGTATGCGTACAGGCTATGGATGGGTTTCAATTTCTACCTCACCAGGTACTATCATTTTTCTCAGTCCTCTTTTTTTCCTTAGCACACATTCATCCTACTTATCTCGTTTAGCAGTGGATTTAACTTGGGTCATTGACTTGTGCAGGTAATATAAGCCTTGCGTCTTTCTCTCTTATATTGACACAGAGAGTGATAGCGGCCTTTGACATTAACGTTGGCTTCGTTTGCCCCCCTTGCAGGTCGGTATTCACCGAACACTGGTTGAAGGGAATCCGTATAGCTCTGTAGTGCTTGTTAGACAGCTTAAAATTTTTATTTATGAGTTGTATAAGTTTGGACAATTCAAACTGTTAAGTCTCGACATGAATATTTAATTATGTCTGGTCCAGTGGCATTTCGAGACAGTCCTCAAGCCACAGGGATTTATACTCATTTCAATTTTATATATATATATATATATATATATCTCGGTCATGATGCTAATCTCATAGATTTATATCACTTTGCAACTTTCAGCTCATGTCTTCGTTTACGAACCTCGAGATAATTAATGTACTGTTTTCTCTTCATATTGAAATTCAGTTGCATGTATTCTTATTCCTCAATTTTATTATAGTTTTCAATAATGGTTGAGTCTGTATATCCTTCTTGTATTTATGAAGGCTTTCCTGTACTATGCCTTGTGTATGACATTCTCATACCACACTAGTGTATAGTTTGGATAGTTGTAGTAGCTAAGTCTCTTCAATACTTCTTGGAAATAATACAACATATCACCATTTCTATTTTATACCCTTATTATAAATTTGCACAGGATATTTGTCTAAATTATCTACAGGTAGTGTATGAATATGTATCTCTATTTTTATGTTTAGAAGACATTTATATTTAAAATATACTATTTTAGCTCCTTGACTTGGGTGTATATAATGGACTAGGATACATATACTTCAATATTCTATGATGTGGTGCATATTCAGGTTGGTTATTTGCATAAATATCTTTTGTCTTTTAAATTATGTTCTCTAATATTAGAATGGTTCCATAAAATAACTATCAATGCAGAGTCTCTTGAAATTCAATAGTTGTTTTCTTTTGCTATAGTATTGGCTGCTTACATGCAAAATAAATTTACCATTGAGTTTTTGGGTATGTATGAACGATGTGCAGACCATAAGATCAGTCGATACAATCTCTACTTCCGTTCTTTAATACACATTGAAATTTACAATTCCTCTCTTACTATTTCCCAATATAGTACTGACAACTCAGATTTCTCTCTCTTATATTTATATATATATTAGAATCATGCTATGAAACAGAAGTAGATTAAAACTAATTTATAAATTTCTTCTGTGGAGAAATAAGTATCCTCATATTTAAACCAACACTGGTTTAAAGATTCTGTCGGATTCTACTCCACAGATTTAGTTCTACAAATATGCAAAATTTCAAGGGTGTATTCCTTATGATTGATTCTGTGAAATGTGGAACTTATATTCTAATATACAGTTAACTTTTATATGTAGCCAATTCATACTATATTAAGTAAACACACCAATAAATTTAGAGACATACCACTCATGAAATTGACCAACCTCCCAACCTTAGAGTGCTTTTGTCTCCCAGAACTCACCCTCGAGCTGATATCATCTCCTTGACAATAGATCAACCTCTAATCTGTACAAGAGCAGATTATTTAAGCTATTGTTCCCCAAAGCACATTTCTAATTCTGCGTCCAGAATCTCAGGATGCTTTTCTTCCTGTTTTCCTAGGCTTCCCATTTTAGGGATTCTTTAAAGCTGTTTTATGCTTTTCCTCAGCTTTTCCAGCTTTTTACCTCTTCCCAACTACTTTCCTCGTCATTGGGGAAATTCAGATTTTTCCTCAAAAATCTAAATTTTAAAAAAATTAATTTCTTTCAAGGATTTTTGAAAGATTGTGGGGAAATATTTTCCTCATCCATCCTCATGGATTTAGCAAGTGATCTCATAAATCTCATTTTTGGTCAATCTGCACCACATCATTTTATTCATTTCCTCAATTAAATATTTAATTACATTCACAAAATATTTATCCTTTGGGGTCCACTCCCCTTAGGATTAAAGTTCAAATGTCTAACTTTGAAATTCAAACACATGAATTGGGGGTGTTACAACTACATGTTGATCATATTTCTTGCTGAACAAGATGACACGGTATGTGGAAAATCATCTATCTTGTAAAGTTTTAAAAGAATTATGGCATAAGTTAGTAGAGTTTCAAATTGATGAATATTTTTCATAGTCGTGTTTCGTTTGAAATCGAGCAAATTTTAGCCTGAAAGTAAAATTTGTTTTCTTGAGTTATTTTTTGAGTCATTGAAGAAGGGTATTAAACTTTTGGATTTTTAGATTCATTCATATAATTTCCAAGATCCTAAAAAATTCTTTGAAATCTTTCTTCTCCAAAGCAAGAGGAGATTGTATTGCCTTTTGATTTTCTAATTGATTAGAATTATGTTTTCAAGTATAAGACTGAAACTGTAGAGTTAGAATCACGGTTTAAACTTAAGGATACAACTGATGAAATCATCCATGATCAAATATTCATTGAAGATCTGAAATCTAACATAATAAATCATGCTTTTATTGGTCCTATAACAAACTACATGGAGGTTCTTTTCAGCTTAAGGTTTCAACCATGTTTTCACTATAAGGAACATATCCATCAACAGTTCTCATTTGATGTTACAACTTTGATTTTGTGGAAAAATAGTAAATTTTCCCTTTTTATTATGCTAATAAGCAGTGAAGTAGTCAAATTGTTTCAGAAGCTACTTGATTTCCTTCATTGGCATTTTCATATTACTTGATTTAGCATGATTTTCAGCATTATAGGGTAGGTAGAAATGTGAAAATAACCTCAGTACTTTGAACATTTTTCCAAGAATTATTTTTATTTTCAGTTTCGTATTTTATTTCATATTTCAATTAAGTCTGTTTCAGATTTCAATTTGATATTTTAAGTCACAGATATTTTATGGAAGAGCATGTTGCACACTTGGGATTAGCACAATGGATCAAGCTACTAGTCTACGATTTTCCTAGCACCTCACACGGACAGTGACATCCCTAGCTGGAGCCTCTATTATGGTCCTATATTTTATAGGATCTAAAGGTGATGGATTATTTCATGTTTGTAATTTTACATTATTATATTTCATGCACATAATAAGGAAAAATGATAAATGATTTATCCTAAGTTTAAAATGATCGGGCACTTCAATATTAAGTTTGGACATATAAATCCTTATCCAAAGTTTTCACTTTATTTAAACCCCCACTACCCGATAAAACATCTCATCAAATCCCATCATTGTACGTTAACTCCCCTCCATATGTCCCATCATTCATTTCCTTGCACATCCATCTTATGGCCCATATCATTTTTGGGCGCCCCCTCTCCATCTGAATTTTACCATCGGTGGGGCAGGAGGGGCGTGGGGTGGTGGGGTGGGTGGGGGTCTGAAATGGGTGGTTTTGTGTTTTGGGCCCACGCTAACATGGAAACCTCTCCTGATTTCACAACCCTATTTCCTAAACCATTTACCACTTCGGACCCCCTCTGAAAAGTAGTTTCTGTGCCATACCAAAAATTGCCAATTCGCCCATCAAGCGTCCGTCATATCACGCCACCAAGATCATATCGTTGCCAATTAACACCCTTCTCGTGCTTTCCCTCCGAACTCATCCATCTATTATTTCTACCAATGATGTGCCTCCACATCATTGTCCGCCTCCATGTCACCTCTCACCTCCATGTCATATTTTCATTTCATGGTCAGTTAAAGCTATGTTTTTTCCCTATATAACACAGTAATTTAGAACATGGTTTAAAAATAACTGATAAATAATTTTCAAAACATGAAATACGTTTTGTTGATGAAATCGTCATATAAAAAAACCTCTCTAATTTTTCTAAGCACTATTCTGGTTTGGGAGATTCAAAGGAATATTTGGAGGCATATTTTCCTAAGTTTCCTTGTTTTTAGTCAGTATATGAAAATATGATTTCTGTGCAGGTGGAAATGCATTTTCAAAAATTGAAAGAGATTTTTTTTGCTAACATTCATATGTAGAAAAATTGTGCTCTATTTTTACACATACATTATGGTTTGGTATATTTGAAAGAATATTTGAAAGCACAGTTTCTAGAAAATTCTTGTTTAGTCATCATTTTGTAGAGCTTATTGTGGCCAATCAAAGATGAATATTGTGAAACTGGAGGAGGATTATGTTTATAAGATTCTAGAATACAAAAACCTCTATCACGTTTTACAAAGGTATTACATAATGATCAACCAATTCACATCTTCACAACCTATTCTTCTCACTATGTAAAGTCCTTTTCTAGACATCGTTTTGCATAGAATATTTTTAACAACTCGAGAAGGAGTTTTGGAAAATCAAAGAGGTTTATCTGAAAAATATATTATTGTACACTAACCTCTTTAACGTTTTACCTATGTATCTCAGATTGAGATATTCAAAGGGATAACTAGAACCTATTGTTCAAAAATTTAGGAGGAAAAATCTCAAAGATAGTTAGTGACTTGGAGGCCACTTCATCAAATAAAAATTTCTATCAAATTTGAATTTCTTTTCTTTGTAATCAGTAATCCACAAAGATAGTGCCAAGTATATTCATTATTTTTGAATTTCCTATGTGTCAGCTCTATTTTTGTAAGACATTTAGAGATATTTGTAATAAATATTGATATTTAATCAAGATAGTTTATTTGATAATTTGTATAAATGCTTCATCATTTGAAGTAATATATGTTGTATTTGGAATGAGGAAGACTACCATTCATTGTAGCATTGTTCATTGAGTTCAAGTGACCATTTGCAAGTAATACAAGACTAGTTGTTTTAGGATTCATGTGGCATATTCACAAGGGATGTGCTTCTACTGTTACCGTGTTTTCCATAAAGAGAGATCCCTTTGTGAAACTGGCAGGGCTAGATCCCATCTTCTAAAGCAGTTTTATGTTACCTCTGAGGTTTTTTCTTTAGCCTTGAAATTATGGAGTACTAAGAGGTTAGTATTACATGATAACGTTAATGGACCCATAACCTATCAAAACCACCAGTTTCAATAGAAAATGGTCTAATTCGGCCTTGATCGGGTGGTATCCCCTGATGTTGAGGGAGTTCATTTTTTCCCATCAACGACAGGGTACTATCGAGGCTCTTTGGTATTGAAGAAACATTTGTGTTCCTGAAGAGACTTTGTTGAGCACTGTCCAAACCTGCTCGAAGTAGAGCAACACTAGGGATGTAAATCTCAAACTCTGATTGTTTTATTTATTTGTAATATATTACCCTTAGTTATATGGAAAGGATATAAATGTGTCTTGTTTAATATTTTTGTTACGCTGAGTACTGGCATTTGGAAGAATATATATTTAACTAGGTAGAGTGGGGAATTGAAGGTGATTGATTGACTAAATCAATTCTTCTTGGAGAAATGAGACTTTGTGCTTTCATTGAAACCATTTTAGAGAATTTGGGGTTCTCCCATTATGTCACCAATGTTATCACTGCGAAAATTTTTCTCCAAAATATTTTCCTATATTGATTTTAGAGTCCACTTTAAATTTCAATTCAAAGCCCCATGCATCATCATGTGGTTTGATTTTTTATTTTTATGTTTTCTCATAATGTTTCATCATCCCTAGTCAATTTTTTTCAAGTTTCGTCACTTAACCATTTGACGTGTTTGGGTTGGTAACTTGTGGTTAGGTGAAATAACGGTTTTTCTTGACTTACAAATTTTCCTTCTATCCATGCACACACTAAAAAAACAAAAAAAATTAAAAAAAAATCAAGTGAAAAGAGATAAAATATATCACATCCCGATAATGGAACCAAAAATGTTGTGTCTATTTACTGAGTAAAATAACACAATTATTTACTTATCAATCTGGGTTTGTAAACTTGGAAGCATGCCCAAAATATATGGAGTTGAGATGTAGTCAATTTTAGAAGACAAAATGTAGAAATTGAAAGAAATGCATATTACAAATATATTCTAAATTATAAGATTTATGGCAATGCATATTAAAAATATAAAATATAACTATGTAATTTATGATTCAATATGTAATGAGTGATGGAAGGAGCTCCTAACTTAGGATATCCTGATTGTCCTTCCCGACAGTACTACCTTCATGAATAGAAACCAATTAATTGATTGAAAATAGTTTATGATGTATAAAAAGTAGGAGAAAAAGCTCCTAACTGAGGGAGGTACAGGTTTTCCTTCTTTACAATTTTATTCCATCATTGTTACCATTGCAACAAAACTAGAAATTTGGGAAATAACTCAAACAAGGAAAGGAGGATGATTTTTTGTTGTTGTTCTTGATCAGATAGAAGGAGAATTTAACTCAAACTCTTGTTTGTCCCTTCATATGAAAATTATAATTAAACTAAGAGTCATCTAGCAAACATAATAAATCTTCATACATTTAGATGACTGAATAAATCTGAAGAAAATCTAGTTCATGAAAATTATGCTAATTTAACAAAAAAATGTCCTTAGCTTCGTGTGGGGGCCCTCTACCCCTACCTTCCACATTTGAAGAACTTATCAGCTACAAAAAATCAATCAACAATTCACAACATGAAAAAAAAATAGAAGGTGGAACTGGTTCCTCAAATTATCTCAAAATATATAGGTCTCAATATAAAATTATACAAATTCTCTATGCTTGAATGGTTCATAAGCTTGGTTTAAATAGACAACTGCTAAAAAAACTAAGATACAATGTCTCTAATATTCTTATCCATCCTAATACCATCCATTTAGCTTTAATTCATCCATTAAGTCTCACAAAATCTAGAAAATCCCAAAATATACTAATTCTGCCCTTTTTCCTATGGATTTTTGAAAAATAGGTCATGTTTGACCACCATTGACCAGGCATGTTTTAGCTCATTTTGACTGAACCAATAGATTATTTTCCATCCATGGTTCAAAATATTTTCAAATATATGCTCAAATTGTGCCCAAGTGTCCTGCACATATCACTTCCATGAAGCTATTACGGGAATTTCGAATTCCCTCCAAATATACTCTTAAAACCCATTTTTTACAAAAATCTTTAAAAATTGGAAAACTTAATTTATGTATCTGAATATGCATAATAAGGTAAAAATAAGGAATATGCGAATGATATAAGGTGGAATATGATGGAAATGATGTGTATTTTTTGTGAGTAAAATTGACCAAAATTGAGGGCCAACACTCTCCCTCCAAATTTTTTGTGGAAATTATAGATTTCCTATAGTTTATAACCATACCTATCAGTTCCTAAAAATTATTCGAGATATATAATAGGTTATTGATCTCTCTCTGATAAAAATTTCATAATATAAGACCGTATTCCACAAATATCATATGGGTGATAGCTATTTCCCCATAAACAAAGATCCCTTGAAAATCACCATGCCTCTTAGTCACAAATACCAATTGATTGAACCCACTAGCCACTAATAAAAGCAAAAAAAGGGAAAGAGGGCATCCTTGGAATCTTCATGCATGAAACAAAGGGGATGTTGAATTTTTTATTACAAAGGATACAATCTATAAACAACTCCTAACCCTTGGTATGAAGTCCAAAAGAAACTAAACGTGTATTAGAATTAGTGTAATAAGTAGCCAACTCACTCTCTCATAAGCTTTGGAAAGATCAATGTTAAAACCAACACCTTTTATGTTCATATTTTTGATGTTATAGAGGCCTTCCTATACCACACCATTTTCTACATTGATCTACCTTCATTTCTCTAAAAAAATAAAATCTCTCGCTTGAGATAAAATTTGAGAAATCAGGGTTGAGATGAAATGGAATCACTTCCATAATCAGCTTGTATATTTTGTTACATAACTAGATAGGGCAGAAATCATCAAAGGAGTCATGGGAGTCTACTTTAGAAATGAAAGAAATGATGATTGAATTGAAATTAGTAATCATCATATCCTCTATTCTTGATTCTTCAATCACTTGCAAGAAGTATCCCCCCATAGTTGTTAAAAATTGAATATATTAACTATTAAGTAAATGGCTCTCCAGGTGAGAACCTGGAGAGTGTATACACACTCATACAAGCAATGACAATTAAGTCAGATGATCCTCAAATATATAGGCTTTCACACTAATGAGATGGTTTCAACCACTCCCTAGATATTAGGATATGAGGTCTAAGATTAGATTCCCAAACCTATCCTCATCATAAAAATAATCTAAGTTTAGGTTTCTCCATTAATTCCAACACTCCCCATTAATGATGAAATTGTATTGAACAATAACATATGCCTACTGATCTATTCTCAGCTAGGCTTAAAATGAAAAACATGAAAAACTTGGTAACAAAGGTTTTCATTTTGGTATTTATGCTTCTCCCTCCATACGTGTTCATTCTGAGGTGAGGCTTCATATTCACTTTCCTTGGTGTGAGGTAGTGATGTATTTTCACCTGATTTCTTTCCCAATGATGGCAAGCTTGAATTATTATGCTTGAATTATTCTTTCCCTTCTCAATATTATGACAAGCTGGATTGAAGAATTTTCCCTCTCACTATTTCCGGTGTCAAACATCTGAACATCAACGATAATATATTCATCATTTATTGGTGCAACTTCTGTGTTGATTTCATAAAGACATGGTGTTTCAAGCCATGCTTCAAGAAATTTCAATTCCCCTTCAAAATTCATTTCTTTTTCCTTGTTTCTGTTATCATCTGCACACACAAAAATATTCATAAGAACATCACAATTTAAATTCTCTCCAACTTTGTCTTCTTCTGCCACATCTTTGTAATCATCTTCATTTGGCTCATCCAATTGATCTTCAACAATTTCTTCCTCTTTACATCCTACATGAAGATCAAATCGTGACTCTTTAATATCATGATCTTGCACAACAGATTGTGCCTCTTGATTCTTCTGGTCATCAACAGAAGGACATTGTTTTTTTGAACTTTTTTCAAACTCAAAAATGCTACCCATGTTAATGCCTCCAAATGTCTACATGAGAAAATCATCATCATCGGAATAAAAAATATCTAAATAGATAGACATGTTTTAAAAAGTAAAACTTATTTGATTTTGTCTTGCTTCCAGATTTCGACTCCACTCAGTCCTCTAACGAGCTCAAGCAACCTGTTACCACACAGGTGTGAAACTTCTCCCTTTGGCAGCTCTTTAACATTAGAACCTTGTAGAATATGGCTTCTATGCCACACAGGTCTCAGTGCCCTCGGCTCTGGCGATGAGAAACAAAATGACCTTTCAGAAGCTGGAAACGCTATCAATATCTAATTCTGATGCATGTAATTAGCAATTTCTCATATGACACATATTTCTGAAGGAACGTAGCAAATCAATTAATATATATTTTTTTTAATAAATGCTTCAAAATGATTTTTAAACTCAAGACTTCTTGTAGGACTCCTATATTTAAATAACATGCAGTATTGAATGCTTTATCCCAAAATCCATTCAAAAAATCCTTACCTTTCAAAATGCTCCTAACACACTCCACCAATGTTTTGTTCTTTCTTTCCGCTACTCTTGGAGAAAAGAGTAGCAGAAAGAAAGAATAGAACATTCCAACAATAGTTTCAACAATAGTTTCATATAGTTCCACGAAAAATTGGATGCCACCACCATGTCGACCCTAAATTTTATCTTTATGAAGACTACAAAGGAATTTTTTCACTTCTTCTTCCAATACTTCTTCGATCATGGCCCTATTCTCTTATTCATGTATAAATATTGGGATTAATTGTGTTGTTTGAATTACATGTACAATAATGACCCCTTCAAGAGATCTAAATATATTTTCAAAGTTTCTTCTTCCTATTGTTATATCAACCCTCATCACTCAAATGGGATTAAAGACTATTATCCTAATAAGAAATGGTAATAAAGACTTAAAGGAGTAAGCGGGTTTGTGTGCATGAAAATGCATATAAAAAAGGGAACAGGACATAGATTTTTAACTTTGCTGTAAAACCTTACTCAACACAAAGGAACATATATGTGCAAGACATATGGACAGAGCAGGACCTGAACAAGTACCGAACAGTCAAAAGAGGAGAACAACGCTAAGCATTTCCGGGGGTATCAAAGAAGGTTGGGGAAAATGGAAGCTCAATCCCCCGGAAGCATGAGGCGACATGACAGCGGTGGGGCCCCGAGAGACACATTCCATGGGGTGATGGTCGCGGGCTTAGAGCCACTCCAAGAGCCCGCCAGACTACTTAGTGGGCCCATTCAGGTAACAGATGGCACAAGTAGCACAAGGGTAAGGTAAGTCCTAGGACACCCAGTACACGACTAGTACCGGTATTTAACCCGGTACGTGGTATACACCTAACCAAACTTTGATAACCAATAACCAAATGACACGCATCCCAATGTCAACATCCTTATGATGTCAGCCCTACAAGTGTCATCCTAGCCTCATTTTTTGGGTAATATAAAGCCGGTTAACCCTGTTCTATGTTCACTATGGTAAAATATTTTCTTTTATTAGATATCATATAGCCAAAGCACGAGCTCCTGGTACAAGGTCTACCAAGTCGCTTTCAACTCCCTGCGTTGTTTTCTCCCGAGCATTTTCCTTATTTCGCAGGTATTTTGTCCCTCTTTCACTGTCTAGTTTCCTTCCACTTTTCATTTTTCATAATGGTCATGGGTAGAATCAAGATTAAGAAGTCGGAGCCTGAAACCCCCCAAATTCGTGAGTGCAGGTCTGCCCCTGGACCTGAGCCATTCACTAACATGAAAGCCCACATTAGAGACCCACAATACCCTTTCCACATCAGTAGCATCAAACCTGACATATTTAGGAAACATTTAGAAAATAGGGATAGGTTAAGAGTTGTTTTGTCAAGACTATACCACCAAATTGCTCTGCCCATCTACCTAGTTGTGGAATTAATATGTTGACTCAAAGAAGATTATGATGAGCACCGAGATATGTTCCCATCAACTCAAGGGAACAAGATATTTAGTATATCTCCTCAGATCATCAGGAAAGCCCTTTGTTATCCTGCCAGTTCAAATTATGCCAGTTTCACTTAAATGTATTTATCCTGTCAATTTTCCAAGTTACCTTGGAGGTAGAAGAGTGATTTCATTGTTGCTATTCTTGAATCCTGCCTTACATATTTCCCATATTTGGACTCAGTGCCTCTGAATACATTCAAGGAAAACCTTCAGCCAACACTTGCTCTCATTGCAGGGTTACTAGGTATAGAGGGGGTCGAGCGAGTCTCAAAGGAATGTGTAGCCCTTTTATGGTTGATGTCACAACCAGATGTTATATTGAATATCCCTGGCTTCTTGGCCTCCACCATCCAAACCTAGTTTCAAGACCTCCCAGCCATAGGCCATTTTCATTTCTACTCCATGGTGTTCTACCTCTTCCTCTTCCAGCAGGCTGATAAGTTCGAGGGTTTTGGTCTGGAAAAGGTTTCTAGGATAAATTCTCAACCAAGAACTGTCTGAGTGGAACCCTGCAGTGCATCAGTTGGCTAATGGGGCGGGTTATTCAAACTTCTTGAATGAATTCATGATAATAGCCTATACTATTATTCATGACAACCCTCCACCTAGGATTTTTCCTGAGCAGAGGAACTGGCTACAATTCAGTGACGAAGAAAGCGCAGGAGATTGGTACCTATTTGATGACTACATTGAGATCAGGTTCTACAGTGCAGAGGTTCACCCTTATAGACTACCAGTTTTTCCCGCCATGCAGATTTTTGCCTTGGAGTACCTCCGGTAAACCTTGAACGCTGACTAGCTCCACTTCGTCCTTGCTAAAAAGGGGTACATTCTTAAACTTCCTACTACCATCAACCCCTTTATTTTTAACTCAAGGCATGCCCTCCCCATACTGGAAACCCTGCTCAAAGGTATGGATTTATGGAAAGGGAAATATTGGCCTTATGACCCAAAAGGCATCATCTCTAACAAGAGGAGGAAGATTAAGAAAATTTCATATGCTCACGAATCTAGGCCCTTCATCGAGTGGAGAGCTAATCTTGATACCTGGCCTTTGCCTTCACAGATAGAGACTGAGTCATTAGCGACGGGGGAAAAAGGGGACACTGCTTCAACACAAGAAGTGAGAAAGAAACAGGTTAAAGAAGCCGGGGTCACAGAAGAATAGGTATAGGTGGACATAGGAGAAGGTTCTCGACCCCTTAAAAGGTAGAGAAGAAATGATGAGGAAGATGTTGAGGACGAGCTGCCCCTCGAAAAAGTGGCACTGCATGGAGAGTCAGACAAAGGAAAAGCAGGTTTTACGGTGAGATATGATGGTCCATTTTCATTTGATTTCTCAGAGGTGTCACAAGCCATCTCCATTAACAGGGCTGAGGTGGGAGACGAAATAAAGGGAAAAAACAGATCTATGAAAGAGAAGCTTTGGTCTAAATTATCTGTATATGTAGAAAAATTTCATAGTCAGCTTTCTGCAGAGCTTGATATGGATAAGGAGTAGTTTCTGATGGCCATGATAGAAGCAGTTCTATATACAGATACTAGTACCACTAGCTACAAAGCTTTGGAGGTTGTAGTGAACATGTCACAAGTCCCCCCAATTGGCAAATGCAATTTGTTTCAGTGTTTCAACGACATGGTGAAAGACGAGGTCGTGAAGCTCTCTCTCACCCTAAGGAAGCTGCAAAATAAGTATAACCAAGTGTTTGAGAACCTCAGGATAGAGAATACTAATGCCCGGGAACTTTCAAATTATTTGCGGAGTCTCCAAGTAGCTGTGAAGGGCAAAGGTAGTGGTAAAGTTGATCCTTAGGGTATTGTTATTTCGGTGTTGCAAAAACAGGTCGCAGCTTTGAAACATAAATTGAATATGCCCAGCTTTTAGCATGTGCAAACTGATGAATTAGCTCAAATAGAGAAAGATAAATCTGACCTCGCTGACTCCCTGGCTAAAGAAAAAGAGGAAAGAGCTAAGATTGAGAATGAGATGGTTGCCCTCAAGCAAGGGAGAGATGAATTGCAAACAAGATGGGATACGCATGTATGCGCTGCTCCCGTTCCGGAGTTTTTTGATACCACTCTTGTGCACTTAACCAAAATGTAGGCGAACCTTTAGGTGACAGAGAGACAGGTTGATACTTCCCAACAGAAGATTCAGGAGCTCCAAGCTCTACTTAAGGAGAATAGAAAAATTGTGGCAACCTTACAAAAAGAAGTGGAGGAGGCGAAACAAGAGAAGCTTCAACAAGAAAAGAGTATCAAGGACCTGACGAATTGAATGAAGGTAAATTTCACCCTCTTAGAAGCCGGATGCCTGATCTGGATGGACATTATCCCAGAGGTAAAGAAGCACTCAAACTTTTTTACTTTAATTGAAGAAAAGAGGGAAGCAATTCGTTGGTTCAGAAGAATGCTACATGAAGGACACACAGAGGCTGCTCAAAAGTGGAAATGGCCAAAAGGTATATAACCTTCCTGAACAACATGAGCTACTAGGAATTGGCAACTCAGGGAGTAGAAGACAGATTCAAGGAGGTAACACAGCTCAGAAGGGTAATGGAAAAAGAAGCCGCGCGCGCTCATGCATTAGGCAGTCTTGAAAAGATGGGGACAAGTTTAGAACATTTCGAAGAGGAGTGGATCAAACTGACTAAGGCAATCCTCCCATCATTTTGGGAGCTCAGAACAGCTGTGTTTTAGCCGTTACAATTATATGAGCTCAAGATGATAGAAGTAATGAATCAGACAGATGTCGCATTTGAAGAGACCACTCGGCTCAAGGCTGGAACTATAATTTCCTCTCTCGGTAAATAATTCTCCCTCCTATGTTAGATCAAGCAGTAGTTGCCCATCCAAACAGACTATGGTGAGTTTACCCATGTGCATGCTTTGGTTGATGCCTTTTTTACAACACCTACTCTAGCAGTCGACATCTGGCAGAAGTGTAATGATCTTACCAATACTCTGATTACTACATCTTCACCTCTGCCAACACCACCTCTAGAGCATAAAAAAACAATTCTACGACTACAGTACCACCTTCTCCAGCAATAGGCATGACTCCATCTCACCGGAAGTAATGATAACTCATGACTGGGGCTACGTGGCCTCTTACCTTATTTTCCTTTTCACTTTTTAATTTCGAGTGAAATTCATATTTCACTCCTGCATTTTACTTTTAGTTAGTAAGTTGTTTGTATTTATGTTAGAAATGGCTTCAATCCCACTTTGTAAAATGATAGGAGGCGTTCTACCCCATCATCAATTTTGATTTTTTATTAAGACTTGGAACAACATATAGGTATGCAGGAAATATATTTTCCCAAAATATCTTTTCGTGGATAGAAATCAGAAGTTATAAAAGCAGAGAGAAAGATTTATACAGGGTTCCAGATTTTGAGAAAATTTGATCAGTTAAAGCATCTCTCTATGGGTATTTTGTATAAACTTAAAATTTTTTGTTGAAGATTGCATTGGGATTTAGATATAAATATTTTGTCGCAAAGGGGATTCCACATGATGTGTTTCACAGCTTGTAACCTTTCCTTATCATTATTATTTTAAATGAATGTTCATTTCGTCTTCATCCATATTTCTTGTATCTCAAATGTTCTGGAATGCGAGTGCTACATGTTTATATGTGAATTTATCACAGTTGATACTCATATCTATTAATTTTTAGTGCTTTAAATATGGCTTGGGCATGATACTCTGTCCATTTTCTATCTCATTTCTGTTGTTCTTCTGATATGAACTATAATAGATTCTTATCTTGGAATAAGCCCATTTGTAGTTAATATCTCATTTCAAATTTTTCCATAGTTTTCACTATCACTGAACTTCATAACCTTGTATTAATTTTATAGTTGGCCCTCTTTACAACATTATGATTTATAGTTGTGTGACGGATTTACTTATTTAGTCTCCTACTCATCCTCTGCAGTTTTTTAGTTGCGTTTATTATTAAGGTCTTCGTCCCACTCTTTTAAAAACTTTCATTAATTGTTAATTGCAAGGAAGCCTAATATTGTCATCTACAAATAGTTTAGTCAAAGTTCCTTGCATTTTAATATGTCCTAGGCACTGGTCCTTTTACAACTCAGGGTTGTCTCTAGGAGTTACAACACTTCCCATCTCTGCTAGGCCCTCAAAGTATTCCACATCTTCCCTCTTGGTCCTGGATCCTCCAAATGGTGTTATAGATTTTCTTTCCCTTCCGATGTAGAAGACTTTCTTAATTCTTCTTCCAACACTTATTCCATCATGGCCCTATTATCCTCCTCATGTATAAATATTAAGAGTAATTGTGTTGTTTGAATTACATATATAATAGTGACCCCTTCAAGAGTTCTAAATATATTTTCAAAGTGTATTCTACCCATTTCTGCTAGGCCCTCAAATTCTTCCACATATCTTCCCTCATGGTCCTCAATCCTCCAATTAGTGTTACACATTTTCCTTCCCTTCCTATATGCCTAAAAAAAATTGGTATTCTTGCTACTCCATTTCAACTATATGGCTCTGCTATTTAATCTCCCTAAATACATATTATAAATTGTTTAGGGGATATTTTTAAAAGATATAGTAGAAGATTTTTAATTTTTTAAAACTATTTTTTTAAATAATTAAATTGATTTAAATATATTTTAATGAATAATGATGTATATGTTATTCTTTATAGAAAACATAGCCATCTATTCGTCCTAATCACTCTGCTAATAGCGTCCCATCTGTCCCTCCAATTTTCCAGGGAAGAGTCTTTAGTTGCACCGAGAGGCGCATCTACAGCCCAATTTGACCTCGATGTCAGGTATGTCACATCCTCATACAAATTTTCGGCTTAAGTTTTAAATTAAAATAAAAAATAAAAATAAAATTAAGTGTTGGCTTAACAAATAAATTTTAACAATCATATAAATAAACCTTGAATATCCCCTTCGAGAGATGCTTGATCGAGCATAAGCATAAGTAACTGCTGACCAAGTTAATCCACTTGAAATTCGAGTAACAGATCCAACTGGCTTAATTTACCCAGTGCCTATCAAGGTAGACCTAGTGCTAGTCAAAACAGCTTATCCACCATTATATGCACCAACAACAGACTACATACATGGTGGAAGGACTACAAATCCATGGTTGAGAGGACATGGTGGAAGGACTACAAATCCACTTGGGCATCCCACCGCTGCAGAATGGTAAGGCTTATCCAAGCTTACATATTTGCAATGCATTTAAGAAACAAAGAGCAACCTGTCAATAATAATAACCACATGCAAGATCCAATTAAACACTTTTTTATGCTGAGTGATAATTTTTTTTACATAATTTTTCACCGGTTGATCGAATATCATGAAGAGGAGAACTGTTTTATTTGCATGTTTGAGTTTAGTATTGAAGAAACTAATGCCAAAGAACATTGAAATTCTTTATATTAGCATATTAACAAAACAAAACAAAGAGATTTGATGGTTTTTGTGTTTTACATTGCAATTCCAAGCCAAAATTTCATTTTTTGCACAGATGCAAGTTCGTGAGATTTGTGCCATATTCGGTTTGTTATCACTATTTGCTTGCTTATATTACAGGCATATTTAAAAAGATTTAGATGAGAAGGAAAAGAGTTAGTTTTAAATGCTCTTCAAGCTCTGCAGATTTGCCAGGAGTAGAGCCAGGACTTGAACAAAGAAAACATTCATTCAATTTCATACCTTTATTTAAAATAAAAATGAAAAATAAAAAGAAAAAGTGATAGTGATTGTAAAATGTGTTTCATAATTGATTCTTTATAAAATTACTCAATAATTCCTTTTACTTCTAAATTGTGTTATAGACATAGAAAGAGTTACAGAAGTTAATGGAATAAAAAATCCATATAGGTTATCATTGTAGATTTTAATCATTTTTCAAATTTAATTTTGTATAAAAGCACTCACTATAGAAACCATTATCTACTAGCTGGAAAGGGCGAGAAAACATTATGCATTAGAAAAGTAGAAAAAAAGATGAAAATAAATATGGATATTTACTATTTCTACTGAAAAAAGATGAAAAATAATTTTAGTGTAGATGTTGATTTCTAATTATATTTGACTACTTCCACTAAATAAATGAAGCCTCTTTTTATATTTACTCCATAAACCTCTCTATATTTACAATAAGTCAAAAAAGAAGTTTTATTTAGGTGAAGCCTATATGCCAAATACCATGGGCTAGATTATAACTAATACCACGGGCTAAGTACCATATTTATAAAAGAGCTATGGTAAATAAATAAATCAATATAAAAGAGGTATAAAAAGGCATGATAAATATATAAAAACATATCAAATATCATTATAAATCAACATCTAATTATATACCAAGTCTATGGGCCAAATACCATTGTAAATAAAAGAGGTATGGCAAATAAATAAAACCTATTTTTTTATATTTACTCTATAAATCTCTTTATATTTACCAACACTCAAAAAATAGGTTTTATTTAGGTGAATCCTATAGGTCAAATACTATGGGCCAAATTATTATTAATATCATGCCAAAAAAAACCATTATTATCCCTAATATTAATATCAAAATATTAATAATAATATTATTATTATTAAATCTAATATTCATATTAATATTATTATATTTAATAACTTTCGATTAATACAATATTAAATTTTCTATATTATTATATACATTAATGTATCATGATATATATTAACTCTAGATATATATGGAAGGGAAGAACAAAGACATAGAGTGATAGAGGTGGAGACATAGAGGGAGTGAGAAGGGAGAGATGGTGATAAAATCAAGGAGAGGGGAGAGGAGGAATGAAGAGAGAGAGGGAGAGGAGTGAGAGAGGTAGAAAAGGGTACGCAAGGAAGAGGGAGACATAAATATGGAGGGGGGGGGGAGAGGAGGAGAGAGGGATGGAGATAGTGAGAGGATTGGAGGGCAGAGAGAGATAGAGAGAGAGAGAGAGAGTTATGGGGGAAGAGAGAGGGTTAGAGGGAAAAGAGAGAGATGGGGGAAGAGAGAGGGAGGTAGGAGGGGAAGGGAGAGAGAGGAGAAGAGAGGGAGGGAGATAGGAGGAGAGAGGGAGGGATAGAGAGATGGAGTTGGAGGGAAGAATAAATACATAGAGAGCGAGAAGTGGAGAGAGAGAGGGAGTGAAAAGGGAGAAAGAGAGCGTGTGTATGTTTTGGAGTGAGATAAAGAGAAAAAGGAGAGATGGATGGAATGGGGGGAGAAGGAGAGAGGGAGGGATATATTGACAGAGTTGGAGGGTGAAGAGAGGGAGAGAGAGGGAAAGAGAGAGATATAGACATGGGAGAGAAAGGGAGAAAGGGGAAGGAAGAGAGAGAGGATGTGAGAGAGTGGAGAGAGGGAGGGACAGAGAGATGGAGTTGGAGGGGGGAGAGAGGGAAGACGATTTATTTCACTAGATGCATTGATTTCATTGTGGATGGTGATTTCTAATCCTATTTGATTTCTTGCACTATATGCATTGATTTTAGTGTAGATGTTGAGAGAGAGAGAGAGAGAGAGAGCAAGAAAGAGGATTGGAGAGAGAGGATGGACAAGAGAGAGGACTTAAGAGTGATGGGGGAAGAGAGAAAATTGGAGGGTATATATATATATATATATATATAGAGAGAGAGAGAGAGAGAAATGGATTTAGAGGGGGAGAGAGGGAGGGAAGAAGAAATACAGAGAGATTGATAAGTGGAGAGAGAGATTAAGTGACAAGGGAGAGATGGAGAGAGAGTGTGTATGTTTTTGGATGAGATAAAGAGACAATGAATGAGATATGAAGAGAAGGGATGAGAGAAGGAGAGAGGTAGGGATATAGTAACAGAGTTGGAGGGTGAAGAGAGAGAGCGATAGAGATGTAGGAGAGAAATGGAGAGATAGGAAGGAAAGGGAGGATGTGAGAGAGTGGATAGAGGGAAGGAAACAAAGATGTACTTCGAGGGGGGAGAGAGGTAAGAAGATTTCATGCACTAGATGAATTGATTTCAGTGTAGATGGATATTTCTAATCCATTTTGATTGCTTGCACTAGATGCATCGATTTTAGTGTATATGTTTATTTATAATTATATTTAATTTCTTGCACTATATGCATTGATTTCAATGTAGATGATTGCTAATCCTATATGTTTTCTTGCAATAAATGCATTGATTTCAGTGTAGACGACGATTTTTTATCCTATTTGATTCCTTGCACTAGATGCATTAATTTCAGTGTAGATGTTGATTTCTAATTATATTTGACTACTTCCACTAGATGCATTGATTTCAATGTACATGAGTTCTAATTGTATTTGATTGCTTGCACTAAATGCATCGATTTCAGTAGAGATGGTGATTTCTAGTTCTATTTGATTGCTTGCACTAGAGGCATTGGTTTCATTGATGTTGGCTTCTAATATTATTTGCTTACTTCCACGAGATACATTAATTTCAGTGTAGATGTTGATTTCTAATCCTATTTGATTACCTACATTAGATGCATCCATTTCACTGTAGATGTTGTTTTCTAATCCTATTTCATTGTTTCCATTATATGCATTGATTTCAGTGTAAACGTTGATTTCTGATTTGATGTAATTGGATGTACATTGATAGTACATTAAATTTAAAGTAATTGGATTAACATTGTGCATTAATTTCACTGTAAGCAGGAAAAATTATTGACAATGTACATTTATTTTTATTGACAATGGTCTCACTTTTACTACAATATCTCGAGTTAAATATTTGGATGGTCTTCGATTTCAACCACCATTTCCATATGATCAATATGAAAAGATGGCAAAATGTGCAGGTGTTTCTAAGATAAAATTAGAAGAAGTGAGGTTAAGGTTAAATACTAAATAAATTATGTATTTTTCATGTATTTTTCAATATATTCTTTATATCAAATTTGAATGATAGAATAGGTTTATTTGTTATTTAATATATTAATTATGTCATTTTTATGATCACCAAACATATTTATATTAATAACATTTGTTAGAATTTGTATTTCTAATCTTCAAAATTTCTAAGTATGATGTACATCTCAAAAATATACAAAAATTTTAATAATCTGAAAAATGTGACGTTGATGCCTCCAATTGGAACCAGCCTAGATCCATCTTACTCTGGATCTGTCATGCACCGAGAGGGATCAAATGTCTCGAGGTGAAAACCTTCCCTAGATCCATCTTACTCTGGATCTGTCATGCACCGAGAGGGATCAAAGTTCTTGTTGCTTTGTAAACTTGGTATCAGAGCCATCTAGTTCTTTGTCCGAGTTATTTTCACATCTGGCTTTCCCATTGAATGGTATTTGTCTGAGCTACTATCCACGAGTCTTAAGTTGGCGGTAAGGCACTGGTAGAGAGTTGTGAAGGCGAAGGACTGTCGTGTTTGCTTTCCTGATGCACAAAGACTTTTGTTTCTCCTCTGTTCAGGTGCTTACTCATACTTTATTTCAATGGCTGGTTACATGAATGAGTTTGCTCTTCAGAAACTCGAAGATAGAAAAATAGCTCATAAGAATCGATGGTCATTTCTTAATAAGTTTCTGAATAAATCTCAAGATGATGATGTTTTATATGACGAGAAAGTTGTAGTTCAAGAATATGAGCCTGATCCTAACTGGACATTGCCAGAGATTGATGTTGAGAAATTATATAAGATTCCCGTGTTTCAATTTAAAGCTGCTCAGTTGTTTCATTTTACTTCTGTTAATATTCCTATTTCCACTGGTCCAGAAATTTATCAGATTCCTCTCATAAAAATAGAAGACATTGAATGGGGGTTAAGTAAAGGTTACAGATTTATCCATCTGGGTATGCTTTAGTTCAGCATAAATCTTCTTGTTCGCCCAGGCTTAAATACTTTTTGTCTGAAATGTGTTCTTGATACCCACATGAATCAGTTCAATGATGCTCTCATAGGTGGATTCCAGAGTCCTCTCAATAATGGCCCTGCCTGGTCCTATGTTATTCCAATATATCAAGTATCTTTAACTGATCCATATATTAATGAATTCCTCCATGCCTATATTCAGTTCCATGGCTTTGATGTCGCTCCACAGTCTGAAATAGCACAACTACATGCTTCCATATGTATTCATTTTGTATCTTCCACCATGCCTCCATTACATCCTAAATTGAAAGAAAGAGCTCTTAAAGAGGGTGTTTTTGTTGGTCCCGGTAATACCACCCCTTTACAGATTGGATTTGCAGCCTGTACTTTACCCGATGAATGGAGTAGTACTTATACTCCTCTTGCACAAAAATATCCTCGACTACAAACATCCAAGGCTCCTCCGCAATTATCTCTTATCCAACATTCCGATGGATCTACTGGTCTCAAATTCACTACTCCTTCTTTTTCTAAATCTATGTCATCTTTGCATAGATCTCCATTTTTGAGGGGAAGGGATAATACAAGATCCATTTCCCAAACACCTCCTTCAGCTATTCCCAGGAGTTTGTCTGTCAGATATCCTGCTTCTTCTAGTCAAAGAGATAATCCCAGAAATTCTACATCACATATAGGTAATGACTGCCAGTTTTGCGTTCCATCCCCTTCCACCTTCCAGGTTGAGTCTCCAAAACATGAATCCCAAGTTATGATTCCTGATATTAAAAGCTTCTCTCTTCCTAGAGCTAAACAAGACCTAAATGCCCAGATAAATGAAATATATTTGGATACTGGTAGTTCAAGAAGAACTTTCAAAAATGGGACTTTAAAGGCTGATATGCTATGGTTACATACTAAATCTGTAACATAACTAGATCAGGTCGAATCAGAAAAGGTACACAATTACACAAAATATCAAATTGTGTGCATGCTACAGAATATTGATGACCTTGCAAGGGATCTTTTAGAAGTTAAAGAACATATTAAGAAGATGCATTCTGGTTATAATGAAGTCTTGGGAACACAGAATGAACATACCCAACAGTTGAATGATATAAATTCTAATATGGGTATTATTGCAAAATCCTTAGAGCACCTGAGAGATGTTCTACCTAAACCTACTTCCACTCCTCATTATAGAGAAGTAGATTTATCTATTTCTAAGCTCAGTTTCTCTTCCTCAGCTCCTGAAACCTCTGTTTCCCAAAAGAGCATTCTTTTTAAGGGGGTAGAGAATATTGGTATAACACAGATTGGAAGAATCTAGAAGGGAATAAATTTAGCCAGAGAGAAAACAGATTTAATGAAAGAAAGGATAAAAGGTTTACCTTCAGTTGAAAGTTGCAGGTTGCCTAAGAAATATGTAAGTCTGAAAATTTTGATTGAAAATGGTCAACCATCTGCTCAAAAAGACACATTAGCCATGTCTCGAGTTTCAGGTACTGCTAGAACCACTGGGGAAACTTCACAAGGGGAACCAAGTTCTAAGAGAGACAGACATGAGCCTTATTTCTTGTCACATAAAGCTAACAGAGGCCAAGAAGAAACCACTACCCATGAAGCTTCTGCTTCTAGTCCTTTTGGTAGATACTCAGCGAACCTGCAAGCTACTGCTGCAATATTTGAGAATCCCTCTAGCAAAGGATATGGGAATACTTTTCTAATCAATATTGATCGTTTGAGTCATGAAGAAGTAATTAATGTTTTGCATAACACTCATGCTTGGGCATTGCAGAAAAAAGCATAAACAAAAGGAAGTTGGTATGACATAGTTACACAGATTGTCTGGTCTTTTACTGGTATTGTTAAGCAATGGTGGGACAAACTTTCTGATAGGGAAATGACCCAAATAATTGAAAATGAAACAGATCCCTTGAAAGCTCTGTTTGATGCCATGAAACATGAATTTGTTGGAGTAGTACCCGAAGACTTAGCACATCATGCACAAATGTTTTTATCTCAAAGATTCTACATCATTGATTATCTGCCACGGTACTTTTGTAATATGCAAAAGTTGCTTTACCAAGCTCAAGATCCTCATAATGTTGCCTACTTAAGATACTATATTGCCTCTATGCCTGGAAAAATTCTAGATTTAATAAACCAGTATTTTGAGTTAAATAGAGTCAATATTGAGAATCTATCATTTGCTGCAGTACATCAATTGATTGTCACTGTTCTACAAAAGGAGTGTGTTTCTGAGAAAGCCAAAAATAATTTTAAAAAGAAGATGCATGTTAGTACCAATTTATGCAATAATTTTCTTGAAACATATGATTTTGGATGCCATAAGAAGTCTAAGTATAAAGTTTCCAAAAAAGCCAAAAATCATTGTTCTTGTTAGCCAGGAAAATATATTCCCAGGAAAAAGAAATATTATCCTTCCAAGACGAGCTTTAAAAGAAAAAGGGTGGTATTTAAGAAAAGGGCAACACCTTCCAAGAAAGTTACTTGTTTTATTTGTGGGAAGGAATGACATTATGCAAATACATGTAGAGAAAAGAAGGATAAAAAGCAGATAAAAATTGTGGATATCTTCTCTACAATCCATGACCCAAGAGAATGGGATCTCATATCTCATTATGATGATGCATATTTTGAGGTTTCAAGTTCTTCTTCTTCTTCTTATGATTCTGCAGATGATTTTTTGGATATCAGGAAATTGAATTTAGATATAGACTCTTCTGATTCAGAAGAAAATTTCATACCTGATATAAAAATGTTTCACCTAGATCCTTTTGAAAATTTGCAGATGAAGATTACAGCAGTCAAAGCTGAACTAGCTCAGCTTGACCCAGTACAGTTCACTGCTAGAAGAATATTGACAGAAAAATTGGAAAGCTTGGAGAAGCAGTTGCCCTCTAAAACTAAAAAGGAAATATTTGGTGATGAAGATTTCATTGAAAAAGAATTTGATTCAATGTTCCTGCCACTAAGAATTTCAGAAAGCCCATCAGAGGGTGGATAAAATCAGTTCTCTTCAAATAAATATCAAAGATTTAGAATCATCAATTCATCATACTAGGACAGAAATGGTTCAACTAGCATCCAAATTGTAAATGCTAGTTGCAGATTATGATGATTGCAATTCTAAATTGGCAAATTTACTACTTAAAGATATTCCCTCTGAATATAAAGAAACAATTCCTCTTATAGAAGATGTTAAGATAATGGGTATTGGTGATAGAGTAGTGATTCCTATAAAGATTAAGTTGCCCAAGATTAAGGAATACACTCTAGATGCCCAAATTGACTCTGGTGCTATGAGTAGTGTCGGCAAATATGGTGCTATTCCTAGTTATTATTGGCAGCATACTAAAGTAAATTTTCGAGCTATCAAAAAATATTTAATGGCTATAAATCATATAGCTCCAGACTTTCCTATCTTTTTGAACAATGTCCAGGTGAAAGTCACTTTGTATAGTTTTGATTCAGGTTCTGATTTTCTATTAGGACAGGAATTTTTGAATAAAATTCTGCCAGTAAATTTTGGTAAGGGAACAGTCACATTCACCACTAAAGAAGGCACAGGTGAACTACCATCCTCTAGTGATTATAGAGTTAATGTGAAGCCAGTAGAAGAAGAGATAATTCAGAGCAGCCTGCAGGATCTTACAAAGATAAAAAAAATTGTCAAGCATGCAGAACTCCATGGTCCTCAAACCCTTGAATGGATTTCCATTAAGCTCAAGAAAGAATGTACAGCTAGCCGTTCAGATGCTTTTTGGAGAAGAGAAAATTATTTTGTGGCTCTTCCATATAAAGAAAATTACGTTTCTAAACCACAAAAATCTAGCGCTAATCATATGAGTCCTTCAGAAGAGGATTTATGTCGACAAGAAATCAGTCAGCTTCTAGAACAGAAGCTCATTGAGCCATGCAAGAGCCCTTGGGCTTGCCCCGCCTTTTATGTCAACAAGCACAGTGAACAAAAGCGCAGTAAAAAACGGCTTGTTATCAACTATAAGGCTCTTAATGATGCATTACTTCCTATTAGGTATCCTTTACCTAATAAAGAACTCTTACTTGCAAAAATTGCTCATGCAAATGTTTTTAGCAAGTTTGATTTGAAAAGTGGATTTTGGAAAATTGGCATCATTTCTGCTGACAGGTACAAAACCGCCTTCACTGTTCCACATGGGTAATATAAATGGAATGTCATGCCCTTTGGCCTGAAAAATGCTCCTTCTGAATTCCAAAAAAGGATGGAAAACATTTTTGGTGGGGAGGAGTATATCATAGTGTATATAGATGATTTTCTTGTTTTTAGTAGAGATATAAATAGCCATAAAAAGCACTTAGAGAAGTTTTATGGACTGGTCTTCAAACATGGTTTGGTATTTTCTGATTCAAAAGAAAAATTCCAAATCGGAAAAGTCAGAATAGATTATTTGGGTCTACACATAGAACAAGGGCATGTTAACCTGCAACCTCATGTTCTTACTCATTTGTTAAAGTTTCATGATGTAATCCCAGATGTCAGAACTTTACAAAGATTCCTTAGATGTCTGAACTATATAAGGAAATTCTATGAAAACGAAGCAGAAGACACTAAAGTGCTACAAAAAATATTGAAAAAGTAGGCATCAGGATGGACAGAAGAAATGACTACAGCAGTCAGGAATATTAAGAGTAAGATTAATGAATTGCCAAAGTTAAAGCTTCCCGATACTAATCTTCCTTTTATTCTTGAAATAGATTCTTCTGATCATACATGGGCAGCTGTACTTCCCCAGAAGCATAGAAGAAAAGAATTAGTATGTGCCTATTCCTCTGGAACGTTTGATGATACTGAGAAAAACTATCCCTCTTCTCATAAGGAGATACTTGCTGTAAAAAGAGGAATTAAGAGATTCCATCTGTTCTTGAAAAGTGTGAGATTTATTTTCAGAACAGACCTGAAGCACATGAAAAGTATTTTTCCAAACAAGAAGCTGGTAGAACAAGGGAGTACCAGGATATTGAGGTGGGCACTTTGGTTAGAAGGTTTTGTTTTTGACATAGTCTACAAATTTGGTGCAGAGAATTATCTTGCAGACGTGCTCACAAGAAAAGGTTCAGTAGAATTCAAAGAAATAAATATGTTCAGACCACTTCACCAGCATGAAGCTTCTACCAGTTCTAGTCAGTCCCAGTCTAAGAGAGCCAAGGTCAGTCGAGTAGTTGTTTGTAGTCAGTGTCATTATCAGTTTTGTTGGGATTGTTCTGTGCACAAGATCATAGAGTTACCCTTCAATCTTCGTGAAATTGTCTTAGAAAAATGGTTTGATTCAGGAGAAGCCCAATGGATGTATTCTAGAGAGCTACCATATAGGTATAGGTCATGGCGAGTCTATTATACATTGTCTAGAGGTCCAGATCCCATACATTATGCCTTCATCCAGAAGACTGATTGGACTTGGCAAGATTATTTTACTATCCATCAAAAAGCTCGTATATATGGGTCTGTTAGAATCATATTCTATGCTATAGATGTCGATAATTTGATTAACTCATGGAGTCCCTGGTTTAGGTTATTCTTAGTTAGGTATATGCCAAGAGTCAATTGGATGTTAGAACATGATCATAAGTGCACTTTAGGAACAATAATTTGGGAAATGCATATAGCTGCACAAAATGACTATGTCATAGAGTTTGACTTAGTCCATCAAGACACAGTATTGGTTCCAAATCAAGCTAAAGAATCTTTGAATCTCTTTGTCAGTTTTCAAGGCAAAATTACTGTTGATGAAGTAAACAGACCACTAAATATGTTTTCATTTCCTTTTCACAGTTGCTTCCGACAAAATGATCCTCCATGGCTTTACATTCCACATGAGATAGCTGCTCCTAATACTGAAGAATTATTGGAATACTATGGAGAGAGAAATTATGATCATAGACATCATTATGATGATCGTGCCAACAGTGATTGATTGTAAAGATCACTCTATTTGAAATCTTTACAAATCTTACTTTTTTACATATTTTATTTTTTAGTTTCCATGGGATTTTCTCTGAATAAAAATCTCCACTGTGTAATTACTTTTGTAACAGAGCCGATGTCCTAGATTCTAGCCATAGTTGTCATTTTGTGTGATTAGATTGGGTCAGATTCGGTCCCCATATGGCCTAGCCTCCTAGGGACGAGATAACAAGTGGTTGTCCCCACTTGCCCGAATCTTAGCTACATTTTCCTGATCACTTACTTTAAGTTACTCTCGTGATAAGCATCTTACATGATGGCCTATCCGAGGAAAGATTCTCTTTGTTCAAAGTATCCGGTAAAATTTGTAATGGGATGACCTGCTAAGATATTATAAATACCAGCATTGTGAGGTCATTTGGCATTCAGAGTCTGAGAGTCTGAGTCTGTATATTGAGTCTGAGCTTGGTTTCCATGCTCTACATCTGCGCGAAACCTCGCGATCTGCTTGCATCACGACAACTGAGTCTCAAAGTCTGAGTCTGTTAGGTGACTTGGCTAGCCTGCGTCTTAGTGTGCTCGGCACTAAGAAGAATCTAAAGTGGCGGGGTCATTAGATTGAGTCTATGTTTTTGAGTCTGTGTTTTGTAAGCTCTGATTCAGAGTCTGCAACTGGCCAAAAAGCCTCCAGTGAGCACGCTCATTCAATGAGTTGCTGTAACTGGTAAATGCCACTGCAGTCTAGCTCTGAAAAGAGATTTCTGATGTAAAACTCCATATGTAAATATTAATGAAGAATTGTTCTGAGTTTCTTAAGATGGTCATTTCTTAATAAATTTCTGAATAAATCTCAAGATGATGATGTTTTATATGAGGAGAAAGTTATAGTTCAAGAATATGAGCCTGATCCTAACTGGACATTGCCAGAGATTGATGTTGATTAATTATATAAGATTCCCGTGTTTCAATTTAAAGCTGCTCAGTTGTTTCGTTTTACTTCTCTTAATATTCCTATTTCCACTGGTCAAGAAGTTTATCAAATTCCTCTCATAAAACCAGAAGACATTGAATGGGGGTTAAGTAAAGGTTACAGATATATCCATCTGGGTATGCTTCAGTTCGGCATAAATCCTCTTGTTCGCCTAGGCTTAAATACTTCTTGTCTGACATGTGTTCTTGATACCCGCATGAATCAGTTCAATGATTCTCTCATAGGTGGATTCCATAGTCCTCTCAATAATGGCCCTGCCTGGTCCTCTGTTATTCCCACTTATCAAGTATCTTTAACTGATCCATATATTAATGAATTCCTCCATGCCTATATAAAGTTCCATGGCTTTGATGTCACTCCACAGTCTGAAATAGCATAGCTACATTCTTCCATCTGTATTCGTTTTGTATCTTCCACCATGCCTCCATTACATCCTAAATTGAAATAAAGAGCTCTTAAAGAGGGTGTTGTTGTTGGTCCCAGTATTACCACCCCTTTACAGATTGGATTTGCAGCCTGTACTTTACCCGATGAATGGAGTAGTACTTATACTCCTCTTGCACAAAAATATCCTCAACTGCAAACATCCAAGGCTCCTCCGCAATTATCTCTTATCCAGCATTCTGATGGATCTACTGGTCTCAAATTAACTACTCCTTCTTTTTCTAAATCTATGTCATCTTTGCATAGATCTCCATTTTTGAGGGGAAGGGATAATACAAGATCCATTTCCCAAACACCTCCTTTAGCTATTCCCAGGAGTTTGTCTGTTAGATATCCTGCTTCTTCTATTCAAAGAGATAATCCTAGAAAGTCTACATCACATATAGGTAATGACTGCCAGTTTTGCGTTCCATCGCCTTCCACCTTCCAGGTTGAGTCTCAAAACATGAATCCCAAGTTATGATTCCTGATATTAAAAGCTTCTCTCTTCCCAGAGCTAAACAAGACCTATCTGCCCAGATAAATGAAATATATCTGGATACTGGTAGTTCAAGAAGAACTTTCAAAAATGGGACTTTAAAGGCTGATATGCTATGGTTACATACTAAATCTGTAACAGAACCAGATCAGGTCGAATCAGAAAATGTACACAATTACAAAAAATATCAAATTGTGTACATGCTACAGAATATTGATGACCTTGCAAGGGATGATTTAGAAGTTAAAGAACATATTAAGAAGATGCATTCTGGTTATAATGAAGTCTTGGGAACACAGAATGAACATACCCAACAGTTGAATGATATAAATTCTAATATGGGTATTATTGCAAAATACTTAGAGCACCTGAAAGATGCTCCACCTGAACCTACTTCCCCTCCTCATTATAGAGAAGTAGATTTATCTAGCTCTAAGCTCAGTTTCTCTTCCTCAGCTCCTAAAACCTTTGATTCCCAAAAGAGCATTCTTTTTAAGGGGGTATATAATATTGGTCTAACACAGATTGAAAGAGTCCAGAAGGGAATAAATTTAGCCAGAGAGAAAACAACTTTAATGAAAGAAAGGCTAAAATTTTTACCTTGAGTTGAAAGTTGCAGGTTGCCTAAGAAATATGTAAGTCTGAAAAGTTTGATTGAAAATGGTCAACCATCTGCTCAAAAAGACATATTAGCCATGTCTGGAGTTACAGGTACTTCCAGAACCACTGGGGAAACTTCACAAGTGGAACCAAGCTCTAAGAGAGACAGACATGAGCCCTATTTCTTCTCACACAAAGCTAATAGAGGCCAAGAGGAAATCACTGCCCATGAAGCTTCTGCTTCTAGTCCTTTTGGTAGATATTTAGCGAACCTGCAAGCTACTGCTACAAGATTTGAGAATCCCTCTAGAAAAGGATATGGGAATACTTCGCTAATCAATATTGATCATTTGAGTCATGAAGAAGTAATTAATGTTTTGCATAACATTCATGCTTGGGCATTGCAGAAAAAAGCAGAAACAAAAGGAAGTTGGTCTGACATAGTTACACAGATTGTCTGGTCTTTTACTAGTATTGTTAAGCAATGGTGGGACAAACTTTCTGATAGGGAAATGACCCAAATAGTTGAAAATGAAACAGATCCCTTGAAAGCTCTTTTTGATGCCATGAAACATGAATTTGTTGGAGTAGTACCCGAAGACCCAGCACATCATGCACAAATGTTTTTATCTCAAAGATTGTGCAACATTGATTATCCACCATAGTACTTTCGTACTATGC
Organism: Pinus albicaulis; assembly: GCA_034641835.2. Classification (NCBI taxonomy): domain Eukaryota; kingdom Viridiplantae; phylum Streptophyta; class Pinopsida; order Pinales; family Pinaceae; genus Pinus; species Pinus albicaulis. The sequence continues at coordinate 235,301,757 of CM076578.1, forward strand.
AAAAGTTGCTTTACCAAGCTCAAGATCCTCATAATTTTGCCTACTTAAGATACTATATTGCCTCTATCCCTGGAAAAATTCCAGATTTAATAAACCAGTATTTTGAGTTAAATAGAGTCAATATTGAGAATCTATCATTTGCTGCAGTACATCAATTTATTGTCACTATTCTACAAAAAGAGTGTGTTGTTGAGAAGGCCAAAAAGAATTTTAAAAAGAAGATGCATGTTAGTACCAATTTATGCAATAATTTTCCTGAAACATATGATTTTGGATGCCATAAGAAGTCTAAGTATAAAGTTTCCAAAAAAGCCAAAAATCAATGTTCTTGTCAGCCAGGAAATATATTCCCAGGAAAAATAAATATTATCCTTCCAAGACGAGCTTTAAAAGAAAAAGTATGGTATTTAAGGAAAGGGCAAGACCTTCCAAGAAAGTTACTTGTTTTATTTGTGGGAAGGAAGGACATTATGCAAATACATGTAGAGAAAAGAAGGATAAAAAGCAGATGAAAATTATAGATATCTTCTCTACAATCGATGACCCAAGAGAATGGGATCTCATACCTCATTTTGATGGTGAATATTTTTAGGTGTCAAGTTCTTCTTCTTCTTCTTATGATTCTACAGATGATTTTCCAGATATCAGGCAATTGAATTTAGAGACAGACTGTTCTGATTCAGAAGAAACTTTCATACCTGATATAAAAATGTTTCACTTAGATCCTTCTGAAAATTTGCAGATGAAGATTACAACAGTCAAAGTTGAACTAGCTCAGCTTGAACCAGTACAGCTCACTGCTAGAAGAAGATTGAGAGAAAAACTAGAAAGCTTGGAGAAGCAGTTGCCCTTTAAAGCTAAAAAAGAAATATTTGGTGATGAAGATTTCATTGAAAAAGAATTTGATTCAATGTTCCTACCACTAAAAATTGCAGAAAGCCCATCAAAAGGTATGGATAAAATCAGTTCTCTTCAAATAAAGATCAAAGATTTAGAATCATCAATTCATCATACTAGGACATAAATGGTTCAACTAGCATCCAAATTGCAAATGCTAGTTGCAGATTATGATGATTGCAATTCTAAATTGGCAAATTTACCACTTAAAGATATTCCCTCTGAATATAAAGAAACAGTTCCTCATATACAAGATGTTAAGATAATGGGTATTGGTGATAGAGTAGTGATTCCTATAAAGATTAAGTTGCCCAAGATTAAGGAATACACTCTAGATGCCCAAACTGACTGTGGTGCTATGAGTAGTGTCTGCAAATATGGTGTTATTCCCAGTTAATATTGACAGCCTACTAAAGTAAATTTTTGAGCTATCACAAAAGATTTAATGGCAATTAATCATATAGCTCCAGACTTTCCTATATTTTTGAACAATGTTCAGGTAAAAGTCACTTTGTATAGTTTTGATTCAGGTTCTGATTTTCTATTAGGACAGGACTTTTTGAATAAACTTTTGCCGGTAACTTTTGGTAAGGGAACAGTCACATTCACCACTAAAGAAGGCACAATTGAACTACCATCCTCCAGTGATTATAGAGTTAATGTGAAGCTAGCAAAAGAAGATATAATTCAGAGTATCCTGCAGGATCTTACAAAGATCAACAAAATTGTCAAGCATGCAGAACTCCATGGTCCTCAAACCCTTGAATGGATTTCCAATAAGCTCAATAAAGAATGTACAACTAGCCATCCAGATGATTTTTGGACAAGAGAAAAGTATTTTTTGGCTCTTCCATATAAAGAAAACTATGCTAATCATATGAGTCCTTCAAAACAGGATTTATGTCGACAAGAAATCAATCAGCTGCTGGATCAGAAGCTCATCGATCCATGCAAGAGCCCTTGGGCTTGCCTAGCCTTTTATGTCAACAAGCACAGTGAAAAAAGGCATGGTAAAAAATATCTTGTTATCAATTATAAGGCTCTTAATGATGCATTACTTCCTATTAGGTATCCTTTACCTAATAAATAACTCTTACTTGCAAAAAATTGCTTATGCAAATGTTTTTAGCAAGTTTGATTTGAAAAGTGGATTTTGGCAAATTGTCATCATTTCTACTGACAGGTACAAAACCGCCTTCACTGTTCCACATGGGCAATATCAATGGACTTTCATGCCCTTTGGCCTGAAAAATGCTCCTTCTGAATTCCAAAAAAGGATGGAGGACATTTTTGGTGGGGAGGAGTATATCATAGTGTATATAGATGATTTTCTTGTTTTTAGTAGAGATGTAAATAGCCATAAAAAACACTTAGAGAAGTTTAATGAACCAGTCTTCAAACATGGTTTGGTACTTTCTGATTCAGAAGAAAATTTCCAAATCGGAAAACTCAGAATAGATTATTTCGGTCTACACATAGAACAAGGGCATGTTAACCTGCAACCTCATGTTCTTACTCATTTGCTAAAGTTTCCTGATGTAATCCCAGATGTCAGAACTTTACAAAGATTCCTTGGATGTATGAACTATATAAGGCAATTCTATGAAAACCAAGCAGAAGACACTAAAGTGCTACAAAAAATATTGAAAAAGCAGGCATCAGGATGGACAGAAGAAATGACTACAACAGTCAGGAATATTAAGAGTAAGATTAATGAATTGCCAAAGTTAAAGCTTCTTGATACTAATCTTCCTTTTATTCTTGAAATAGATGCTTCTGATCATACATGGGCAGCTGTACTTCTCCAGAATCATGGAACAAAATAATTAGTATGTGCCTATTCCTCTGGAATGTTTGATGATACTGAGAAAAAGTATCCCACTTCTCATAAGGAGATACTTGCTGTAAAAAAAGGAATTAAGAGATTCCATCTGTTCTTGAAAAGTGTGAGATTTATTGTCAGAACAGACCTGAAGCACATGAAAATTATTTTGGCAAACAAGAAGCTGCTAGAACAAGGGAGTACCAGGATATTGAGGTGGGCACTATGGTTAGAAGGTTTTGATTTTGATATAGTCTACAAATCTGGTGCAAAGAATTATCTTGCAGACATTCTCACAGGAGAAGGTTCAGCAGAAGTCAAAGAAATAAAGATGTTCAGACCACTTCACCAGCATGAAGCTTCTAACAGTTCTAGTCAGTCCCAGTCTAAGAGAGCCAGGGTCAGTCGAGTAGTTGTTTGTAGTCAGTGTCATTATCAGTTTTGTTGGGATTGTTTTGTGCACAAGATCATAGAGTTACCCTTCAATCTTCGTGAAATTGTCTTAGAAAAATGGTTTGACTCAGGAGAAGCCCAATGGATGTATTCTAGAGAGCTACCATATAGGTATAGGTCATGGCGAGTCTATTATGCATTGTCTAGAGGTCCAGATCCCATACATTATGCATTCATTCAGAAGACTGATTGGACTTGGCAAGATTATTTTACTATCCATCAAAAAGCTCGTATATATGGGTCTGTTAGAATCATATTCTATGCTATAGATGTCGATAATTTGATTAACTGGTGGATTCCCTAGTTTAGGTTATTCTTAGTTAGGTATATGCCAAGAGTCAATTGGATGTTAGAACATGATCATAAGTACACTTTAGGAAAAATAATTTGAGAAATGCATATATCTGCACAAAATTACTATGTCATAGAGTTTGGCTTAGTCCATCAAGACACAATATTGGTTCCAAATCAAGCTGAAGAATCTTTCAATCTCTTTGTCAGTTTTCAAGGCAGAATTACTATTGATGAAGTAAACAGACCACTAAATATGTTTTCATTTCCTTTTCACTGTTGCTTCTAAAAAAATCATCCTCCACGGCTTTACATTCCACATGAGATAGTTGCTCCTGATACTAAAGAATAATTGGAATACTATGGAGAGAGAAATTATGATCATAGACATGATTATGATGATCGTGCCAACAATGATTGATTTTAAAGATCACTCTATTTGAAATCTTTACAAATATTACTTTTGTACATATTTTATTTTTTGTGTTTCCATGGGATTTGCTCCGAATAAAAATCTCCACTGTACAATTAATTTTGTAGCAGAGCCGATGTCCTAGATTCCGGCCATAGTTGTCATTTTGTGGGATTAGATTGGGTTAGATTCGGTCCCCATATGGCCTAGCCTCCAAGGGATGAGATAACAAGTGGTTGTCCCCACTTGCCCGAATCTTAGGTACATTTTCCTGATCACTTACTTTAAGGTACTCTCGTGATAAGCATCTTACATGATGGCCTATCCGAGGACAGATTCTCTTTGTTCCAAGTATCGGGTAAAAGTTGTAACCGGATGACCTGCTAAGATATTATAAATACTAGCATTGTCAGGTCATTTGGCATTCGGAGTCTGAGAGTCTGAGTCTGTATATTGAGTCTGAGGTTTGTTTCCCTTCTCTGCATCTGCGCAAAACCTCGCGATCTGCTTGCATCACGGCGACTGAGTCTCAAAGTCTGAGTTTGTCAGGTGACTTGGCTAGCCTACGTCTTAGTGTGCTTGGCACTAAGAAGAATCTAAAGTGGTGGGGTCATTAGATCGAGTCTGTTTTTTTGAGTCTATGCTTTGTAAGCTCTTATTCAAAGTCTACAACTAGCCAGAAAGCCTCCAGTGAGCACGCTCATTCAATGAGTTGCTGTAATTGGTAAATACCACTGCAGTATAGTTCTCAAAAGAGATTTCTAATGCAAAACTCCATATGCAAATATTAATGAAGAATTGTTCTGAGTTCTAAGCTCCTAGTTCTTGTTGCTTTGTAAACCTGGTATCGGAGCCATCTGGTTCTTTGTCCGAGTTATTTTCGCATCTGGTTTTCCCATTGAATGGATTTTTGTTATGAGTTCTGAGCTCCTGGTTCTTGTTGCTTTGTAAACTTGGTATCAGAGCAATGTGGTTCTTTGTTCGAGTAATTTTCACATTTGGTTTTCCCATTGAATGGTATTTGTCTGAGCTACTGTCCACGAGTCTTAAGTTGGCGGAAAGGCGATGGTAGAGAGCTGTGAAGGCGAAGGACTGTCATGTTTGCTTTCCTGGTGCACAAAGACTTTTGTTTCTCCTCTGTTCAGGTGCTTACTCATACTTTATTTCAATGGCTCGTTACATGAATGAGTTTTCTCTTCAGAAACCCGAAGATAGAAAAATAGCTCATAAGAATCGATGGTCATTTCTTAATAAGTTTCTGAATAAATCTCAAGATGATGATGTTTTATGTGACGAGAAAGTTTTAGTTGAAGAATATGAGCCTGATCCTAACTGGACATTGCCAGAGATTGATGTTGAGAAATTATATAAGATTCCTGTGTTTCAATTTAATGTTGCTTAGTTGTTTCATTTTACTTCTGTTAATATTCCTATTTCCATTGGTCAAGAAGTTTATCAGATTCCTCTCATAAAACCAAAAGACATTGAATGGGGGTTAAGTAAAGGTTACAGATATATCCATCTTGGTATGCTTCAGTTCGGTATAAATCCTCTTGTTTGCCCAGGCTTAAATACTTCTTGTCTGACATGTGTTCTTGATACCCGCATGAATCAGTTCAATGATGCTCTCATAGGTGGATTCCAGAGTCCTCTCAATAATGGCCCTGCCTGGTCCTTTGTTATTCCCAGATATCAAGTATCTTTAACTGATCCATATATTAATGAATTCCTCCATGTCTATATTCAGTTCCATGGCTTTGACGTCGCTCCACAGTCTGAAATAGCACAGCGACATGCTTCCATCTGTATTCGTTTTGTATCTTCCACCATGCCTCCATTACATCCTAAATTGAAAGAAAGAGCTCTTAAAGAGGGTGTTGTTGTTGGTCCCGGTAATACCACCCCTTTACAGATTGGATTTGCAGCCTGTACTTTACCTGATGAATGGAGTAGTACTTATACTCCTCTTGCACAAAAATATCCTCCAATCGCAATATCCAGCTCAGCAATTATCACTTCTGCTCAACATTCGTATGCATCGGTCTCAAATTCTACCTCCTTCTCTTCCCTGCATCTATGTACCATTTGACAGATCTCCATTTTTTTAGGGGTAGGGATAATAATGTATCCGCATCCATTTCCCATGAAACTATTCCAACTGTCACATGTGTCTGCCATATATCCCCGCTTCTTCTGTCTCCAAGAGAAAATCCTGGTAAAGCCTACCTCCCATATAGGTAATGACCAAGCGCTTTGTGTTCCATCATGTTCTTCAACTTTCCAAAGTTGAATCTCCAAAGCATGAATCTTAAAGCAATACCGATATAAAATCTTCTCTTCCCGCAGCCCACAGATCTCACTAAAGATCAATGTGAGATATTTATACACCTAATTTAAGAAGGAACTTTCAAGAATGGAACCATAAGAGCCTGATATGGCTTGTTACATACTAAACTGTGAATCTAACCAACTGAAGCTGGAATCTGTGAAAAGGTAAACAATACACAACCATCAGTCTGTGTGCATGTTGCTGCATTTATTTAACATGACCTTGCCAGGGATGTTTTAGTTAAGGAACATATTAAGAAGATGTACTATGGTTATAATGAAGTCTTAGGAATCCGGTAATGAACATACCACACACAATTATATAAACCCCTAATATGGGCATAATTTCAAAATCCTTAGAGCATTTGAGGATGTTTCCACCAACCTACTTCTCCTCCTCAATATTTATATGACTTATCCACTAAAACTAAGATTCTCCTCCCTGCTCTCCCGAAACCCTTTATCTAAAAGAGCATATCTTTAAAGTGTAGAGAATATTAATGTTACAAAGCTTGAAAAAGATTCAAAGGACTAATTTTACCTGCAGAGAAAATAGATTTGACCATAATAACAAAGCTAAAAAGGATTTCCTGCTATTGAAAGTCACAAATTGCTCAAGAATGTATGTGAGTTCTGAAGTTTGATTGAAAATAACAACTATCCGTCAAAGTTATACTAGCCATGGGTCAGAGTTTCTATGGACTTCAGAACCACAGAGAACTCGCATGCTTCTAACCAAGTTCTAAAAGAGACAGACATGAGCCCTTTTTTCTCTCACACAAAGCTACCAGACAAGAAGAACATCGTCCACAAGCTCGTCAGTCCTTTCGGTAGATGCTACCGTAAAAAATGCAAACATCACGCAAATTTTGAAAAACTCTGCTAAGAAAGGATATGGAAACACTCTGCCACAATACTGGACCATTAAGCCATGGGAGAAGTAATCAATGTTTTGTATAATATCCATGCTTGGGCATTACAGTAAAAGGCTAAAATAAAAGGAAGTTGGTCCTGACATAAATAGCAGATTGTCTCATTTTTACCTGCATGTCACAATGGTGGGATAAACTTTCAGAGTAGGAAATGACTCAATAGTTTAACATGAAACAGATCCAGTATTAAAGGCTTTATTTGATGCCATGAAACAAGAATTTGTTGGAATAGTACCGTAAGACTTAGTACATCATGCACAAATGTTTTATCTCAGAGATTGTGTAATATTGACTATTCACTAACATTTTCAGACTATAAAAGTTGTCGATTAAGCTCAAGATCCTCATAATATTGCATATTCCAGGTACTATATTGCTCTCAAAGCCTTCGGAAAATTCCAGATTTGATACATCATATTTTGAGTTGAATAGAGTCAATATTGAGAATCTATCTTTTATTTATACATCAATTGTTGTTACTATTCTGGTTGTAAAGGAATGTGTGGCTCTAGGAAAAGCCAAAAGAATTTTAAAAATACGCAATGTTACACAAGTTATGCAATAATTTTCTCAACATATGATTTTAGATGTCATAAGAAGTCTAAATACAAAGTTGTCAAAAAATCCAAAGATCATTGTTTCACAAATTGTGAAAATATATTCCTTAAAGAAGGAAATATTATCCTTCCAAGAAATTTTTCAAAGGACGGAGGATAGTATTCGTGAAAAGATCAAGACTCTTATAAGATGTATTTGTTTTATTTGGTAGAAAAACATTGAAAAAACAAGGTAGAAGAAAGAAGATAAAAAATGATGAAAAATTATGGATATTTTCATAGCCTATGACCCAAAAGAATGATCCATATCTCATTCTGATGGTATTTTTTTGAAGTATCAAGTTCTTCTTCTTCTAACAATGACTCTGCGAGATGATATCTGTGATAATGTAATAACTTGGATACCGATTCTTCCGATCTAAGAAACATTTATACCGATATAAAAATGTTTCATTTCAATCCTTCAATATTTGCGTATTAAGATTGCAACGCCAAAGCCGAATCGCGCTACCTTTGATCCAATGCTTTATCAGTCAAGATGATGACGATAAATTAGAAAGCTTAGAGAAGCAATGGCTATCTAAAGCTAAAAGAGAGATATTTAAAGAAGATTTTATTGAAAAGGAATTTGATTCAATGTTCACACCATTAAAAATTGGCAGAAGCCCATCTAAGGTATGGATAAAACTGGCCCTCCAGATAAAGATAAAGATTTAGAATCATCAATCATCATACTAGGACCTAAATGGTCTACTTGTCATCCAAACTTAAAATGCTTATCACAGATTATGATGATTGGACCTAAATTGTCTAGTTTATTTCTCAAGATTTTTCCCTCCTAATAGAAGAAAGTTCCTCTAGAGGATGTCAAGATAATGGAATCGGGGTGATAGAGTAGTTGTTCCTATAAATATTGTTACCCAAGATCAAGGAATACACTGATGTTTTTGATTGATTCTCGAGCTATGAGTAGTTTACAAATATGGTGCTATCCCCAAGCCATTATCATAAACTTACAAATCAATTTTCAAGCATCACTTAAAGATTTAATGGCAATAAATCATAGTAGCCCCATTTTCCTATCTTTTTGGATAATGTACAGAAGGTCACTTTGTAGTTTTGATTCAGCTCAGATTTTTTGTTAGGACAAGATTTTTTGAATAAAATTTTGCTCTGCCACTTTTGGCAAAGAAACAATACATTCACCACTAAAGAAGGCCTTGGTTGAATTACCATCTTCCAATGAATATCTAAGTTAATGTACAACAAGTAGAAGATACTTGTGAGCACTGCAGACCTACAAAGATCAACAAATCATCAAGCACGCAAACTCCATGGTCCTCAAGCTCTCTCAAGGAATTTCAAATGTTTAGAAACGAATGTATCATTAGTCACCGATGCTTTCTCGACAAGAGAAACTATTTTGTGGCTCTTCCATATAAAGAAAGTTATGTTCCTAAACCAAAGTTACGCTAATCACAGAGTCCTTCCATCAGAGCAAAAGCGAAATCAAAGCACTGCTAGACTGTAGGACTAATTGAGCTCCCCGCAAGAGCCCTTGGGCTTGTCCAACCTTTTTATGTCAACAAGCATAGTGAAAAAAGAGAGGCAGAAAAGACTTATATTAATGCTATATGCTCTCTTAATATGTGGCCATTTCATTCGGTATCCTTGTTTACACAAAGAATCCCCTTATCATTAAAATTGTTAAAGTACAAATGTTTTCACAAGTTTGATTTGAAGAGTGGTTTTGGCAACTGGCATCATTCCTCACGATGATACAAATCAAGATTGCTCACATGGAATATCAATGGACTCGTCATGCTATTTGGCTTTGGAAAAATGCTCCCTCGCATCAAAAAAGAATGAAGACATTTTCTTGCAGAGGACATATCATGTATATGATGATTTTCTTGTTTTTAGCAGAGATGTAAATAGCCATAAAAAGCACTTAGAGAATTTTTATGAATTGGTCTTTAAACATGGTATGGTACTTTCTCACCAAGAAAATTTTCAAATCGAAAGTTTAATAGATTATCAACCCAGGAGCAAGGACATGTTAATCTACAACCTCATGTTCTTACACATTTATTAAAATTACTTGATAATTCAGATAACAAAATCAGTAGATTCCTTTGGTGTCCAATTATACTCAATTATAAGAAAATCAAGTCAAGGACACTCATGTTACAAAGAAGACTCAAAAGGTGCACTTCAGATGAATAAGAAGAGATGACCCTAGCAGTCAAAAATATTAAAAAGTAAGATTAATGAATTGCCTGGTTAAAGCTTCCCTCGATACTAAACTTCCTTTCATATTCTTGAAACAAGATGCCCATCACAGATAAGCAGCCATATCCACATACGGAAGTGAAAGAATTAGTGTGTGCCTATTCCTCTGGAACCTTTGATGATACTGAGAAAAAGTATCCCTCTTCTCACAAGGAGATACTTGCTGTAAAAAGAGGAATTAAGAGATTCCATCTGTTCTTGAAAAGTGTGATATTTATTGTCAGGACAGACCTAAAGCACATGAAAAGCATTTTGGCAAACAAAAGACTGCTAGAACAAGGGAGTACCAGGATATTGAGGTGGGCACTATGGCTTGAAGGTTTTGATTTCGACATAGTTTATAAATCAGGTGCAGAAAATTATCTTGCTGACATGCTCACAAGAGAAGGTTCAGAAGAAGTCAAAGAAATAAAGATGTTCAGACCACTTCACCAGCATGAGGCTTCTACTAGTTTAGTTCAGTCTAGTCAGTCCAAGTCTAGAAGAGTTAGTCAAGTCATTGTCTGCAGTAACTGTCACTATGAGTTTTGTTTAGAATGTTTTGCTAATAAGTTTTCCATTTTGCCTTTAGAAGTAAAGCAAGTCATACTTCAAAAATGGTTTGATTTTGATGAAGCAAAGTGGTCATATACTAAAGAATTGCCATATAGGATTAGGCCATGGAGAGTCTACTATGCATTGTCTAGAGAACCCAATCCTGTATATTTCGGTTGTATCCAACAAACAGATTGGACTTGGGCAGATTATTTTTCTATCCATCAAAGAGATAGGATTCATGGTTCTGTAAAAGTCATATTTTATGCATTGGCTATTGACCCTAGTAGGAATTGGTGGAGTCCATGGTTTAGATTATTTTTGTTTAGGTATATTCCTAGAGATAGAAATATTTTTGATAGAACTCTTACAGAGTTTTGCAGACATTTTCATTGGGAAATGCATGTAGCAGTCTAGAATGATTTTGTTATAGAATTTGAATTTGTCCATCGGCACACTAAGGTGATTCCTATTGAAGAAAGTGAGTCATTCAAACTATGTGTCAGTTTCCGAGGTGTAATATCTGTAGATGAACAAGATCGACCTCCATATGTATATACTTTTCCATTTTTCTGTTGTACCAGAGAAGAAGCACCTTATTGGCTTGATGAATCAGTTCCATACGAAGCACTTGCTCCTGACATAGATGCTTTGTTAGAAAGACAAGAAGATGAAAGACGGGAACGTGAACATGACCCTGACTACGACGACAGGGAAAATAGTGATTGATTGTAAGGATCACTCATTTGAAATCCTTGCATATCTTGCTTTATTGTACATATTTTATCTTTCGGTTTCCGTGGGATTTGATCCGAATAAAAATCTCCACTGTGTAATTATTTTATAAAAGAGCCGATGTCCTAAATTCCGGCCTTGATTGTCATTTAGTGTAATAATTAGATTGGGTCAGATTCGGTCCCCATATGGCTTAGCCTCCAAGGGACGAGATAACAAGTGGTCGTCCCCACTTGCCCAAATCTTAGGTACATTTTCCTGGTTATTCACTTTAAAGTACCCTCGTGACTGGAATCTTGCATGATAGCCTATCCGAGGTCTGTTTCTCATTGTCTCAAGTATCCGGTAAAAGTTGTAACCAAATGACCTGCTAGGATATTATAAATACTAGCATTGCGAGGTTATTTGGCATTCGAAGTTTTAGAGTTTGAGCGAGTCGTGATTTTGAGTCTGAGACTATCTCCCTGCTCTGCATCTGCGAGCATTCTGCTCGATCTGCTGGCATCACAGAGTTTTTCTCTAAGTTTGTAATATTCAGAGTCTGTGTTTGAAATTATCTCCCTGCTCTGCATCTGCGAGCATTCTGCTCGATCTGCTTGCATCATGGAGCTGTAATTTCCATTCTGTAACAATCGTTTAATATAATACTGAGCATGCAATATGAGTAATCTGTGTTGAGATCTGAGTTGTGTTGCACAAACTTCAAGTAACTGTGTTGTTATATTCGGGCTGCGCCGTCTCGCCAAATGCGCCTCCACCGTGAGAAGCCATTCCAGACCGCTTCCGTTGCTGGGAGCGATTCCTGGAATCGCCCTCCCGAGCGGGGGAGGCCATTCTGTGGATCGCCTCCCGTGGGCGGGGATAGTTTGACCTCCCGGCCTCCCGCGGGGCGTGGGGGCCGATTCCCGAGAATCACACTCCCGCCACGGAGGCTCGATTCCCGGAACGGCCTCCTCGCCGTGAGGGGCGATTCTTAATCGGCCAGGGCGATCTCCTGAATCACCCCGCAATGCAGAGGGTGATTCCTAACGTCTCCGCCGCAGAAGACTCGGAAATGGCCTCCTACCGCGGGAGGGCGATTCTCAGAATCGGCCTCCCGCCTAGTGGCCAGCCTTCGTCGTCACCTAGGCGGGAGGCCGATTGGCGACGCCACCACAATCAAAAAATTCTTCTTCTTTTTTATTTATTTATTTATTTATTTATTTATTTTTTTTAAATTTAATTTTTATATTTGAAATTTAATTTGTTTTTGTTTTTTATTCATTTTTTTGTTTTTAATTTTTTTTTCTAAATTTTGTTAATAATTTTTATTAAATTTGTATTTTTTTTTTATTTAATGGATTTTTTTTATTATTATTAAATTTTATGTTTAGTTTTTTCATTTAATTTTTTAAAATTTAGTAAATTTTGTATTTTTTTTTTAATTTATTTGAATTTAATATTTTTTTAAAATTTTTTATTTTTTATTATTATTTTTTTAATTACATAAAATTTTTATATTTTTTTATTTCAATTAAAATTGTGTATTTAAAATTAGATTTTTTTAAGTTAAACTTAATATTTTCAAATTAATTTGTTTTTTATTTTATTTTTTATTTAATATATTTTATTTAATTTATTTCTTTCAATTTTTCAATTTTAATTGATTTTTAAAGTTTTTTAACTTTTTATTTTAACAATGTTTTTTTTTTCTTTATATTTAAAATTTAATTTTTATTTCAAAATTTATTTCTTTATTCATTTATTTATTAAAATTTAATATATTTCTTTTTTAATTTAATTTATTATTTTAATATTAACATTTTTTTTTTAATTCAATAAAATCTAATATATATTTTTTTAATTTAAGTTTTTATATATATATATATATATATATATATATATATATATATATATATATATAATATATATATATATATATATATATATATATATATATATATATAATTTTTCATTTTTTATTTTTTTTTAATTTCTTTATATTATTAATATGTTTTTTTTTTTTTTGTTTTTTTTTTTTAATAGAAATTATTTAAAATTAGAATATATTTCCTTTTCAAATTTAATTTTTATACATCATATAAATAATAGAATATATGTCGACCTTCAATTAATAGTTCATCATCAACTACATGATAAATTTATTATTAAACTGTTAATCGTTGACCAAACGCCACGACTCTCGCTTTCTTTGTGCATGTGATTATTACCGGAAGAATTTTTACAAATTTATATGATCGTGTGGTTAGATTCAAAAAATTTAATTTTTTATTTTAAAATTTAAATTGATTTTTTTTTTAATTTAATAAACATTTTCTTTTTCTTTTTTAAATTTAATTTCTATATTTTATTTTTTATAATTTCTTTTTTTAAACTTTTTTTTCTTTTTAATTTAATATTTTTATTTTGTTTTTATTTTTATTTTTTTATTTCTATATATTTTGAAATTTTAATCTTTAAATTTTTTTTAATTTTTAACTTTTAATTTTTTTCTTAAATTTTGGTTTTTTTTTAATGTTTGAATTAAAATTTTTATTTTGTTTTTATTTTTATATTTTTATTCCTATATATTTTTAAATTTTAAGCTTTAAAATGTTTTTATTTTTTAATTTTTTAATTTTATTTTTTTATTTTTGGTTTTTTTTAATGTTTGAATTTTAAAAATTAAAAAATGTTATTTCTATTTTTAAAAATGTCAAAAATATGACAATTTTTTTTTTTTGGTTATTCCAGCGTCAACTGGTTTTGTTTGAGGGTGTTTTTTCAATCATTTTTTCAAGAAACAATTTTGTTTTTTGCATAATTTTATAAAATGTTGAAATTTGACCTTAAAAAAAAACCAAGTGCATTCTGGAATACACTTTTTTTTGTTTTTGGGGTGTTTTTTCATGTTTTTTGAGTCTTTTTGGGCTAGAGTTCCCGTTTTGAGGTCAGGTTACCTATTTCATCAGTAACAATGTTCAACATGGACCTCCTCAGTTAGGAGCCCCTTCTCCTACTTTTTATACATCATAAGCGATTGCCCATCAGTTAATTGGTTTCTCTTCATGAAGTAGTACTTGGGGGAAGGTCAAACAGGATCTCCTAAGTTAGGAGCCTCTCCCCTCACTTATTACATGTTGAACAAGAAATTACCTAGTTAGAATTTATATTTGTAATATGAATTTCCTTAAAACTTAGAATTTAGAATAAATTTGTAATATGCATTTCCTTCAGTTTAAACATTTTGTCTTATAAATATTGACTACATCTGAGATCCATATATTTTTGACATGCTTCCAAGTTTACAAACCCGGATTGATAATTAAATACTTGTGTTAGTTTACCCAGTAAATTGACCCAGCATTTTTGGCGTTGTTTCTGGGGAAGCATACATCAACATAGTCAATTAGGAGGATAAAAAAATATAAAAATAAAAAAACAGCAAAAACAACAAAAATTTAGTTTTTCTTTTAGTTATGTTTCTTTATGCCTTGTTATGTGGATTAATCCCTCTTGTAGACAAGAGCGATCTCCCTAGTATTCTTCGAATAGCTAGAAACAAACATCCATTTGGAAACCTTTTTCTCTAGAATAATTGCATTTCTGAATTATTATAAAGAAAGAGAGAGGAAATGCCCCTACCTTGAAATCCAATGTTCGATGTAGTCTTTCGTCCAGTCGCTCCAAACAGGCTTCTTCAATAAGTAGAACCTACAATCAAAGAGAGACAAAAGAATCAAAGCATCTGCAACATATAATAATTAAGAAAAGTGAATCCAACTTAGTGATCAAGGAGTATAATTATTGATGTTATTTAATAATCACAAGAACAACTCAATGGGAAAAAGAGATCCATGTGTATTATCTTGAATGCAAAGAGTAACCTTACAACTTGATGCCTTGATGTCATACTGGTTTCTCTCGGGGTCCTGAACAATCGTTCCTCCTTCAGTTTGACAAGCCTTCCTTTCTGAATACCAGCATAGAGTTATGGACATAAGGGTGTGATCATTCTCATGCCAACAAAAACTAGTGTAGAGAGTATGCACTCTTGGGAATTTCTTTAGCAATACCTTCACAATTTCAACATTCAATATCTACCCTTGAGACTGAAACTTGAGCTCAATTTATAGGGAAATGGAGGTAGTTTCATCTTCCATGAAGAGGGGGATGGATTCCTCTCATGAAGGGATTTGAGCTCCATGGAACAAGGGATAAGCTCCATTAGTGGAGGGATAAATCTCGAACTGATCGCGCCTCTAGAAGCTTCTAGTTGGGAGAATATTCGACCAGCTATGCTTCTAGAATTTACTTTTTCTTTAATTCGATTTTTTATGGGGGTCCGTAGGTTTTAATTGTAGAACGTGTGGGGGCTGCTTCAATTTATAGACCAAGTATCCGTGAACCTGTAGGAAAAGGCTAGAAAAAGTACAGAGGTAGACTTTTAAGGGTTTTAATGAGATTTTCTCCAATTCCAACATTTGGTTTAGGAACATTAGCTTTTTTTACTTCTAAGGGAGCACAATATAGGTAGTAATAGACCTATATGGAAAGTCAAATGTCATGGTGACAAAATAACATGTAACAGATTCCCCCCTAAAGTGCGAAGTATGAGGTTATGTTGAAGAGTGAAGTGCTTTATCATTCCGAGGATTGGATTGGGGACACTTGTTAGTGTGAATTCTAATCACAAGCGTACAAAAAAAACCCACTTTAGTTGTGCCTAACAAACAACCCTAACATCAAATATGGCTGTCAATTTCTTTAGATCTGTAGTTAGTTGACCAAGACATATGCTACAAAATCTATATCTATGCAGTAAAATACATTAAGCAATAAATATAAGCAAGAGTAGCTCCATGCATCCAATAGACAAGACAAGAATATTTTTAAAGAATTTTTGTACTTATGACACTTGGGAAGGGAACATAGAAAGATGTTACCAGTCCCCCTCAATGGGATGGGTTATTGTATGTCCTCAGCACTTCAGATCTAAGATCTCTCTCTTTCTTAATGGTGTAGAAAACCCAGAAAAAAATGGAACTCAAGGGGAGCTCACAAGAAAAAAGGTAGAAAAATATGATAATGATGGAGGATCAAAGTCAGACCAAAACTATAGATCCAGAGCGATCTTTAGGCAACAAAAGGTAGTGAATGAATGGAAAAACCCTTCTATTTATAAAAAAATATTGAGTTAGTCTAGATATTGGTGCATAATTAAAATATTATTAACCAAATCTAGATCCAAATTTTATGGAATATTTTATTATATTTGTTGGAGGGAAAAAGAATTTGAATTTGGTCAAATCTCTTTATTTGTAAATAATAAATAAATAAATGATTTATTTATTATTTTAAGGATGTGGTTGAGTAATAATTAAATAAATAGTGATTTATTCAATTATTTATAAATTATTTAGTCAAATTTAATAAGGAATATTATTTAAATAATGTTTAAATAATTATTCCTAGAAAATAATAAGATAAATAATGATTTATCTAATTAATTTTCCTATTTCGGGTTAAATATGACCAGGAATATTAATTAAAATATTGTTTAACTAATTATTCCTTGAGGAAAATAAAAAAATATGGATTTATTCAATATTTCCTCATGGGGTTTCCTATTTAGACGATAAACAACTTAATAAATTATGGATTACTAAGTTATTTTTCATAGTGAAAGAAATTTTACTTGGGGTAAAATTGGTCTTACATCGTGTACTTTGGTCCATCTAATAGTAATAGGTTAGATGACCAAAATTTGGTGTAACAACACCGGTCAAAAACCTGTAAAAACATTATATATATATATATATATATATATATATATATATATCATCGTTGAGGTAGGAATTCCCATACTCAGATCAAAACTAACTAAATGTTCAAGTACATATATGGTTTCAATATTACATCAGAGTAGACATAGTATGGGCATAGCCATCTATCATGAGTAGTATATTGTATCATAAATAATAAAACTCCTTGCAGCCTGGATGGTGGAAACTAGATCCAGGGTCTTGATTTCCGCTTCTCTAACTAGTACGAATCTATCCATGCAATTGATTGTGTCGAAGTCGAACATGGTAGAAACCACTTGATTACCAGTCAATGATGTGAACTGTTAACAAGTGTGAGAGAAACCACCAATAATGAAAATGGCTCTCAAAGTACTCCAGTACAATCCATGAGTTGTGAATGAATTATTTGCAGTCGAACACTTTATAGAATCATTCGATCGAAGGTCAATGATGTAACATGTCATCAAAGGCGAGAAACCTGCCATTAGGGCATGCAGATCCCAAGGTACTGATAGAATTATAGATCAACTTTCTAGATTATGAGATGTCGTCGATAGAAAGTGATCTGTCGTAGGAAATCCTACGACACGAAACCATTAGATCAAGTTTTGAAGAAATTGTTGCAATAATTAACTCAGGGATGGTCAACGTGAATGGAGAAAAATGTTTGCAATGAATGGTTTATTTGAACTTTCTCTTGAACACATAACGACACTGCACATGGCTTGGCAGCATTTCACCTAAAGATAATACCCAGAAACCGGCTGAATACTTTCAATGTGGTTTGATTAATTATTAGACAAATGATTACTGGCAAGTACCTATTTATTTTTTACAAGCTTGAGAAGGATAAAATTTGCTTGTTTGTGTAAGATCATCCTTCAGATGAGTCCATCTTAGTATTAAAATAGAACCCTAAGAAGGAGTGGTTCGGTCCTGTTTGTAATCGACATGTCCTTTATTATTAAATTTAATGAGTCCAGTATAGGAGAAACTCAGTTTTTTTCAGTTTTAGGGAGTCAGAAGAAAAACATAAGTAAACTCCATAGTTGTTCTTTTTCGTAAATTTAGTCTCTCAAGCCCAAAAAAGCATAAAATAATACAGGAGAGAACTCTATTGACCATGATTAGTCAACGTATACCTATTTCATAATTAGTCCATTTCAGTCCAGAAAAAGGGTAAACTTATACTAAAGGGACGACTGTTCATTTACTTTAACAAGTTCGAATGGAAAAGTAATCGGTGATATTTTCATATTTAGAGAGTCTAAAAAGGGCTTAAAAGATAACTCGAGGGTTTTTATTTTTCGTAATTTTTAAGAGCCTGAAAAAGTGATAAAAGTATACTCAGTGTGAAAATAATTCTTTTCACAAAAAAACCTTGTGTCCTGCACAAAGACTCAAAAGATTACACATACCTCTTTCCAATAAGTAAAAATATTTAAAAATAGCCTTGTAAAGTGAAAAATAAATAAAATATAATATTTTATTCATTTAAAAACTATAAAAAGGAGTTAAAACAAAATCATTTTCACCTTTTGTCTTCAGAGCAGTGAATTGAGAGCTTTTGGAAAAAACGTTGTGGAGCCAATATCTAGAGAACCGACCGTCAATTCTTTGAATCGTCAAAACTAGGTAATCCACATCATCTTCTTCTTCATTTATATCCATTTCAATTTTATTTTCAAGCCTCAATTTCATTTTTTAAGAGGAATTTATGTTTAAAAATGCGCTCTCGGGGGTTCGGGGGTCATGCATGATGTAACTGCGGACCCCAATAATTTTTTAACTTAAAAACTATCGGGTTGCCGCAGTTTTTGTGTGGAGCCCATGCACACGTCCGCACTATCTCCTCTCAAAAACTGTGGAGGCACTGTGACCATTTTAAAATTCACAAATTCTCTTAAAAATGGTTCAATTTTTGCACTCAAATGGTTTCTAACTTTCAAATATGTTGATTTGTAGGCTTTACCACCATGCGAGAGTGGAGAGAACGTGAACATGAGCTTATATACAATGAAGCCATTGACGATGCTACCACAATAAGTGCATTACAGGCTTGTGGTTTATATAAGTTTTGGGCTATCCAAGGTAGGAAAGCACAAGTAGAGTTGATGACATGGCTTGTAAATGCATAGGAAGTTCAAGACCAATGCTTCATCATTGGTGACCATTGACTCGAAATCGAGCTAGAGGACATTTATTTTCTTATCGGATTGTCCTAGAGAGGAGAAAACATATCTTTTTTTGGAGGTAGACAAGGTGGCCTTCCCATTTCCAGCTACAAAGAACAATATTGCAGTGATGAGGCAGACTCAAAATATATCGCATGGATATTAAAACTATCTTGCGATTGGATCTCAAATTGATTGCATTTACAATAACCAGATTGTGTGGGAGTGCAGCTCCACATGTAGCCACTAAATCACAAATGTAGACCACAGTAGAAG
Organism: Pinus albicaulis; assembly: GCA_034641835.2. Taxonomy (NCBI): domain Eukaryota; kingdom Viridiplantae; phylum Streptophyta; class Pinopsida; order Pinales; family Pinaceae; genus Pinus; species Pinus albicaulis. The sequence goes on from CM076578.1 coordinate 235,321,246, forward strand.
GTCTCGGAGGGACTGTATCTAACTGGTGTAAAGGGGTATTGGCCAACATGAAAGGCCAATTAACTATAGCAAAGAACGCAAAGTTGAAAAACTTTGGTTATGGCGCCATTCTCATTTTTTTCTTTAGAGAGAATCCCACTTCTTGCCCCTCAACTGATTCCAGTAGATCATGGGGAACCTTAAGAACCTTGGATGGTACGTTGGGTTGCATTAATGGTCTGCCATAGTGGCGATGGCAGTTCAATGGTTCAGTTTACTCTGGCATACTTTATGTGGCTAAGAAACCAAGTCTTCACCATCGAATACTTCGCCTATGCAGGAATGGATTATAGAGGTGATCCTGAGACATATTTTCCTCCAGGGGAACTGTGGGATGAGTCAGGTAAGCGAATCATTTTTATGTTTTTAATCTAATTCTTATTTATTTTTTATCAGCCAATACTGACAACAATGTTTAAATTTAGATGTCGGTCCACGACAGCAAGCTACACTCCGCCGCTTTGATAGATGGTGTTGGCTTGAGGGGTCCTGACCCAGGTTCAGATTTAAGGTTTGACAACAAACCCCTATAATACTGGCACTTTCAGCAATAACCTACTTTCACAAGCCAAGGTCTCACCTAAAGTAGTATGGGTGGGTGCTGGAACCAGGTTTTTGCACCGTGGGAGAGAGTAGGTAATTAAGAAAAATCTTGTTGAGTTCTATTAGGTTCGCATAGAAACAAGCTTATTTTCGGGCCCTTAGCATGTAAACATAAACAAAGCTACTAGTATTAAGCAGATCTTGTCAACACCTTCGCATCCATGTGCGCATCAGCAATTATCATCACAGAGTAACACAATCACAACTAATTCATATATCACAGACACAATCGCAGCTAATTCAATTACAATAGTAAATACAACTAGTTCAGATAACGTAGAGTTAATTCAACAAATTCTGTGTTCATTAACGTCCAAAACCTAGTTACAAACCCAAGTCACAGACCGTGCACACAACTAGCGGGGTCCGCACACAGCAGGACTGAGGATCTCTGCACACACAGCCAGCAGGAGTCCTTACCCAACTACCCAAAACAGATCTCAATAGTTTGTACGTAGCATCAATCTTACGTCTAGACTCAAACTATCTATCTGTTTATATCATCATAGCCTGCACTATCTTGTGGTTTGGAAACTGTGGTTTGTGGAATCTAGGTCTACCCTTTGACCCATTACAATACATTAGGGGCTTTGACTCGCCCCAACGCCCCTATGCTAGACTAATTACTACAAAAATATATAACAAATGCAGCTATGGGACCCTGTTCCAACAGGCCCCCAACATAATCTTGTGACTCATCCCGAGTCACAGTGGCCGTGGGGTTTGCATCTTTGCCTCAAGTTGCTTAATTGCATCGACCAGTGAGGGTAGTACTCCTTCGCTCTGCGCGGCAGTGTTCTACTCAATTTCCACCAACTTCTGTGAGGTTGGGCCTTCAGTGGCAGCGGTGACACGCTCCAGGGTCTGATTCAGCTGTTTGACTGCAACATCCAAGTCCTGAGATATCTTGAGGGCTTCATCGACCCATGGATTGAGGTGGTCACTTAGAACCTTCTTCTTGTGGAGAAGCTCTTCCAGGTCATCTCTAAGCGCATGGCTGGCTCTCATACGTGCCAGGCGTTGAGCAGGGATCACAGTGGGCATTCTAGCCTCCAGTTGCTCGAATTCTTCTTCCTTCTAGCATAGTTCTTGGGTAAATTCACACAAGAGAGGGTCCTACTGCACCTTAGACCATAACTGCATAGTTGTCTCAAGAAATTCGGTGCCCTGAGCGATCTGAGATGTAATGTTTTTCGTGGATTCTGTGGCCAGCGCAACTCTTTGGGCACATATGTCAGGAAGATTTTATGGTTGCAACTTAGCTTGCAATGTAGCAATTTGCTGCTCCATCTCGGTATTGACGTTCTGGATCTGGGCCCGAGAAGCTTTTAGGGCTGTGACGAGTCCCTCAATATTAGCTTGGGGGGTGGCAGAGGCTAGAATGTCTTCAGTCACATCTGCGCATATTCTGCTGATCAGACACTCCAACTCGGTTTGTTGCACGACAGCAAGGATGCACATGGCCTGTGCTTGGGATGCCTCGGTAGTATTTTCTATGATTTTCTACTCGGATGTACTTAGATGTTGTTGCACCTCGCGGTCTCTGTGCTGGATTTCCTCAAAGAGGGATGTGTGGAGAACCTACAGCGGCTCGTACAGAAGCCGGACCAAGTCCAGATGTACTTCTGCACAAGCCTAGACTTGCACACGTAACACAGGTGAACTCAGAGTGATTTTTGTGCTAGGTAGGGTCAGAGGCGGCTCTCGGTTGTGGAGATCAACTTAGTGGTGGTCATTGGAGGTAGCCTCGCTTGAACCACGCTCGTCTATAGGGTATCGACCTTGAGCTGAAGATTTTGGAGCTTAGACTGTAATGCGGTGATTACGGCCTTCTAATGCTCTTCCAAGGCAAGCCATTTGTCTTCTGAAGCAAGGGTGACCGCATCTGCGATTTGCTCCAAATATTCCTCGGTTAAGGTAACTCAATCTCCCTACCGGGCCTCATAGCCCACCGTTTCGTTCGCTGGACCTTGAGAGGTTCGGCTGTTCGTTTCATGCCATGTGGGGAACCAGCACCCTACGTATCCAGACCCTCAGTTTCCATGTTCTATTGCGATTCCTACTCCACACCCTACACTACATTTGGGTAAACCTTAGTCCTAGTGGAGCCTTTCAGGCCATGACCTTCTAAATTCTTGGTAGTATCAGGTACGGTGGGGGTCTTCTGGACTGTGCTTGTACCAGCAGTGTCAGCCGTGGCCGATTTGAATCCCAATTTCTAGTGTAGTGGCCAAGTGGTGATGAGTCAGTCGATTTCCTCATTGGCGACCATGTAAGGCAGCGACATCCAAGCTGGATCCTTACAGCCCTGAATCTGCACGTTGTGCATCGTTACCTGGAATGATGTAATGCTCTTATATTTTTCATATATGTCGGTGACAAGTGTGGCCAAGAGTGAATTTCTGCTACGAGCACGCTCTGAAATAGTACCCAAAATACTTTGTTTTCCTTAATACGTTGCTCATTATTTGAATCCCATAAGTTTACGTATCGCACCCCTTCACACGTGTCAGGTTCAAGCTTAGGGAGGACTTATCCTTTAGGGGCTTCCCATGTGACCAATGCAATTAGGAGCAGCAGCCAAGAGTAACAGAACGCCCTCCTGTGATCATGGGCTTAGCACACGTTTTCCAAAAAAAATTTGCAGAGGAACTGCGACCAATTAAATCAGGCCCCCTTTTCACAGTGGCCATCAAGCTGAATGACACAGGCAGGGACAGTCGTAGCCTGGCACTTGCGCATCATTTTACAAGCCAGTAGCAAGGTACCCATGTGCACTCTAGGGTCGTGAATGGTGTTGATTATGAATCCTCCGGTGTTTCGCTCAACATGGAATTCTTCTCGCACCTTGTCGGCGATCTATTGCTTTTACTTCTTGTCGATGCGCTCCATGGGATTCAGCCCCTCCATGGGGAGACTAGTAATGCGGTGAATTAGGGCAGCATCGATAGGAATGTGGTCCTGGATCCACAAGCTTCCATCATGGATCCACTTGGTCGGTTACATTGTATTGGCCAAAGTGAGGTATCCACAGCAAGTTTAGTAATCCAGATCCTTGTAACGCGCGCGCCCAAGGCATTGTTATGACCCTTAACACATCGTCATTTAGTACTCATTCGAGATATAGCTTAGGTGCCAATTCTAGGAAGGCCTCTAGGTTGGCAAGGTCGTGATAATCGAACTTAATTGAGGAGAGCTTGTCAAATGCTTCTCCAATTATGGGAACTTCACCCGGAATTAGCGGCATTTGCAGATAGGCACGTATACCCTCGAGATTCTTGGGCATGTGCACCGAGGGCCTTCGAGCCTAAACATAGGGTGGTAACCAAGTTATTGGGGCAGCAAGCCGAGCTTATTCCTAAGCAGACAGAGGTCGCTTCGCCTATTTGGGTGAGCATGCCTTAGGCACCGTTCAGGGATATTGCACATTCTGAGGGGAGGGCGTACGCTCTCCAACCCATTTCGCGTAGGGGTGACCTCCAATACTTCATCAGATACTCTCTCAGTAGAGGCCATGGTCTACGATGATTCAGCGGGATTGTTCATAGTAATTCTCGCTCGGAAGAGGAACTCGGGGTTGCTAATATAAGAGGGGGTAGCATGCCCAAACATGAATAGAGCACAACAGTTACGGAAATTTGCAAGGCACAAGATTTTCAATACATGCAGAACCCAATTTTGAGCTTCCCTCCTCCATTTATAGCGTTGAAGAGTGAACAATGGTTGGATGGAACTTAGCTGAAACTTACCATCAAGGAAACAGTAAAAAATCCTCGTAAATCGCCCCATTAATTTCCTAATACCCGCTCCTTCCAATGGTAAATTTGGCTTTTTACCTAGAGGTACTATTCCAATGGCTAGTTTTTCCCACTGCACATCCCTCTAGTGCAGATAGCGCACCCCCTGCCCATCATCCCTGTGCATTCGTTCCTGCACACCGGACCTTCACGTACTATTCTTTTAACAGCTACTCTAACCACATAGTCATTTGATTGGCATGGAGGAGTCCCAATAGGGCTTCAACCGGCTTCCATTAACATATCTTGGCGGAAGATCACCGTGCAATGTAGCTAACTAAACAACTCCTCCAGCGGTGATTTCCTTTACCATATAGGGGCCTAGCCAGTGTTGATGAAACTTCCCCAGGTGTTTTCAAAACTGGCTATTGTATAGAAGGACCAATTCTCCTTCCGAAAATACCTTATGCGGAATATGTCTATCATGCCATGCTTTTTCTCGGGCCTTCTGAACTTGCTGATGAAAGTTAGCAATGAATCGATCTTCCTCCAAGGCGACTAGTTGTTCTAAGCATTCCTCTATGATATCGGGCTCCACCATGTTCGTAAAGGTTGTGATGTGCAAGCTAGGAATGATATACTCCATGGGCGTAATGTCCTCCTTTCCATCAACCATATGAAACAGTTTTTTCCCAGTCAATTTCTTTCACGTGGTCCGATAGGCTCAAAGGACTGACAGGATGCTTATGTCCTAATCACCGATCGACATTATAGACCTTGGTAAGTGCCTATTCCAGAATTTTATTAAAAGCTTCTACCGTTCCATTTACCTGTGGGTGATATGGGGTAGCTTTTGCATGGTGGATTCGAAACTCTTCATTCAAAGCTTGTATTGTGTCATTAATGAAATGCATACCTCTATCGCTCATCAAGATCTTTGGACAACCAAACCTGGTTAGAATATGCTCAAAAATAAAGTGCGGTATCTTTAGTACAATCCTTCACAGCTTGTGCTTCCACCCATTTGGTTACATAATTAGTCGCAGTGTGATGTAGCGGGCACCTATCTTCTTACCTGGTGGGTTCATGGGCCGGATGAAGTCTATTGTCCATTTATTGAACGCTTGTAGGGCTATCTGTGGTTGTAAGGGCATTTCATCCCTACGCGACAGTCTTCCTATCCTTTGGCATGTGTCATAGGCTCTGCAACAGTCGTGAGAGTCACTATGTAGTGTGGGCCACCACAACTGAGCTCTTAAGATCTTCTGCACCGTCGATTTTCCTGCGTAGTGACCTCCTGCTACACCTCCGTGGGCTTCTGCTAGAATGGCTTGTATTTCATGCTCTAGTACGTATCTGCATAGTACCTCATCAGCTCCTAGCTTATACAAGTGGCCCATGATGATGGTAAAGTCAACTGCGTGGGTCAACAGCTCTTTTTTCTATTGTACCGAATATTCTGTAGGTGCCCTCCCTGTAGTTAAGAATTGAATAATATCAGCAAATTCCTCATCAACCACCTTAATAGAAAATAGTTGCGCATCGGGAAATCCTTCCTTTAGGTTGGTTGGCTCTTCATCACTCTCGATGCGGGACAAGTGGTCTGGTTGAACATTTAATTTCCCCAACTTCACAATTATCTCAATGTCATATTCTTGAAATAGCAATAACCATTGGCAAATATTCCCCCCCAACACAGGCTTATTGACTAGGTACTTCGAAGTTGAGTGATCTGTGAACATATTGAAGTGCCCTCCCAGTAGATAATGTCAGTATTTCTGCAAGGCATACACCATTTCCATCCCCTCACGTTCAATATTGGAGTAGTTATACTCCACACTAGAGAGTTTTCTACTAGAAAATGCAACCGGATGGTCAATGTCCCCCTCCCCAGGTTGCGTAAGGACAGCTCCCAGGGTGATCCCTAAAGCATCCACATGGACATGGAACACCTTTGCCCAGTCAGTAAATATGAGGATAGGTGCAGAGACCATATTTTCCTTGAGTATCTCAAAACTCTTTTGACACTCCACGTCCCAAAAAAATGAAACATCCTTGTTTAGTAACTTCTCCATGGGTGTTGTGATCAGTGCGTACCCTTGAATAAAATTCCTATAGTAGCCCTTACCTGAGGATAGAGCGCAACTGTTTCTCAATTGTAGGGACTGTTAAGTTGATGATAACTGCCACCTTGGCGGGGTCAACATTTAGTCCCTGTCGATAGAGTATGTGGCCTAACAAGATCCTGAAAGGTACAAAAAATATCCAATTCTTAATATTTAGGGAAATTTGGTGCTTCCTACAGGCATCCAACATTATGCACAAGTTCGAGACGTGCTTCTTCACCAATCCAAATACTATCCAATCGTCAAAGTATACCTCTAAGAACTTGTGAATGAACTCATTGAATACTGCGACCACTACCTGTGAAAAGATGGCAGGGGAATTTTTGAGCCCAAATGGAATCACGGTGTACTAGAAGGATCCCCATTCAGTGGTGAAAGTAGTTTTGTTGTGATCTTCAGGTGCGATCCTGATTTGATGGTAGCATGAAAACCCATCAGTGAACGAGTATGATTCCTTCCCTCCCACACTATCAAGGATTTCATCTAGAAAATGGCATAGGGAAGGGATCATGTACGTAAGCATCATTCAACTTACACAGGTTGACGCAGATTCTTATTTATACTTTAGTATTTTTCTCTTAGACTACCATAGGGCTTACCCAATCTGACTGTTATACTGGTTCGATGACACCTGCGGCTAGCATTTTTTCAATTTCTTCCTTGACTTTTTTCTTATACTTGGGGTGCAATCGGTAAGGGTGCTACTTGACAGGGTGTGCATTCGGTTTTAAAGTGATTCGCATGACCCCCAGGTCCCCTATAATACCCTTGAGTTCTGAGAATTTCGTAGGAAACAGGTCCTGGTACTTCGTGAGAAGTTTTGTGAATTTTCCAATGGTATCGTCATCCCAGTAGTCCCTAATTATAGCTAGCTTAGGTTGTTCTTCTATTCCAATATTGACTTCCCTTAGCTTAAGAGGCTTGGTCACATCGACAGTCTACAGTGGGGGTCTAGCAACTACTCGTTTACCCTCTAATTCTGGGATAGTGATATTTCGCAGGTCTTCATCACATTCCTCCATTGATAGATTGTGACAGTTAGCAATATCCTACATCTGCGTATCCCAAGCTGGTGCCCCATACTCCACACGAGGGTGTGATTCATCAAATACTAGGGCGTCTATGTCCTATAGGGCTTAGTCTAATGCCTCAATTCCACTTATCAACCCAAACATCCCCACAAAATCATCCTTCATGGTTTCCCAGTAGAAGGTGCGCTGATGTAGCTCTGCATCCAAATACCATGTAGTGGGGATTGGCCCCAAGGCATGGATGAATAGGTGGACCGATTCATCCTTGATCCTTCCACATCACACCTCCATCCACGCGGAAAAGTGCTTGAATGGATCCCATTGGCCAAGGAAAGTATCCATGCGTAGGTGAACAGGGGGTTCAAATCATAGGATCATCATCTTGCGACATTCCTCCCAATCCTGAAAAGTCCCCTTATGAGTTTCCCACCACCGCGCAAGAGTCACATGCATGGCTAGGTTAAGCGCCCACATTCTTTGCTCCCTTGGGACTTCTTCCTTGAATTCTCCAAGAAAATACCTAATATTACCATAAACATCAAAGTAAGGCAACTCCTTACCTCTGAGGAGATACACGAGAAGCTCTTTGTGATCCTAAGACACCGTAGCATAGATACTTCATGCAACCGATTCTGCCAATTTTCAATCTCCCTGTCAGAGTCAGAGAGGCATTCACTATCTTTCTCCCAGCAAAGCACGCCATCAGTTATAGGATTGATCCAATCCTCATCTTGGGTAGTTATTTTATAGATATTATCCACGTCGTCTTCTTCGTGCATGGGTTCTATATACCGTTCTCCTTCTACTGGGTCTAGAGGGAATATTACTCTCGTACCCTCATTCTCAAAAACCATGCTCCTTTTATTCAAGTTGATAATGCCTCCCATGTCTATAGCCCAATCCAGTCCTAGGCGGGCAGGATAAGGGTCCGCATCCTCCACAATTTGAATTACCTCAAAATCCGCGTACACCTTAACCCCTGCGATATCTACCATAATCTTTGATAGTCTCCCTAATGGTAGATATTTTGTTGGTTAGCCATGCGCAAATGTATAGTAGACCATTCCAAGTTCTCCCATCCTCTTCCATGTTTATTTGGATAGGACAGTCGCATCGGATCCCAGATCCAGGATGACCAGACCCATTTCATAATCTCCAATCTACGTAGTTAGCCGCATTTCCCGACCAGTGCGTTTCTTATGTGTGTAAAGTTTGTGAACATCTTTAACTTCTGTTGGAGGTTCAGTTTTTTCTACACAAGTGTCTATGAGTGCTTGAAGATTTTCTGCTACCTTCTGGTTGCATAGCAACTTCATACATTCCTACAGGAATGTTTTAACTTCTTCGTCCACTTTTAGGTTTGTTGGAGCCTTGGAAGTAGATGCCTCACTCTTGGTAAAGTCTTTATGAGCTTCTATGAAGGTTTATTTCTCCTTTTGTAGGTCCAAGCTTTCCTTTTTTATAGCGAATTTTTGGATAAGGGGTTTAGCCGCAGCTCTTTCCTTAGCTCCTCTCGTAGCCATGCCACTGCGCGTAATGACATTAATATTGGGTCCCTCGTCACATGGTTCTGCCTTAACCCTTTTCACATTCTCTGTTGGCATCTGCTATTTTTCCTGCATCTTTGCTATCAGTACTAGAAAATCTTCGATCACATGATCCAATTGTCTACAATATCTGCAAGATTATCGTGCAGGGTTCGGATAGTCCCTTGCAATGTGCCCTAATTCTCCACAATTATAACAGATCAATTTTCCTTAACCTGCACTTCCACCTCTTCCCTCGCCAGGAGAGCCTCATCGTCCCAAGGGAGATAGTGGTGAAAAAGGGTCAGCCTGTACCCTGTACAGGTTTCCTCGATATATCATTAAGCTATATGTCGAGAAGTTGTGTTCTTCATGTCCCACAGATGAGCAGAATCGGCACCATTGTTGCTTCAACTTTGGAACGTAGGCACCAAGACGGGGGCAGTGGTTGGTATCATGTAGTCCAGCTACGCAGCAGTTAACGCACCATAATGCGGGACCGCTTGGTCCTGCAGCCTCTTTAGGGTGCACTAGGTTGGGCCCTCCAGCCTGCATGTAGTCCACTAGCATAGGGAACTGATCCTTGGTGTGGCCTAACACCCTGCATCTTATGCACCATACGTCTAGGCTAGCTTCTTTTCCTCGCTCTTTCTGCAAATTCTAGATTTCGAGGTGCATTGCCTCCAGCTATCCCTGGATCTGCTGTACCCCAAACTACGCATTGTCTCTTGGCGTAGCTTCTAGCTTCATAGGAATCTCCAAGACTTTCTCTTTTGTATCAATTGCTTGCTAACCCATAGGCCCACGTAGGTGAGGTAATAGCATGGAAATGAATCATTCCTTGTGCTGTCTATCCTCATAATTAAATTCCCCATCTTTGATAACCTTCTTTAGCCACTGATCAGCCTCCCATATTGACTCAGTGGGTCCTTGTTTAAAGTCTTTCAAGTCAACCACCAGTTGAGCATAGGACTTAGGCTTCTGAAACTGTTGTTTTAAATCATTCTTAATCTCTTATATTTATGGATCCACATGTTTGCCTACGTATCCCATGAACCAATCCAGGGCACTTCCTTCAAAGGTGAGGGATAGCTGCGCCCTTTTTACAGCATTGCTAGCAACATTTTTCACAGTCCATACTGATTCCACTACGAACCAAAATCGTTCCATGTCTTTGTCTCCTACACCCTTGAAGGTGAGAAGCTTCATGTGTGTGGCCATATCTTCTTCCGGTAGTGGCAGAGGTGTAGGGGAGTTCTTGCCCTTATGTTGACTCGATGATGGTGTAGCCAGAGGACTAGTTCCTGTGTGCGCAGGCAACTCTCCTAATGGGCTGTAGACGGATCTATCCCCTTCTCGGTTGACTCGGTAGTACTTGCCACTTCGCGTTGTACTCTCACTCTGATCAGAGGTAATTCATGCAGTGTGGCTGCACAAAATGCATTTTTTACACATTAATATTTTAATTAGTAGCTGCAATGTTCACAAGAACTTACCTCAGAATCCTTTGAAGAACCTCCGCTCTGCCTTAGAGTAGGATACAAACTGATTGACTGCGAATTCTGTTAAAAATCCTCCTAGTACACTATCCACCCAATGATCTACAGTTCGGGTGATTGTGTTGTTAGCCTTCTCCAACTATTGAATCAATTCCGGAGTCCACTGTGCAACCTGATCGTCTTTCCAACACGTCTGGAATTCTACTAGCCTCACTATCCACTCCTGGAGCTCATGTGCAAACGTTACCAAAAAAATTTCATATACTTTTGTGAAAATATATTTTCTCTTCAACTTCTTAGCTGTTAGCTTTGTGCTGCAATTATCTTTTATAGAAAATTCCTGAATCTATTTTTCAAACTAGTCTTTGAGCTCCAATTTCTCAGGTCTCCAATGGCCTCATGGCATTACCCGATCTCTCTCTCAAAATTCTCTCGATCCTAGAAAGAGAACCATTTGTTGGCTTGAGGGGTCCTAACCCAGGTTCATATTTAAGGTTTTCCAACAAACCCCTATACTACTAACCCTTTCGGCAATGACCTACTTTCACAGACCAAGGTCTCACCCGATGTATTATGGTTAGGTGCTAGAACCAAGTTTCCGCACCCTGGGAGAGAGTGGGTAATTGAGGCAGATCTTGTTGAGTTCTATCAGGTTCACACAGGAACAAGCTTATTATCAGGCCCTTATCATGTAAAAATAAACAAATCTACTAGTATTAAGTAGATCTTGTCAACACCTTCGCATCCACGTGCGCATCAGCAATTATCAACATAGAGTAACACAATCACAGCTAATTCATACATCACAGACAAAATCACAACTAATTCAATTACAGTAGTAAATACAACCAGTTCAGATAACATAGATATACTTCAACATATTTCGTGTTCATTAACGTCCAAAACCCAGTTACAAACCTAATTCATAGCCCGCGCACACAGCCAGCGGGGTCCACACACAGCAGCACTGAGGATCTCCGCGCACATAGCTAGTAGGGGTCCTTACCCAAAACTACTCAAAACAGATCTCAATAGTTCATACGTAGCATCAATATTACCTCTAGACTCAAACTATCTATCTATTTAAATCATCATAGCCTGTGCTATCCTGTGGTCTGCAAACCATGGTTTGTAGAATCTAGTTCTATGCTTTGACCGATTACAATACATTGGGGGCTTTGACCTGCCCCAAAGCCCCTGCGCTAGACTAATTACTACAAAATATTTAAAAATGCAGCTAGGGGACCTTGTTCCAACATGTGGCAAGCACATCCTATAGCACCTCCACAGGATCAGGCTACAGAGATCTTAGCATATATGGAACACAACCTGGAGAGGTTAACCATAGACATTCCTTAGAAGGGAACAGATGACATTCCTCTCTGACTTCAGAGACATGTAACATGTGTTTGAGGACCATTTATAAGATTTATGTGCAAGGTGGCACATGTCATAGTCTATTACCATGATCATCATCACAGATAGTGGATGATAATTGTGGATCGATATTTTTGTTTTTTTGTTTCAATATCTATTAGATCATAAGGTGTTTAAACCTATGATCATAGAAGATATAATATTTTTTGAAAACAAACCTGTCTATATATTACTACTTTCTCTGAGTATCTTGTTCAACATGGATCGAATGTTGTTTTGGTTTACTATGTTAATATTGCAAATGTATATTTAGAACACGGTTAGCTAATGCATCGGCCAATGTGTTTAAATTTATTGAAATATTTTGATATTTGATGTAATAAAATTGTCGTTCCAAGAGAAGAATCTTCAAAAATGATCTCAATAATACTGGATTTTTAATTGCATATACCCTGTTTAAATGTAATACAATGAATTCAAAATCCAACCTAATGATCAAACATCGAATTCCAAATGAAATGGCATCAGATAATAACTCAATAACTATGCTATATTCTGCAATATTGTTTGTTGTTTGACCAAGGAATACCCCATGCATAGAAACTAACTCATCTGTGGGTGAATAGATAACCCAAGCTGCAGAAGAGATTTTCCATGTACTACGACAGGCACCATCAGCAAAACCAATGTATGTTTGAAGGGATGTCGACATCTGCAATATCAAGAGTAATCAAGATAAGCAACGATAGTAGTAAAAGAAAAACTAATCTAGGCACACTTATATAATCTAAGGTACACTATCTAAAAGTAACTATTGTACAAGTGAGGTATTCACATGAACGTCAAGCATAATATCTCTTAAGATAAAGACCATTTCTGGGCTTATCTAAAGAGACCCTGTGATAATCAATCAATTCATAGGCTCCTTTAGCCATCACATGCTTGACAATGTAGGGACCATGCCACATCGGTTCGAATTTTCCAGCGCCTAGATTATAGTTAGCTTGATCGTATACTAAGACTAGGTCACCTTCTGAAACAATATGAGGGGTAACACTTTGATCATACTTAGCTTTCACACGTTTCTTATGAGCTTCGACAGCTAATGCAGTGGTGGTCGAGTCTCATCTAATTGTGCTAGGTACAAAAAGTGTTTTTCCTCTTCAGAGGTAGCTAGTAATAACTCAATGGATAATTGGAGTGATGATATTTTGCATTCAATGGGTAACACAACTTTTAAACCGTAGACAAGTTGAAAAGGAGTGAACCCTGTTGCAGTTTTTGCAAAGGTTCGATATGCCCATAGTGCCGAAAAAATCATGGTATTCCAATTCGATTTGTGAGTTCTGATAATTCGTTTAATCGTGGTGGTTAAAACCTTGTTGACATCTTCAACTTGACCATTAGCCTGTGGGTATTATGGAGTAGAGCTATCATGGCGCAGGCCAAGTTGATCAGAAAGTTCGGTGATCATTATATTTTGAAAATGACTCCCATGGTCTGTGATAATATCTTGAGGCACACCGAAACAAGAAATTATGTGATTGAATACGAAAGTAGCTACAGTTTTTTCATCTTCCATGAATGTAGGCATCGCCTCGACCCATTTGGTAAAGTAATATACAGCGAGAATAATATACCCATGCACCCCGGCCATGTGAGGGTTACATGTAATGAAATAAATGCCCCATTTTTCAAAATGATTGACAACAATGATTGGGTGAAGGGGAGTTGGGGGTGCACGCATCTTTTGATAAAAAATATGGCAGTTGTGGCATTTTCAGACCTCAATATTACAATCTTTGAATAGCGACGGAAAAAAATAAATGGCGTGCAATATCTTTTGGGCTGTGGAAAACCAAAACATATGACCACCATGTGCTCCAGAGTGGTAATCATTCAAAACCCTTTCAGCCTCTTCGTGAGTTAGACAACGTCGAAAAACATAATCTGCACCATGACGATAAAGAGTGTCCCCAACAATATTATATTACTGGGATTGATATCAGATTCTCTGTTGATTTGAACGTGAAATATTTGGGTGAAAGGTTTGGGTTTGAAGATATATAATGATATCTCCATACCTTGGATATAATGTACTGATAAGAAACAGATATTCATCTGCAATGGGATTCTCTACCACGGTTTCTGTCTCAGTATTGGGAAAGTCACACATATGTTCTTTAAACATTAGTGATTTATTTGATTTAGATTTCACGAATTCCAAATAAAACTCTTGTAGGATGAAAATCCATTTAGAATATTTGCCCTCGAGTAATTGTTTCAACAAAATATACATCATTGGGTTGCAATTATATATCACAGTTGTCTTACATAACAATATGTAGTGACAGAATCGTTGGACAACTTACACTGCTTCCAATGCCAATTTCTCCACATGTGAATATTTAATTTCCATCGGGTTGAGACTCCAAATTAAATAATATATCACATTCTCATTGTGAGATTCATCCTCTTGAACCAAAACCATTCCAATGGTGGAATTAGAGGCATCTAAGTATAAAAAGTAGTCTTGGTGGTAATTGGGAGGATGAAATAACGGTGCATGGGTCAACGCGTGTTTTAATGCATCAAAATATCCATCATCAATCTCATCCCAAATAAAAGGAAAACTTTGTTTCAACAACCAGGTAAAACCTTTTTTTAACTCAACATAGTTCGAGATAAACCTATGTAAAAAAATTTCCTTCCCTTGCAAACTTTGGAGTTGGAAAAGTGTGGAAGGAGGAGGCAAGTTGATGATGGCCTTAACCTTCGAGGGGTCAACACAAATGTCATATTTCGAAACGATGAATCCTAGTAATCATCCTAATTGCACACAAAAACACATTTGTGTGGGTTCAAATGAATATTGTAATTCCTACATCTTATGAAAATAGCTCGTAAGTGTGTAGGATGATCGTTACTACGTAATGAATGAGCAGGTAGATCATCTAGATAAGGTTGTACAATATGTTTGATATCATGGAAAGAATAAGACATGGCCCTTTGAAAAGTTTCACCAATATTTTTTAATCCGAAAGGTAATTTTCAATAAGAAAATGTCCCCCAAGGACATATAAATGTTGTTTTTGTTTGATCGGCAGGGAGTATGTTGATTTGATTATACCCAGAAAATACATCCATAAATGAGAAAATTTCATTTCCGACACAATCATCAATAATTTGGTCGATATAGTGGGTAGGATAATTTCCTTTTGGACATGCTTTATTAATCCCTATAATCAATGGATACTCATATAGTCCCTTGTTTCTTGGTAACGAGAACTATATTAGATACCCAATATGTCAATGGAATTGGATAAATAAATCCTGCTCGTAGTAGCTTTTCAACTTCAGTTTTGACAGCAACAACTTTTCGTGGATGTATTGGACATAATCTTTGTTTAGCAGGCTTAGCATCTGGGTATGTCTTTATTTCATGAATGTCAATCTTAGGATCGATTCCTGTCATCTCTTCCTAAGACTAGAAAAATATGTCTTGGAATTCTTGAAATAGGGCTTTGTATGTATTAATATCTTCAATCATACAAGAAGAACCTATGTGAATGTTTTCAATAATTCTAGGTTTAATTGATATGTCGATAGGAACAATTGTAGAAATATTACCCAAATTAGTCTCAAAATCTAATTTTGTGATCAATATGGGATTTTGTGGTTCCTTGATATAATCAATTGTAAAAATAGACAAAAAATCATTTTCAGACATATCAAGATCAGGTAAAAACGAATATCTATGATGTAGATCATCCCAGGGTAATTCATCCAATGACAAAAGTTCTCGAATACTTTCATCAGTGTGAAATACTTGTTGAAAGGGATCAGATAGTGATGTCAAGGCTGAGCTTCATAGTGAAGAATATTCTTCGGTGATCACATTAATTTTATCAGGAGTAGTTTAAAGTGTGTCATAATATGACTATACTGTGACATATGCCATTTCAAAAGGACTCAAAGGCATCTCGCCATTGAAACAATCTAGTTATGATTATGAAGGCACTACCCAAGTGTCATCGAATGGTATAGTGCTTGATGAGATCATATTGATGTTGGCAATGGTACACGGTACGTTGGGTGGAGGAATAGAGAAATTTCCCATCAGAGTGGATTCATTTACTAAACCTACACCAACATCTTCATATGGGATAGTCGTTTTTCCAACATGTTGGATACTATTTGTAGAAGCAGGGTCAGACGAATAATATGGCAATTGATCGATTTTCACAATCTTTCCTTTATGAGGAAACATGATTAACCGAAATATGGATGAAATGATAGAAGTCATAGCATAATACCAACTACAACCCAAGAGAAGGTTGTAATCCAGAGGAGCATCAACAACTTCCACATCTAGATTAACAGTTTTTCCATCTACTTCTATAGGTAGATCCTAGAGTATTTCGTATGGATGAAATTCTCTTCCATCAAAGGCTTTAACGATTGTCGGTGATTGGTTGAGTGTTGGTGAACCAAGATTTTTCCGAAAGTTTAACGACATTATGCACATGGATGCCCCCTCATCAATTACAGTTCGAAAAATTCGTCTGGATTTGACTAATACTGGTATCTGAAAAGCCATCTGATGAGGGAGTCTTGGTGTAAAATTTTCTATATCAAAGACCATGAGGTTAGAATATTGAGGTTCAATAGCTCCAATAGCTGATAATAGTAATTTCCTTTGTGCTAGACATGATTGTAGCGCTTCTAAGGCTGACATTGCTGAAGGGGATATCACCAAATCTTCAACAATGTTGTAATTCTGAGTAGCTCTTGCATGTGGTTTGAAAGCTGATTTTTGAAGTACACCTTTAGCAGGCGGTTTAATCACTAGATCAAGATTAGGTTTCTCAATGTGAAGTGGATCAAAAAATGAAGGAGATATAGCTGGTGTTTGACTAGAATTATTTGTCTCTTTACCAGTTACAGGATTTTTAGTTCCATAGTCTTTTGATCGTGTCGCAACCATAACCTCAGACATCATTAAAATATGTACCGATGAATGTGAAGAAGGTCCTATCATTTATCTATCTTGAGTAGGAAAAGGATCCTTCAATTCAGCGAGTTTGGGTGAAACTTTGACAAACTTAGAGACCTCAGACCGACATGGACACTATTTAGTAAAGTGATCCTTGTCACAGATAAGACAAGGATAATGAGGTTTTCGTTTTTCATCAACTAGTTCATTCTTTTCAGTTTTCTCTTTGGGAGATGTAGTTTTTTTTTTTATTATTCTTTCCTTTCTTCTTATTACCAATTTTAGATTTAGCTATAGATGAGTCTACAACATGGATGTCGGTAGAAATTTCAAGGGAAGAATCTCCTTTCGGTGACTCTGGTAAATTTATGATAGGAGAAGTAGTTTTTGAGGGCTTCTTCTTACTCTTATTAGTGCTAAATAAACCAATTACACCGTCTGCAACATAAGAACTTGAAGGAGTTGCAGTTATTTGACCGGGACGTGATAAGTCAGAAATTTTATCGTATAAAGTACCAGACTGTGTATATACAAGGTCTAAGTATTGTGCTTGAGCAATGACCTGTTCATCTGTAACAACACCTCTCTTAGCCACATATTCAATGATATTTGGAAGTAATGATTTGATAAACCATCCTGCCAAGATTTGATCCGGAATAAAAACTTTCACTAAACGTCTTCTACGTCTCCATTCATGTATGTGATCTGAAATGTATGTAGACATAGATTATTTTAATGAAATTAAGAGTTCTGTGTCATTGTCGTATCGGACTGGCAACTGAAAATGTGTTAAGAAAGTTGTTGCTAATGTGTTGAATTTGTTGAATGAGCCATGTGGTAGTTCAATATACCACTTTGTAGCTAATCCTATAAGTGTTCTCTGAAACAGTCTTAATCGAATGGAATCATCGATTGAATAGTTGGATGTGCACCAGAGGTGGTAAGTCATGACATGGTTCGAGGGGTCTTCTCCTGATTTACCTTCGAACTTAGGAATATCACTGGCAACTTATTTGGTATTGGCGACCAAAATAGAAGATAATAAATTGGACCGTTCGTTAGGCACAACAAATATGGTAAATCCAAAGTTGCTATGAATGGTAACCAATGGTTAGGGTCCTGCGGAGCAAATTGATAACCTTGAGGAACTATACCAGTTCCAGGAGGAGGGTATCCAGGGTAACCTCAGATAGCCTATGCAGTTGGGATTGGAATGCCTCCTAGATAACCATGGTTAGCTGTACCATATTGAGGTTGAGTTGGTATTTGATATGTGTAACCAGGGTACGGTTGATGTTGGTATACTAGATTTTGTGCTACACGTCCATATTGATACTAAAATTGATATGGTTGATAAACAGACTGACCTGTATAAGGTTGGCTCGTTACAATTGTACTTGTACCAGGTTGTCTTGCAGACATCGAAACAATAGGACCGTTCGTTAGGCGCAACAAATATGGTAAATCCAAAGTTGCTATGAATGGTAACCAATGGTTAGGGTCTTGCTGAGCAAATTGATAACCTTGAGGAACTATACCAGTTCCAGGAGGAGGGTATCCAGGGTAACCTCATATAGCCTATGCAGTTGGGATTGGAATGCCTCCTAGATAACCATGGTTAGCCGTACCATATTGAGGTTGAGTTGGTATTTGATGTGTAACCAGGGTACGGTTGATGTTGGTATACTAGATTTTGTGCTACAGGTCCATATTGATACTGAACTTGATATGGTTGATAAACAAACTGACCTGTATAAGGTTGGATCGTTACAATTGTACTTGTACCACGTTGTCCCGTAGACATCGAAACAGTATTCTGAACTGTGGGTCCAGGTTGATGAGAAGCGACTTGAGGGATCAGTTGTGATACTTGAGGGGTTGTAGAAATAGGGGTTGCAGAAATTCCAGGGATAGGTGTGGTAGGCTGTTGAACAGAATTTGGTGCAGCAGTTTGAGGTGGAGTTATAGGTGTACTCAGACCAGGTTGTTGAACACTACTAGGTGCAGATACTTGAGGTATAACTTGAAGCATAGGTTGGACAGGTTGCTGGATTTGATTGTAAGTAATCAGTTGACCAGGTTGATTATTAGGTACTTTCATGTTAGGTTGCAAATTTTTTTGATTCAATGATGGATTCCACACCGTGTTTACTCCAGGATATGGAGCTCCCATTGAAGGTTGTGATGCGTAAGATGGACCATAACTAGGTTAATAATTTGGAAGGTAAGTTTGATAGTTGGCTGGATAATTTCCACTAAAATATTGACCTCCTTGAAACAATTGTTGTTCCTAATAAAACCACGGCCCCAAAGGAGGCTATTGTCCTTGGAAAGATTGTTTCCCTGGCATAGGGTACTGTCCCTGAAGAGTTTATGGACCCTGAAAAGAGTACTACCCTTGAGGTTGATATTGTCCTTGAGGTATGTACTACCCTTGCGGTATATACTGCCCTTGAGGTTTCCCCCTGGATGGTAAATTGCTACTTTGAGGGTAAGGGTTAGGAATGTTTCTAGACATCATGTATACTTGTTCCACGTCCAAATTTTCGGTATGAGATTCATTTAGACCTAGTGATTGTATAAGTTTTTCTGGAGAGGGAGATGCTGCTGAGAAAGTACCGGAAAGCGACTGGTATCCTAAAGGAACAGACGAACCACCATACAAATAAGTTTCTGGTGATGAAGAAAACATGGATGACTCACCAGATATGTTTAATGATGGTATGTAATTACCTCTTGGTATGGCGTAGAAAGGAATGCGGGGTGGTGAATAGTTGAAACCTGAATTGTGTAGAAAGTCAGTTAATTGAGAATACCAAGGATATTATTTGAAAGGGCTATAATAGTAAATCGATTCACTTGGCCTAAGATCTAAAGATTCTTGATGTGAAGGAATTACTACTTCTTCTTATGTATCAGTAATCTCTTTGATGCTAATGAGACCAGGAGGAAGGTTCTCAGTGATGCAAAACTTCACTCGAGGTGAATTAGGATGACCAAGTTTTGGAGTTATGAAATCCGAAGCAGGCTCAGATGTAGCAAGTTCAATTTCAGGCTCGGAAATTTCAGGCTCAGTAGCTGATAATTCACTAGTTGTGGAAGCAAGTTTAACTAGTTTAGAAATTTCTAATTTTCTTAGTTGACTTTCTGTTGTTTGAGGTTGATCTACTTCGTAATCAGGATGTATTATTACTGATGTTTCCTCTTGTTCAGTTGATCCAGTCCCTGATTGATGGCCTTTTTCAGATTTAAGTTTTTCTAACTGACTTGGTGTGTACTCAGGCGGTTTCCCCTGCATTCTATGAGAATGTCTCAGTAATTCAGCCACGGTTAAAAATTGTAACACACGAAATCAAATAAAATTTCAACAAAATAAACCTAAATTCGCTAAGGAAAAAATCAAATTGAAACACACGCTTACAAAATCTAAGAGAGAAATCCACATACAAACAATATCTTTCCACACTAAAAACACTAGTTGGTGATGAAATCCAACGTCGTAGAATTCTAATGTGGAAAACTTGGTGGTTGGAACAGTTACCTCGAAAACTTGCTTAATGAAACAGTCTGGTGCAAGTCCCTCCACTTATGCCATCTCGAAGTGAAGAGTAACCTTCAGAAAGTCCAAGTGAGTCTAGCCGATGTCTGTTCTAGGTACAGTGGGACCTTCCCTCCATCGTCACATTGGGAAAAATCCTGAAGTTTATGGTCACTAAGGTCACCAATGGGAACAAATGTACCTGGGAGAATAGTCTACAATCTGATATACATGCAAGGGAAGAGTAACAAGCTCAATCCCCTTGAAGGCTCCTTGATATGGTAAATCCAAGGTTTGCCAACAAGTGACCACAGGCTCCTCGACAATGGTCTATCCAAGGTTTGAAGTTTGTATTACATGCACATATACTATCTTTTCCAATGAGATAGGTGTTAGCCACCTATAAAAATTTGTCATACCAAATGGTGGCTAAATATTTTTTATCCTTCAAGAGATAGTTTCATTTGAAAACCTATCATATTTTAAAGTCTTATGATGTTATTTAACCTTTGAGTTAATCTTCACTGTTGTTTCACTGTTAGTCCTAAAAAACTTGTTGTTTACTAAGAGAGAAAACTGCTAACACAACTCCATTTTCCATCATTTCACTCTTCCTTTTACTCACAATCAACCCCATATTCATCCTTATTCCCTTCATAAAATCCCTCCATTTAACCTTCATTTTAACCTCCAAAATCATCAAAACCCCCTTAAAACCTTGTATCTCCCCTTTATTTGGTTTTAAATTCCCTCCTTTCATCTATCGGAACCCTTATTTTGGCTTTAAAATCACTATTTTTTGGCCTAAAAATCCTTTTCTACACTATAAGGTTCTTAAGCCCCTGAGGGCTTATTTCCTTTAGCACCTTACCTTCATGTGGCAAAAGCCCCATAATGGGGTGCTAAAGGCCGAAAACCCTTTCTGAAACCCCAACTTTCCTTTGTTTTTTCATTTCCCAGATGTTTTGATTTAAATGAATATAGACCGTTGATCTCTGTCGATCAACGGCCATCGGGTTTTATATCATCCGCCCATCCATTTATCCTCCACATCCTTGTTTAAATCTTCACCACCTGATTTAATAGATCCAACGGCTAGGATCTATCCCGCCCATCCATCCTGCCTTACCTTTCCTTCATCTATATATCTGCCCCATATTTAATCTCCACCGTCCGATCATAGAATCCGACGATCGAGACTAAAACCTGATAACCCAATAAACCCATCCACTACACGACAAAATCGTCGGTCCCACCATCCCTCATCTGAGCATCTTATCCCTTGTTGTGCGCTTTCTGCACCGTCAGATCCGGCGCCTCTGATCCGACGACTTAAGTTGCATTTCACAAAATATTTGCACTAGAGCTTTAACCCAAAAATATTTTGTGAAAAGGGTGGTATTGGGAGGGACAGGTGTCAAGCAACGTATCGCATCGCATTTTTTTAGACAATACCGCCTACCCCCCAAACTCAATGCAAAAACCGCCATCGGTTTTCCGCCATACCGTTACCTTCCTCAACCTTGTTTTCGCTTTTAATCTCGGCCGTATATCTCCGAGATCGAAAGGCTTGTGTTATATCATGACCCCAATTCGTCTGACTTTACCCATTCTCCCCAGCGACTTCATTGGAAGATCTCAACCGTTGATTATTCTAATCTAACGGCTTCTGTTCCCCGTCATGCCCAAACTCCGTCTGCACCCAGTTAGCTGTTCTGCCAGGGTTTTTTCCTCATATCGCTGCATTTTCCCATTTCGCACAGCTCCAAACCTCCTCCACCAAACCTCTGAACGCAGTTAAACCATCATTCGCAGTTTTCTTAACAATTTCTAGTGTTTTGCAGGGTTTTAATGGTGGTTTCTCTGTGTATTTCCACAGTCACAGTCAGGTGAAATTTTCAGCCCAGAATGATGATTCTGTGGCTTAAAATCAACGAAGAAAAAGAGTTCCGGGTTCTCAAATCCAAGTTTTAATCAATTGGATCATGATCCAGGGTTTAACAGAGACCCTCCAATAGAAGAAAGCCACCTGTATAATCAAGACAAACAAAGTGTATAAGTAATGAAGAACCAATGTTGAAGGGTGATTAAAGCCAAAGTATGAAGATCAGAGTTTTAATCCTCAGGTTTAAAGAAACAAATAAAATATCAGAGAATGAAGACCTGAAGAAAAGATCAAGGCTAATTAAGCCTAAAACACAGACTGAAAATGAATTAAAAGTGTTTTAAGGTAAAACAGAGAAAAATATCAGTAAAGGAGGCCTCCACTGCCACATTAGAGGCTAAATATCCTCTTCAGCTACCAAAGTGCCACCTGCACCCTCAATAAATCAAGTGAAGGAATAGTTATTGCCTAGTCAGTGATATTTTGTTTAAAGATAGCCAGAGTTATTGCCAACCTGCCTAAAGAGTTTTAAAGTCAACAAAATTTTCCAAGTAGCTTAATACTTAATGAAAACCAATTAATACAGAGAAATATCAGAAATCTTCTCTATTGAGCCTCTCAAAGGCAGAGAAGCATTAACTTTTATTAATTGAACTAAATACCTTTTCTTTCATCCCACCTCCTCTTTCTTATATAAATACTTCTGAAGAAGATGAGATGTTGGTTGGTTAATGGACCATGATGTAATACTTGCTGCTCGAAACTTTCTACATGTAAATAGTTCTCAGAGGATGTTGAAGCTCTGTTTGTAATCAAAGAAATTAGGCTGAGAAGAGAAGTTGTTGCTGTAATTAATCATTGGACTTGAAGTATGTAACTAGATTGACATCAATATACAAGCTGATTCATGGGATCCTAGTCTATACCAATGGTGATGTGTTTCTCACTGTAATTGTTATTTTTCTTTATGTTTCCATTCTGTCCACTTTTCTCTGATAAAGAACAACAAATATAGAGCTAGGATTTACTCTTAGAAGTACCCTAATCTCACTGATAAGCTTTATCTTTATGTTTTCCTCCAATTTTTTAATTAAAGGTAATTCAATAGAGTATAACCAGTGAAGTGTTGGTAAGCCCATATTTCCTGAGTACAACTTGAGATTTTATCCTTGAATGTTCTTGAGAAGTTTGTTAATTAAAGCTGAGCTAGAGAAGTTTATGGTTAGCCCTGTCCTCTCGTTTATCTCCAACAGTTGCTTTGAAGGGTTCCCTAGAAACCAGGCTAGTTTCAAAGTACTTACCTGATCTTAGACTATTTTTATGTTATCATGAATGTTTTCCTTTTGAATACGCTGAAAGCAGGCTAAGTTAAAAGTATTTACTTGATCTTAAGCTATTCTAAGTGTTTTAAATGTTTTTCTATTGAAAGTACATTGAAAGCAGGCTAGTTTAGAAGTACTTACCTAATCTTAGATTACTTTTGTGTCTTTCCTTAAGTGCATGCCAAAAGCAGGGTAGTTTCAAAGTACTTACTTGATCTTAGGCTTCTCTTTGTTTCTTCATCTGTTTGATTTCTCTCACTCCTTTTCTTATTTATCCATCCCATCATTTAATCTAAAGAGATCCTTTGTTATATATGACTTGCCCCATGCACCACTCTTGAAAACTATTGTGTAATTAAAACCTTTTGTGACTCCATAACCCAATGGATTAAGTGATGTCTCTTACTTATCCTATCAGCCAAAACTTGTTTTATTATTCACACCTTCACCTCCCTAAAACTCTTTCATTTTCAAGACTTTTCACTCAATTAAAAATCACACCTGACCAACCAAACAAGAAAAAACCCTTGTTCTTAATAACTAGCCTAATATCATACTAAAAGCCTTAAAAATCACATCTTTAAACAAACTTATAAGAGAGATCCCTCTCTGGATTTAGGAGGGCTAGATCCTAGAATCCCAAAGTGGTTTGATGCTTTCTTGTCTTTTGGATTTGCCAATCTGCCAAAACACAAGAACCCCAACATAGTGGCAACTCCACTGGGGACTATCTGAGTAAAATCCTTAAAACAAAACACTCATTATTCAGTGCAGTATAAGTAGCTCTCTTCAAGCACTACCAAATAAAATGGTTATCATGATAGGACTTATTTGAATGAGTGACAAAGTAAGTAACCCTTAGGATTCTGATAGAGACTTATCAAACCTTGAAGGAATCAGCTAGCCAAGCCATAAGAGTAAAATATATTTGTCTCATCACCGTAGCTAAGTGTTGAAACAGATTTAGGACACTCTCATAAGGAATAGGACTAAAAAATCTCGGAAAATCCAAAAAACATTTCAGATTGGTTTTCAAACCTTTTAATGGTGGTGGACCATAAAACATTTTACCTTCAAAAAGCTAAAAATTTCCACCTGGTGACTCCACAATCCTAAATAGACCTAAAGACTTCACTGGGAAACCCATTACTATCATAACATCATACAAACTCAGTTAATAATACTTTGAGGATTAAAGTTTTCTTGCTAAAGATCAGTTAGCCTACCAAATATTGTCATATTTGGTTAAACTTTTCATATTATTGGGTCTGAAAACATAGCATAGTGGCTTCTAGAAGAGTTCATACTAGAGCCTATCCTGACCCAAACCCTCCTGAGATAGTTTATAACCCTGAAAGAATACTTAGGAAGTCTCCTAGGGCTCAAGCTTCAACCATTGTCAGACCAGTCCAAAGAGCTAATTTTGTTCCTGAAATACTTACAGCTCTACAAGATTCACAAGTTGACTTAAGAAAACCATTCAGAACTAGGTCACTTGATGATATAGATCAGACAGACTTTAAGCCTTCACCTTTATCCCAAGATAGTGGTGAAAACACTAGCAATAGAGAAACTACCCCACCTGATTTTCATTTCCTTCATAATTTTGGTTTCTCTCATCCAAGATCTGCTCAAAAATCTCTTGCTGATCCATCCACTTCTATTATGCATACACCCAATGTTCAAACCACACCATTCCCTCAACCTCTTCCCATCTTACATCCTCCACCTGTAAACCCCCCACTTTTTCCATAACCTTCTATCATGGCAACATGGTATGCCCCTCTAGTCCTTCCTTTACCTCTAGTCAAACTGCCACAGGACTATCAATCCAAGATACCATTGTATGATGCCAGTGGTACTACTACTGCTTCACAACATGTGGACAAGATGAATGAATATTTTGATATAAATTATATTGATGATGAAACTATCAAACTCAGATTGTTTGCTCAAAGCTTAGGGGGAGAAGCAAGAAAATGGTTCAAAGGCTTAACCCCTCATAATATTAATGACCTCCAAGCCTTCCATAAATTATTCCTAAACAAGTGGGAAGTTAGAAAAAACCCTCTCCAAATACTTTCAGACTACAACAACCTCAAAAGAAACACTGGGGAAAGTGTTCAAGATTATTTCACTAGATTCAATAGTGTTTATAATGCACTGCCCCCAAACTTTAAACCTCGACAAGGTTCATCCTTGGCCAAATTTCCTGAAGGATTCGATCCTGAAATGGCCTATCAGCTAAGGGAAAGAGACCCCTTGACTTTAGAAGATATGCAGAAGGGAGCTCTAGCTGTGGAGGTAAATCTGATTGAGAAAAGAGCTAGGATGAGGAATGAAAAGAAAGTATCATTTAGGGAGGAGTCTACACCCTCCACATCTAGCTCAAAAATGGAAAGGATGATGGAAGAAATGATGAATAAGATGAGCATACTTGAGAGAGCACAATCTAGAGAAAAAAAATCATCTCTCCAAAACAGAAATCAATCTCAAAATCAAAATCAGAATTTTAGGAGAAACCAACCTTAAAACAGACCAAGAGACTCTGATCAGGAGATTGTACCTCCTTTTCATCAAAACTATGTAAGTGAGGTTGATGAAACAATTGAACAAACAGATGAAGATGACATAAACATGCTGGGATTAGATAATGAAAATTTTGATGTTCCTCACAGTAGGAAACAAGGTTTATATACACCCTATGATGATGCAAGAATAGAAGATGAAAATTACTATCAAGAGCTGGAAAATTTCATCATAGAGACTCCAAAAGAATATGAACTTAGGAGTAAAAATAATCAGGAGATTCCCAAGACTAAAACCTCTGAAAATTTTACAAAAAATAGCCCTCTGAGCAAACCTAAAAACATTAAACAAAAAGACAAAACAGTGGCTGTAAATTCTAATTAAACAGACCTTAGCAGCGTTAGCACCTCAGCTAGTGCTCCTATTAAAACAATTTTGACCAATGTAAATAGAGGAAATCAACAAGCTGATTTTGCTGATATAATGGTGATTAACAAGGCTGAAACAAACATTGTAAAAAGTCAGTTTCCTTTCAGTTTGGAACAGGAAATTTCCAAAATCAAAATCTCTTTTCCCCTCACTTAATTAGTCACCCAATATGTATATAGAACACAAATTTTGAAAGCCTTTATCATATCAGAAAATAATGACACTGTAAACCTCAATGATGACCAACTAGAGCTCTTATTTGGTCCCAAGATTGAGGGAAGATACCAAGAAGGGCCAGTTCCCCCATTTTATGTTAGTTTGAAATTCATGACAAAATTCTACACAATGCTATGCATGATTCAGGGGCCTCTCACAACTTAATTCCCAAAGCAGTAATGGAGAGTCTAGGCCTTGAAATCACCAGACCATACAAAGATCTATACTCCTTTGACTCCAGTAGAGTGAAATGTTTAGGTTTGATCAAAGACCTCTGTGTAAACTTAGCACAAATTCTAGCGAAGTGTTTAGTAATGGATATTGTAGTGGCTGATGTACCCCCAAAATATGGTATGCTATTATCAAGATCATGGGGAGCTAAGTTACAAGGAACAATGCAAATGGATATGACATATGCTACCATCCCTGTCTTTAATCAAACTAGAAGACTTTATAGGGAATCTCACTTGCAATATATGGTAAGTAGCCAGGAGAGACTGAAAAATTCTCCTCTTTATTCTGTACATACAAGCCTTGACTCATTTATTCTCTTCAATCATGAAAAATTTAATGAGAAAGAAACCTTAACTGAATTAGTGGCCACCCCTCACTATAACATAGTGTCAGACACAGAAAAGGAGGAAGATAAGACAAAAGTATCAAAACAGTTGGCCAAAACAGAAAATTACAGCAAACAAATCATGGGTCTAGAGCTACAAAACAATCATCCATTAGTTGTCAATTTCGAGAGTCAAGAGAAGAGTCCTCAACATCATGAAGAACATGAGGAACTAAACCAATTTCAAACTAATGCTGGCTCACAAGAACAATCTAAAAGCACACAAGATAAAGAGGAAGGTAGTCAAACTAGTCAATCTGAAACTAGTCCTCATTGGAGTATGAGTTTTGATGGATCTTGTACTAAGAATGATGCTGGAGTAGGCATATGGATACACAACACAAAAAAAAATCATGCTGAAGGGCAGTCCTATAGGTTAAGTTCTCAATGTACAAATAACATAGCTGAGTATGAAGCCCTCCTTTTAGGCCTACAGTTATTGAAGAAATTAGGGGCCAAAAGGATAAAAGTTCATGGGGATTCAGAGTTGATTATTAGGCAAGTGAATGGGGAATATAGTGCCAAACACCCCATAATTAGAGCCTATAGAGATGATGTCATGGAATTATTAAAAACATTTGATGAATCCCAACTTATCTTTGTCCCAAGAAACCAAAATTTCCTTGCCAATGGTTTAGCCTTTGTTGCTAGAACTTGTCTAACACCTTATGAAACCAAACAATGCACCACCCAAGTCAAATTTAGACCAGCTGTCCCAGACAATGAAAAATACTAGCAATTTTTTGATGGAGATAAAAAAATAGAAGACTTCCTCCAGGCCAGAAATGAATTTGAGCCACCAAGTTCAGATTCAGATTATGAAAAAGACTGTCTCATTGAAGAAAATCTACTTGACGAAGAAGTAATGCCTCCAAAGATTGCTGAGATAAATCTGTTATCTAATAAACTTGAATATACAACAGAAATTAGTTCAGGTTTAGAAAAAGAAGACTTAGAAATGCTGCAATCTAACACTCAAAGCTTGCCAAAAGGACTGATCCCATTAGAAGAATTGTTTGAATTCAATGATGTTGCTAAAAAACCAAAACTGGAGCCTGTTGAAACTGAAGTAGAAGAATGTAACATAGGCAGTGAACAAAAACCAAAAATTATCAAACTGTCTAAAACGTTTCCAGCTCACATAAAAATGAAATATATTGAGCTTCTTAGATAATTTTCTGATGTATTTGCATGGAGTTATGAAGATATAAAGTCCTATGATACAAAGGTAATCCAGCATAAGATACCCCTCAAAGAAAACCAAAAGCACTATAGACAAAAATTGCATAGAATAAACCTTGTTCAATTACCCCTGGTTGAGAAAGAAATAAAGAAAATGTATGAGGCTGGAATTATGGTCCCTGTTAGATATTCAGATTGGGTATCTAATCTTGTGTCAGTTAGGAAGAAAACAGGAGAGATTAGGCTTTGTATTGATTTTAGGAACTTGAACAAAGCCTCATTAAAGGACAACTACCATTTACCCAAGATGGATCACATTTTACAAAAGGTAGTTGGTTTTAAAAGGATTTCTTTGTTAGATGGCTTCTCAGGTTACAATCAGATATTAGTACATCCTGATGATCAACTTAAAACAACCTTTACTACACCTTGGGGTACTTTCATGTATGTGAAAATTCCCTTTGGTTTAATGAATGCTGGTGTTACATTTCAGAGAGCCATGGATATTGCATTCTTAGAAGAATTAGGCATCTTCATCATTATTTACCTTGATGATATCACTATTTTTTCCAAAACAGATGAAGACCACCTAGAACACTTGAGAAAGGTCTTTGAGAAATGCAAAAAAATTGGGTTATCTTTAAATCCAAAGAAAACAATGCTTGGTCTCCAAGAAGGCAAACTACTTGGACATATCATATCAGAATAAGGGATAAAGATAGACCCAAAGAGGATTGATGGTATATTGCAAATCAACCATCCTAGAAACATCAAGGAACTTCAATCTTTCATTGGGAATATTAATTTCTTGAGAAGGTTCATACCCAATCTGACTGAACTCCTTAGAAACATGACTAATATGCTTAAAAAAGGAGGAGTTAAATGGACCTTAGAAGCAAAGAAATCATTTGAACTGGTAAAACAAGCATTAACCAAAATACCAGTTCTCATTAGTCCTGATTTTACAAAGGATTTCTTCATTTTTTCATTTGCATCAGAACACACAGTGGCTACTGTCCTATTGCAGAAAAACTTGAAGGGACAAGAGCAACCAATTGCATTCTTTAGTAAGGCATTGAGAGATGCACCTTTAAAGTACAATACTATGGAAAAAAAAGCCTTTGCCTTAGTAAAAGCCTTGAAAGACTTCAGAGTTTACATTTTACATTCTCACATAATTGCATTTGTGCCAAATTCATTTGTAAAAGACATTTTAACCCAAGATCCAGATGGAAAAAGAGGAAAGTGGATTGCTATGATACTTGAATATGATTTAGAAATCAAGCCCACTAAGCTCACAAAAGGCCAAGGACTAGCAAGATTAATGGTTAAGTCTAATTTTGAAGCTCTTGATATAAACATGTTAGATGCATTAGATGAATAGGAGGAGTTGTCAACTCCCATTAGTGAAGATCATTTTCTGTTTTCATCTTGGTATGCTGATATTTTATATGTTTTGCCCAATTTAAATACACCTCCTGGTTTGTCTAAAACAAAGGCAAGATTTTTAAAGCTGAAAGCTATTAATTACTGCATTTTGGATAAATGTCTATATTGGAAAAATGCTAGTGGATTATTGCTTAAATGTTTGCCTGAGAATGATGCAGATAAGATCAAGAATGAACTACATGAAGGAGAATGTGGAGGCCACCTCTATTGGAAGACAACTGCCAATAAAATCCTTAGAGATGGTTACTATTGGCCCACCCTCTTTCAATATGCCCACAAAATTATTATTTCCTGTCATAAATGCCAACTATTTGAAGGCAAAAGAAAACTGTTTCCCTTACCCTTGCATCTAATCACTGTTGAAGCTCCTTTTCAGCAGTGGGGCCTAGACTTCATTGGAGAAATCCATCCAGCCTCATCTGCCCAACATAGATGGATCCTCACTACAACCAACTACTTTACAAAATGGATAGAAGCCATCCCTTCTAGGCAAGCCAATGACTCTGTTATCATAAAATACCTTGAAAATCATTTCTTATCTAGATTTGGCTGTCCTAGGAAGATTATCACTAACAATGCTACTACATTTGGATCCAAAAAGATGATTGAATTCTATCACAAATATCATATTACATTGGGCCATTCTACCACTTATTACCTTCAAGGTAATGGATTGGCAGAATCCTCAAACAAAGGTTTGGTGAACATAATCAAGAAGTTGTTGGAAGACAATAAGAAATCATGGCACACAAAGCTGGTACATGCGCTATGGGCTAACAGATTAACACT
Source organism: Pinus albicaulis (assembly GCA_034641835.2). Classification (NCBI taxonomy): domain Eukaryota; kingdom Viridiplantae; phylum Streptophyta; class Pinopsida; order Pinales; family Pinaceae; genus Pinus; species Pinus albicaulis. The sequence continues at coordinate 235,352,138 of CM076578.1, forward strand.
TAAGAAATCAATTGGAATGTCTCCCTACCAACTAGTTTGTGGAGCAGATGCAATTTTTCCAATCAGTCTAGGAGTGCCAGTCATGAAGCTAATCCAAGAAGTACAGTCTGAGGATAATGATATGACAAGAAGAATCAATCAAACTATACATCTTCAACAAACCAGAGAGGAAGTCTACAACAGAGCTCTACACAAGCAAGAAAACATCAAGAAATTGTTTTATAAAAGGACAAAGGCCAGTGATTTTAGCATTGGTGACCAAGTTTTGAAGTGGGATTCCAAGAGAGAAGATAAGGGAAAACATGGAAAATTTGATAACTTATGGCTAGGCCCTTATCTCATTCATTCTAATACTGGTAACAATGAATATTTTTTGCAGGAATTGAATGGAACTGAAATTTTTGGAGGTCCTGTCAATGGCAGGATGCTCAAATATTATTTTTATTAACTGTACCAGTTTGAAGCTTTTTCATTTTACCTCATTTTAAATATCATAGCTGACACTTCTTTCAAAGTTAGAAAAAGAAAAAATACAAAAACAATAAAAATAGAAAAGAGGGAAAAATGAAAACAAGAAAGGTACAGTCCCATACCAAAAAAGAGAAATAAAATCTGAAAGTGTGCAAACTCAAATTCCACTCCTAAAAAACACACTTATAGTTAGTCATACAGCCTAATCATGACTAATTAGCTTTTCAATTTACTGCTGATAGGTTAGTGAATTTGATCAGCCAAACAACACAATCTTGGCTTATCAGTAAGGTAGATTAGGATAGAGGAAACAAACGTTAAAACAAATTCAAAATCTGAACCTATGCATCTCAAAAGAAGAATGGCTCTAATTAGATTAAAGATTGAGCCAAAGAGAGAAAATAAACTAGTTCCAATATGCTCAAAACTTGAACCAAAAAGAAAAAGAAGACAGCTCAAACAAAATCAAAACCAGAGTTGAAGAATAATGAAGGATGTTTTTTATTTTCAGATTTTAAGCCTTCACTGTCTTGTTTTAAATTTCCTACAAATTTTAGTCTATGTGAAGCTTGTTTTTATGCCATAGATCAACAGCAAGTCAGACTGCTTAATCCTGGCTTGGCTGTTTTTAAATTTACTGTTTTAGAAAATAGAGAATAAAAGTCTGTCAGACAGTCTAATCCTGACAGATTGTAGTTAGGTAGAGAAACGTATGAGTTCAACAGCTTAATCTGAACTCATGGAGAAATAAGAGTAGACTTAGACTAGTTTTATATTTTCAATAAAAGAATTAAATGTTGATGAAGAGATATTGCTAGTCCAAATGCACTCTGAAAGAAGAAAAAATGTTAGGAAGTAGATTGTGTAGGTAGTTGTTTGGGAAATACTTTTCTACTGATATGATAAGTTCTAATATTTTTTGTTAAATCAGCTGATTACAAGTAAAAGATTATCAAAAGTGCAAGGCACTGATTAGCTTCCAGAGAATACTGTTATGAGGTTCTTGACACCTCTAAGGAGCTGCCATCCCAAGTTGGAGCCGCTGTTAGCCACCTATAAAAATTTGTCATACCAAATGGTGGCTAAATATTTTTTAGCCTTCAAGAGATAGTTTTATTTGAAAAACTATCATCTTTTAAAGTCTTATGATGTTCTTTAACCTTTGATTTAATCTTCACTATTGTTTCATTGTTAGTCCTAAAAAACCTGTTGTTTACTAAGAGAGAAAACTACTTACAAAACTCCATTTTCCATCATTTCACTCTTCCTTTTACTCACAATCAACCCCATTTTCATTCTTATTCCCTTCATAAAATAATTCCATTTAACCTTCATTTTAACCTCCAAAATCATCAAAACCCCCTTAAAACCTTGTCTCTCCCCTTTATTTGGTTTTAAATATCCCTCCTTTCATCTATCGGAACCCTTATTTTGGCTTTAAAATCACTGTTTTTTGGCCTAAAAATCCTTTTCTACACTATAAGGTTCTTAAGCCCCTGAGGGCTTATTTCCTTCAGCACCTTACCTTCATGTGGTCGAAGCACCGTAATCGGGCACTAAATGCCTAAAACCCTTTCCGAAACCCCAACTTTCCTTTGTTTTGTCATTTCCCATACGTTTTGATTTAAATGAATATAGACTGTTGATCTCTGCAGATCAATGGCCATCGGGTTTTCTATCATCCGCCCATCTATTTATCCTCCGCATCCTTGTTTAAATCTTCACCACCCAATTTAATAGATCCAACGGCCAGGATCTATCCCGCCCATCCATCCTGCCTTACCTTTCCTTCATCTATATGTCTGCCCCATCTTTAATCTCCACCGTCCGATCGTAGAATCTGACGATCGGGACTAAAACCCGATAACCCAATAAACCCATCTGCTACGCGACAAAATCGTCGGTCCCACCATCCCTCGTCTGCACATCTTATCCCTTGTCGTGCACTTTCCGCACCGTCAGATCTGGCACCTCTGATTCGACGACTTATGTTGCATTTCACAAAATATTTGCGCTAGAGCTTTAACCCAAAAATATTTTGCGAAAAGGGTGGTATTGGGAGGGACAGGTGTCAAGCAACATATCATATCACATTTGTTCAGACAATACCGCCTACCCCCCAAATGCAATGCGAAAACCGCTGCCGGTTTTCTGCCATACCGCTACCTTCCTCAACTTCATTTTCGATTTTAATCACGGCCGTAGATCTCTGAGATCAAACGGCTTGTGTTATATCGCGACCCCAATTTGTTTGCCTTTACCCATTCTCCCCAGTGACTTCATCGGAAGATCTCAACTGTTGATTATTCTAATCTAACGGCTCATGTTCACCGTCGCAACCAAACTCTGTCTGCACTTGGTTAGCTGTTCTGCCAGGGTTTTTTCCTCCTATCGCTACATTGTCCCATTTCACACAGCTCCAAACCTCCTCCACCAAACCTCTGAACGCAGTTAAATCATCATCTGCAGGTTTTCTTAACAATTTGTAGTGTTTTACATGGTTTTAATGGTGGTTGCTCTGTGTATTTCCACAGTCACAGTCAGGTGACATTTTCGGCCCAGAATGACGATTCTGTGGCTTAAAATAAATGAAGAAAAGGAGTTTTGGGTTCTCAAATCCAAGTTTTAATCAATTGGATCACGATCTAGGGTTTAACAGAGACCCTCCAATAGCAGAAAGCCACCTGTATAATCAAGATAAACAAAGTGTATCAATAATGAAGAACCAATGTTGAAGGGTGATTAAAGCCAAAGTATGAAGATCAGAGTTTTAATCCTCAGGTTTAAAGAAACAAAGAAAATATCAGAGAATGAAGACCCAAAGCGAAGATCAAGGCTAATTAAGCCTAAAACACAAACCAACAATGAATTAAAAGCGTTTTAAGGTAAAACAGAGAAAAATATCAATAAAGGAGGCCTCCACTGCCACATCAGAGGCTAAATATCCTCTTCAGCTACCAAAGTGCCACCTGCACCCTCAATAAATCAAGTGAAAGCATAGTTATTGCCTAGTCAATGATGTTTTGTTTAAAGACAACCAGAGTTATTGCCAGCTTGCCTAAAGAGTTTTAAAGTCAACAAAATCTGCCAAGTAGCTTAATACTTAATGAAAACCAATTAATACAGATAAATATTAGAAATCTTCTCTATTGAGCCTCTCAAAGGCAGAGAAGAATTAATTTGTCTTAATTGAACTAAATACATTTTCTTTCATCCCACCTCCTATTTCTTCTATAAATACTTCTGAAGAAGATGAGATGTTGGTTGGTTACTGGACCATGATGTAATACTTGCTACTTGAAACTTTTTGCATGTAAATAGTTCTCAAAGGCTGTTGAAGCTCTATTTTTAATCAAAGAAATTAGGCTGAGAAGAGAAGTTGTTGTTGTACTTAATCATTGGACTTGAAGTATGTAACTAGATTGAAATAAATATACAATTTGATTCATGGGATGCTGGTCTATACCAATGGTGATGTGTTTCTCACTGTAATTTTTATTTTTCTTTATGTTTCCATTCTGTCCACTTTTCTCTGATAAAGAACAACAAATATAGAGCTAGGATTTACTCTTAGAAGTACCCTACTCTCACTGATAAGCTTTATCTTTATGTTTTCCTCCAATTTTTTATTTAAAGGTAATTCAATAGAGTAAACCAGTGAAGTGTTGGTAAGCCCATATTTCTTGAGTACAACTTGAGATTTTATCCTTGAATGTTCTTGAGAATTTTTCTAATTAAAGCTGAGCTAGAGAAGTTTATGGTTAGCCCTGTCCTCTGGTTTATCTCCAACAGTTTCTTTGAAGATTTCCCTATAATAATATGTTGAAAGCAGGCTAGTTTCAATGTACTTACCTGATCTTAGACTATTTTTTATGTTATCGTGAATGTTTTCCTTTTGAATACGCTGAAAGCAGGCTAAGTTAAAAGTATTTACTTGATCTTAAGCTATTCTAAGTGTTTTAAATTTTTTTCTATTGAAATTACATCAAAAGCAGGCTGGTTTAGAAGTACTTACGTGATCTTAGATTACTTTTGTGTCTTTCCTTAAGTGCATGCCAAAAGCAGGGTAGTTTCAAAGTACTTACTTGATCTTAGGCTGCTCTTTGTTTCTTCATCTATTTGATTTATCTCACTCCATTTCTTATTGTTCCATCCCATCATTTAATCTAAAGAGATCCTTTTTTATAGATGACTTGCCCCATGGACCACTCTTGAAAACTGTTGTGTAATTAAAACCTTTTGTGACTCCATAACCCAATGGATTAAGTGTTGTCTCTTACTTATCCTATCAGCCGAACCTTTTTGATTATTCACACCTTCACCTCCCTGAAACTCTTTCATTTTCAGAACTTTTCACTCAATTAAAAATCACATCTTCAAAAAAAATTATAAGAGATATCCCTCTCTGTATTCAGGAGGGCTAGATCCTAGAATCCCAAAGTGGTTTGATGTTTTCTTGTCTTTTGGATTTTCCAATCTGCCAAAACACGAGAACCCCAACAATAGGTATGATTACCTAACTGGTTCCGACATGATCTCGTGATTGACTCTTTGAAGAAGAGCTTCCCAGAGCACAAATACTATAATTGGATTTTCTTACCGCAAGATTTCTACTTGTTTGTTTAAACTATTTTGGAATGTTAATTACAACCTGTTCCAAAACACTAGACTAAGCTATGTTGGTGGAATGAGCCCTAGAAAAGGTAAAATATCTAGATTGACTTTATTAAAGCGTTGTTTCTAATTTGGTTGTTGCTTAAGACAGAAGTTAAGGACATGAAACTTCAATGATATTTGTGACCCATCTCAAAAATATGCTAAATGCATCTAAATGAGAAGTGCAACTCTTTTCTTTTCAATGAATCTTATTTAAGGGAAATATTGAGAGATTTAACAATTTTCAAAGCACCAATTATTTCATTCATAAACAAAATCTTTGAAAAGAAGATAATTTCTTAGAGAACTCACTTTGAGAAAATGATCAATTACTCTTTTGAAATGAAATTCCTTAATTAATCAGATCAAAAACTACAAATCAATAAATAAACCATTTCCGAAAGAAAACTATATCTAAAAACTCTAAAAACATAAAACTAAAAATCAAAGAAAAATCTAATTTTGAAGTCTATCCAAAATGTTGGAGGACGTTTTCTCCTAGTTTTGTGATTAGACTAAGAAAAATTTCCACTTATCTCAGCAGAAATGAAAACATCCAAAAATGCTTTGGTGTGAAAATCAGGCTTTAGTAGCTAAAAGCTCTTCCAAATTTTCAAAATGTAAAAGAATCAATTTGGAGTGTAAAAACTCTAGTAAACTTGAATAAGTATATATTATTGTTGATAAAATATGAGATGATTACAATTGGGAATCACCAAGGCTTTAAATACAGCCTTACGGTGTCCCTTGGTGAAGAGGCATGATCGTTGATCATGCCCTTTCACTTAATAAACCTAAGACAACTATACCTAAATAATAATTAATAAATTATACATAACATTTCCCCTCTCTTAAAGATGATTTGTCCTCGCATATGTAATGATGTACATTGTTGACGAATGCTTGGGTTTCCCGAGAAGCGGGCTCTTGCTTTTTGAGATGACCCCACATTTTTAAAATATCTTGGAGCATCTTCTCGAGTTCAATCTTTTGGTGATGTGGATAGCGATAAGATTTGATGTTGACAGGGTCGGATCTTGCCTTGACTTCTATTGGATGTTTGATTTCCCTATTAGGAGGCATTTTCATTGGCAGGTCTTGGAATAATTTTTCGTGTTTCTGAACTAATCCTTGTACTTTTGGTGACCCTTCGCTAATATTTTTTGTAGATAACATTTCTAACTGATGACATTGTACTATATAGGCTGGAGCTCCTTTTCAAATCATCTTCATAATCTGGGATGATGACACGATTTGATTTTCTATGATGGAACCACAACTTGTGCTTTCATGATTTGATGGTTCAAGAAAAAGTACCTAAGGTTTGTATCCATTGAATTCCTAAGACCACATCTACTCCTCGTAATGGCACAAGAACAGAATGGAGATTCTAAATTAAAATTTTGAATCTCTGCACTTGACTTTATGGAATTTCCCTACCTTCTCAATTTTCTTACCATCTACTACCATACTCATATTGGGCATGGGAAACATAAATATGTTGAGTCTTTTGGCCATGGTCAAATCTAAAAAATTGTGGGTACTGCCGGTGTCAAGGAGAACCATTACGTTGTTCTTCTTAATATGTCCTTTTAGTTTTAGTGTGTGAGGTTGTGATATACCTATCATAGATGATAAGGACATTTGCGTAATGCTTCCGTCATCTAGTTCTGTAGGGAACTCTGGGGTGGCTGCATCTGATTCATCATTGTTAGAGTCATTAGTTGCTTCACAGTTATACATATTATTTGTCTCGTTTCCTTTAGCGCACCTATGCTTAGGGTCCCACTTTTCACCGCAACGTTTGCACTTGCCCTCTCTCATCCTTTGTATTTCCACTTTAGATTTTTCTTCTTCACGAAGATGGGGTGGGACATATTTTGTGTTATCTATATTTTCAGATTGAGGAAATATTCGTCTCGAATATACTCTTTCTGATTTTGACCAAGATAACCTTTCAAATTTCTTTTCATCAGCTTTTGCTTTTTTCCTTGCTAGTTCTATTGATGTAATGTCGTGAAGTTCGAGCTCTTCTTGTATATGGATTTTAAGTCCTGAGATGAAAGACTGGATTAGACGAGATTCTGACAATCCAGGTACTCGTGTTGCTAAGGTCTCCCATTCTCGAGTGTATTCATCCACATCTCCTTTTTGGCGTAATTTGATGAATGTTGAAAAAAAAAATTCTTCTTTTATGCCTTGAAATATTTTAAAGACTGCATCCTTAAATTTCGTCCAACTAATAGCAAGCGTCGTCTTTTTCCACCACATATACCAATTATATGCTTCTCCTGCCATTTTCATGGAAGCGTGCTTAATTTTTTCGTCATCACTATTAATGTCATAAATCTCAAAATATTCTTCAGCTTTATTAAGCCATGCAACGCTATTTTTTTCATTACCGTCAAACTTGGGTAGCTCGATTTTTTCTCTTCGATGATATGCTAACGATGGAATGAGAAAGGGGTATTAATTAGCAAATGCATTACTATCTTCGTGATGGTGTGGGGAATCATTTTTTTCATGATTCTCTTCTAAATTCCCTAAATCTGCTGAATTGTTCTGTTCATTATGTTCCAATGTTCGTTGATTATGTTCTATATTGGGGAATATTGGTCATTTTGTTTGATTTATCTTGTCATAGAATTTTGTTAGCTTTTGCATTGCTTGGCTACTATTTTCTGTGGCCTCGCTATGATTTAACCAAATTTGTCTTTCTATCCGATTTTTTGTATCTTGAAGCTTTTTGATGTCGTTGGAATGTCCTGCAACTGTATCCTCGACATCGACTAATCTTTTGCCGAAGTCATCGAAATTATTATTGATATGTTTCTCAAGATCTAGCAATTTTTTTGGAATTCGGCCATCGACATTGATGACGACATTGAACATGTATGCGATGGTGAATATTTATCTGCTAGTTTTTTCTTCTTCTTTTTTTAAATAATAATAATTATTATTATTATTATTATTATTTTTAGATAATAATAATTATATAATTTTTTTAATAATTATATAATAATAAATTGTATATTATATAGTTATAAACTATATAATTTTATTTATTTATCTATTTATTTTTAAATATGATATTTAACTTATATATTTAATTCTTATTATAGCTAAAAATAAAACTGTAAAATCCGTAAAATGCCACCTATAAAAACAGAACCGATGCACAGTTTTGTAACCACCCATTGCTGACCGCCGTTTTTTTTTTTTTTTTTTTTAATCCAATTTTTGTTTGACTGCAACAATGCTAAGTGGGAACGGGGAGGCGGGAGACGACGGGGGCAGGAGAGGTGGCGGGGGACAGAGAGGTGGATGGGGGATGGCAGGGGCAGGAAGGGTGTTGGGGGAGGCGAGGGCAGGAAGGTGTTGGGGGAGGCAGAGAGGAGAGGTGTCGAGGGAGTTGGGGGTAGGAAGGTGTCAGGGGAGGTGGAGAGGAGAGGTGTTGAGGGATTCGGGGAGGAAAGGTGGGTGGAAAGGTGGGGAGGAAAGGTGGGCGGGAGGACTGGGAAGAAAGGTGGGTGGGAGGACCGGCGGGGGAGGGGCCGAAAGATGGCGGGAAGGGGGTGGGGAAAGACGGCAGGGGAGGGGGCCGGAAGACAGCGGAAAGGGGGCGGGGAAAGACGGATGGGGAGGGAGGCTAAGGGCGGCGGTGATGGCGGGGAGGAAGGGGATGGGAAAAATGGGTAAGAAGGCAAAAGACAGTGGTGAGGTGAGGTGTAAGCCGAAAGGTGAGAGCCGTGAAGGTTTGGAGAGAAAAAATGGTAGGGAATGAAGGTAGCGGCAGGGGACGAAGAGAGGAAAAAGAATTCCAGTCAGGGAATTTGATGAGAGGGAAAATTTATAGCTATGTGGACATACCGTGAATTGTTCACACAGATCCTAAAGAGCGACTGCTCCGATACCAATGGAGTGTAAAAAATCTAGTAAACTTGAATAATTATATATTATTATTGATAAAAGATGAGATGATTACAATTGGGAATCACCAAGGCTTTAAATACAGCCTTACGGTGTCCCTTGGTGAAGAGGCATGATCGTTGATCATGCCCTTTTGCTTAATAAACCTAAGACAACTATATTTAAATAACAATTAATAAATTATACATAACACAATTCTCATAAAAGTAAGGTTTTCTGATCTTAATGGCTCAGAAAGAAAATATCATCATACCAGTAATCTGAGGTAAATGAAGGTATCTTGTATGGAGCAACAAGAATGTAGGGAAAACACTCACTCATAAAATGAAAATAGGATGAAAAATCACACAAACGCAAAATTTTCTGAAAATAAATTCACACATAAGATTTGACAGCTAAGATAGACTGGGGAAAACACAAAGAATCAAGTAATCTAGCTCCTAAAAAGATAATTTTAAACTTTTCAAAAATTTTCCAAAGGTCGGTAGTTTCTAATGGAAAACAGAGTGGTACCACACTGTTTTGAACTAAAAACTGTGGAGGATACTGCACTGTTTTCAGATGAAAACTACGGAGGCAAGGAAAAATATAGAAAAAAAGAAATATTCAACTTTTCTTTTCAGGGATTCTTAAAACTTATCTACCCAACCCAGTCTTAGATAAGTCAAAATCATAAAACTTCCAAAATTCAAACTGAAAAATAAAGAAAGAAAACTAAGTTCTATTCCCTAGTGGAGTCACCAATTTGTTATGCAGATTAATCCCTCTTGTGGACAAGAGCGATCTCCCTAGTATTCTACGAATAGCAAGAAACAAACATCCATTTGGAAACCTTTTTCTCTGGACTAATTGCATTTTAGAATTATTTTAAAGAAAGGGAGAGGACATGCCCCTACCTTGAAATCCAAAGTTCGATGCAGTCTTTCGTCTAGTCGCTCCAAAGAGCCTTCTTCAATAAGTAGAACCTGCAATCTAAGATAGACAAAAGAATCAAAGCATTTGTAACATATAATAATTAAGAAAAGAGAATCCAACTTAGTAATCAAGGAGTCTAAGTATTGATGTTATTAAATAATTACAAGAACAACTCAATCAGAAAAAGAGATCCATATGTATTATCTTGAATGAAAAGAGTAACCTTACAACATGATGCCTTGATGTCATACAGGTTTCTCCCGAGGTCCTGAAAAATCGTCCCTCCTTCAGTTTGACAAGTCTTCATATCTGAATACCAGCATAGAGTTATGAACATAAGGGTGTGAGTATTTGCATGTGAACGCACTGACACGACTAATAGTTAACATTAAATTTTACCCCTAAAATAGCATGCGGTTCCACCAACTCTGTCTGTCTGCCTTTTTTGGTGGAGCTAACTGGAGTTCCTCTAGTTTTGGAGGAGGTTTTCTAATGCCACTGGGAAAAATATTGTTTGGGTCATAAATTTCGCAATTTTCAACCAAATGAGATGAAATTTTAGTCAATTTTGGCCGTCTTCGACCTTCTGGAGTGTTTGGGACATGTTGTAGAGAAAACATAGGTGCTTTTCAGCCATTTTTTCTTTAGTGAAGAGGAAATACCCACCAGGGCCATCAGGGAGATGGAGCTGTATTGGGTTGTACTTCACTGTTTGAGGTGAAAAAAAAGCCATTTTTAGCTTATTTCTGTCTTCTGAAGTCAAATTCATAGCTTTTTTTTCCTGTTTAGGAATATTTTTCACTACATAACCATTTGAGCAATTTAATAGAGCAACTACATACCATTGGGGAGCCTTGGACCGACAGATGTAGCCCAGGAGGGGTGAACTGCCTCATCAGTTTGTTGTGTTATGCTATGGTGAATTTTACTTCTTGTGTATGTGTGTTGTGTTATATTAAACAGTAAATTTAAATAACAAATCCTCACACATAAAACTATGAAACATTACCAAAACCACTTTATTTAACCTGCAAGACATGGAGAATACTTTGCACACTTAATTTAATGGAAATGGATACTTTGCATAGCATTTACAAATAGTTCCATTTTTAGATCAGATGGTATCAGAGCTAGAGTTTTACTCTGCATTTGTTCTTGTGCAAAGATATAGTTGATTGTTTGCAATTTTTGATGCTTACTAGGCTTAAACTCAAGAGAGGAAGGACACTTGGTTAGTGCACAAAGTAATCCTCAACCAAGAAGGGCCAGAGAGCCACCTACAAGAGCCATAGAAGAATCCTCAAGCATTTCTTCAAGAGAAGGAGAAGCTCTTGAATACATTGATCCCAAAGAAGAGGAACGAGTGTTCCGAAAGGCTTTCTTGGACATGATAGAGATGGTGAGGATACTCTACCAAGAAAGGAATGACAGGCTTCTAGGAGAAGGATCTAGACACCAGAAAGAAAGAGAGGGTTCTTCAGGAGGAAAGAAAAGTGATGACAAGTTAGAGAAAGGACATGGAGGTAATGGTGATCCACCATCCCCATCTTCATCTTCTTCCTCTACATTGTCATCCTCTACTTCGGTGAATCAATCTCACAAGTCTAAAACCACTGGTAAAAGTCCATTTTTAAGGCTTGATGTTAAATTTGAGTTGCCTATGTTTAATGGTGAGGTCAATGTAGAGAAACTTGACAATTGGATAAGAAATTTGGAAGTTTACTTAAGGATACAGAACCTTCATGGTGACGACACTAAGATACAGTTAGCCTCTTTGAGAATGGATGGAGCAACATTGGTATGGTGGGAATCCAAGACCAAGGATGAAATTAAAAAACACGGTAAGATCACTTTATCATGGGCTGAATTTATTACTGCAATTAAAAATCAATTTTATCCATTAGTTTAGGGGTAGACTTACAAAGTCAAGACACTTTGTGTAATATCCCCAAAAGGGAAGATTCAACAATACCTGCTAGAATAACACAATTTTCAGAAGTATGTACACTGAAATGTGTTTGTATCTCTTGGATCCCTCAGATCTGGAGATCTAGCATCTAAATCCAAGAGGAGAGAAAAAAAAAATCAAACTAGGTGAGGTAAAAAAACCTCCCACACCTAGTATGGTTGGGAAACACCCAAGAATGGCGCTGCAACAATATGCAACAATACTGCAGGAAAATAATGTAGTTTCTCTAAGAAACAGCAGGAGACCAATAAGAAGGCTCAACAATCACATATACAACAATAAATAAGATCCATATTGAAGCCCATATAATGTATGACATAATGTACAAGACAAGAACATAAAAAATTCCTCAAAAAGAGGGGCTGCAACACATGTATTGACTAAAAAATAGCTTTACAACGTTATTTTTAAGAGCTGCAGTAGCTGTATATTACACTCTAGATATAGAGCAAATATTTGTACAAAATATTAGATCCATTTCATATCTGTGCACTAGAAGAGCTCCTTTACAAATTCCCGTTGGGGTTTTGAGCAAAACATGAGACACAGAGAGTAGATCTCAGATCTAAAGTTGCAGATCTGTAGTAGTATTCAGAAATTTCTAAAGATGAATAAAATAGAAGTAGATCAGATTTGAATAGAACATGGATCATAATTATAATACATGGATCACCATAGTGAAGGGCAGAACCCCAACACCAGATATCTCTCCTCCAAATGTGTGTCAAAACGCCCTGCAACTGTACACTTGAAAATAACGCAGTCCTGGAAGGTAAACTATGTTGTAGGCTCTAGCACTGGTTTGGCCTGATGCCAAGATCTGAAAATATAGCTCCAAGATCTAATAATTTCTTATCAAGGGGATAGATGGCTTTCCCACTGAAAAGAGGCACTAGTTTGGCCTAGATCCGTGCAGATCTAGCCTCCACTTGCTGCAACTTACAAGGACAAACAAACCCTCAATAGGATCTGCGTTGTAGTTGGAATATGAGCTTCGCCAAATGCCTGATAGTAGACAAGATCAACAAGACTCCTCCAAGAGCTCCTCAACGGAAGAGGTGGGATTCTCGAACAGCAACACCCTAGTGCTAAACAGCACTATCCTCAGCTAAATAGCAGAGAATGATATATGTCTAAACAAAAAATATATTTAGAAATATACTCCATCAACAACCTTCTTCTACTACCCTCCTCTTCCTTTTATAGGATGAAAGTGTTGTCAAACCCTAAACCATCTCAATGATTTAGCTCCATTCACATGAGTAGCCTCCAACTAAAACTGCACTATGCATCTAGGAGATTCATTGTATCTAGACAACGTTGTTGATTTGGTCCTGGTTGACTTGGTCAAGTACCTCAGTCTCTTTCACACCTAAGTGTGCTTATGTAAATAGCCTAGATTTAGCTATGTTCACATGTGGCATTGATTTATTTTTCTGATTAGGAGTTATATTGATCCTCATTTACAATTTTATTCATGAAACATTAAATTGAAACAAAATTGTATACTCCCATTAGCTTGGGGTAATTAGGGATATTACAGTCCTCCCCTCCAAAATGTTGCTTGTCCTCAAGAAATTGATAGGGTGAGTACTGCAACACTTCTCCTCCTCCATTGGCGACACCATCAAAGATCAAGCTCTCCTCACAAGCTAGGTGTTCACCAATCCAAGCCTCCATGAATTGTTCCTCCAAAGTCATCATGAGATGCACATAATCCATCCCACAAGGAGTCAAGAACTCAACAGAAACAAACATGGTTGAACCAATACTCTCTCTAAAACATGTAGCATGAGGTATGTTTGGTCAATTTAGTATGTCCTAAATTGCTAACATAAATTATCAACCAGGGATTCGTAAGCTGACGAAGTGTCGCGCACTATATGTGCAAGATAACCTATCTCTTACTTTTTGTCGTTTTGGGATTTTTATGAAATTCTAAAAGACAAGTATGGTTATGGATATTCAAGGCAATGATGTCCTTTATAATGATTTACCAACTTGAAACTGAAAAAGAAATTTGAAACATACAATGACAAAACTTGAAAGGAAATGAAAATGTGCTACTGAAATGAAAAAGGTGCTACTAATCTAATAAATCAAAACAGTGAACTAGTGAGCATGAAACCAAACTATTCTTGCTGCTGTCTAAACACAAAAGAAACTATGCTAAAAGAAATCCAAAAGTTGCAATAAAGTAAATCTAAATCAAATTACATCAACTTGTCTTCTGATCCCTCATCATTAGTCCAGCTATGATTTTCGGAAGTAACCATAAACAACTTGAGTAACTGATATCTAACTTGCAGAAAGTAAAATAATATCAAACCACACATTCATAATTCAATCCCTCACCATCAGTCCAGCTGTGGCTTTCGGAGGTAACTGAAGATGTCATGCACAATTTAATATTTCTAACTTGCAGAAAGGAAACTAATATCAAACTACACATTCATAATACAATCCCTCACCATCAGTCCAGCTGTGGCTTTCGGAGGCAACTGAAGATGTTATGAGCAGTTTAATATATCTAAATTTGCAGAAGGGAAACTAATATCAAACTACATTGTGCTAATCCCTCACCATCAGTCCAGCTGTGGCTTTCAGAGGTAACTGAAGATGTCATGCACAATTTAATATTTCTAACTTGCAGAAAGGAAACTAATATCAAACTACACATCCATAATTCAATCCCTCACCATCAGTCAAGCTGTGGCTTTCGGAGGCAACTGAAGATGTTATGAGCAATTTAATATATCTAACTTGCAGAAAGGAAACTAATATCAAACTACACATTTCATAATACAATCCCTCACCATCAGTCCAGCTGTGGCTTTCGGAGGCAAATGAAGATGTTATGAGCAGTTTAATATATCTAAATTTGCAGAAAGGAAACTAATATCAAACTACACATTTCATAATACAATCCCTCACCATCAGTCCAGCTGTGGCTTTCGGAGGTAACTGAAAATGACATGAGCAATTTAATATATCTAAATCTAACTACTGAAACAAATGTGCAAGAATGAAATAAATAAAGCAGTGCTGAAATTAAACAAAAACTAAGAAAAATAAATTAACAGCAGAACAATATTGATTCCATGTCATTAGTCAAAAGATATGCAAATGCCCGGGCTGCCATGAAAAATTATGCTAAAAGCTATGATTTCAGAAAGCAATCTAAGTAAGGAAATATGACAAAACAGAATTGAAAGCAACTTATCTAGAAAACATGTAAAAGCCTTCTTGGATAGCAGGGGCCCTCTGCTACCAATTTGGTGAAGTCCTTCAGCTCCTTAAAGTTGTAATCAAAACAGCATCAAAGAACTGAATTTCTCTATTAAAAAGAACTCACAAATCTAAATCCCATTCCATCTTGAACTTTGTTACAAAAAACTTCTCTACTACTTTTTCATTACTTCCTCATTACCTATGATAGAAGAAAGCTTCTCCTATTTATACAAAATATGAGGAGTCATCTCATTAATGGGAGTTCATGAATCTCTCCCTCCATCTCTAGAGTTACAATCAAAATAGGAAATGATAAGACACATGTCTTTCTAGAGTTTTAACACAACTTGAGGAATGAGACACATATCCTCTTAGAGTTTCAATACAACAAAGAAGTGAGACACATATCCTCTTAGAGTTTCAATACAACAAGGAAGTGAGACACATATCCTCTTGATCCCATAATCTTCTCCAACCAAATTCGAATTTGGCCTTAGAATGCCACATAAGGGTCTTCTAGAAGTCTCCTTTTGACCTACACATGTCACAAAACTCATAACACATATATAGATATATGAAACTATGTTAATTTTCTAGTTTCTAATCATAATTTCACTTAAAATACATAAAATAAATAACTTTGGAAAACAAGGATCCTAACCCATATATTTATGAAAATGGTTACTTGATGTAGGGTTTTAGGTCAAATGGCTATGAAATAAGAGCTAAATGGTTATGACATAATGGAAATATGTATGACTATGGAGAACATTTTTGAGACTCAACATACCCCCCAACTGAAGTTGTTGCATGTCCTCATGCAACCATTGCAATGATTCATTTGTCCATGAGTTGATATTTTATGAGTTTTGACTCATATAGATTCATTCCAAACTTTGCTTCTTGATTTTTCCTTTTTGGCAAAGTATAATACATTTGATTGCAACATTTTTTTTTTTTCAATGGTTGGTTCTTGTGTAACAACCATTTTTTTTCAATGGTTGGTTCTTGTGTAACAACCATTTTTTTTTTTGAAGCATTGGTTCTTGTGTAACAATGCTTTATTTTCTTTGTTGCATCAAAGTTCATGAAAACATTTAGAATCAATTACTTCATCAATGAATTGATCATTTTCAAGGCATATAATCTTTTGGATCATGTTGCAACAATAGTTGGTTGGGAAGTATATGTGGGTGAAAATGAAATGAAAATGTGTGATAGTGTATGACATGTGGATATGAAATGATGTCCCTTCCCCCTCAACTAAAGATATGACAATGTGGAAAAGGGAGTGAGGAATTTTTTCAAAGTTACAATTTTAGCATTCTAATGAATTACATGACTAAAAATTAGAAAACAACATACCTTCACTTACCTTAAATGTGGATGAGTTGTGTATGTGTGGTGGCTGCAAAATTCTGATCATATTCTTCTTCAAGTGGCCGAACAAGAGGAGTCATGGATAAAGAGATGAGATGACTTTTTATTGCTTCTACTAAAACTTGCTGAATCTGCTCCAAAATGCTGAAAATAATAGTCTTCATGTTTTCAAAACTCATTGGCATAATTCCTACTATGTGAAAAGATGTTCTGATGTCGAACATAGTAGGAAATTGTTGACTTAGTGGCCATTAATGGATGCCACTAGTCAACACGAGAACTCTCACCATTGATGACAATGAGAGTCAAGATGCCTAAACACATCTTGCTAGGTACGAATGATTTTGGTGATGTCGAGTCACCTAGAAGATCTGACGAACAAGAGACATTAATGTATTCCCATTGTTTGTCAGCATGAGAACTTGCCATTAAGGCATGCAAGCCTCAAGGTGTTTTTACAAAGAACTTAGACTCAAAGGACTATAGACTCAATAATTTGCATTGAAGCAGGGCTTATTTGCGGAATGAAAATGACAAGAAAATGGGTAATAAGCATGTGAATGAGCCTCTTGCTTTTATTTGTGGTTATGAATGGACAAAAAGAAATGGAAAGTGGATGTGAATGTAAATGGAAAATATGAAGTGAAATGAGGTGAATGGTTTATTATGAAGTATGGATGTGATGGAGACAATAGTATCTGAAAGTTTTTCAAGTGTTTGGATCTGATTTTACATCAACATATTTCCTCTTTGTTGCTGATCATCCTCTTATGAAACAAATTGGTCTCTTAGAGAGACACCATTCTCTTGTAGTCATTTGTCCTTCCTCCTGAAACCTGCAAAAAAACTAATACTTCTTCTGCAATGGAATGTAAGATTATCAAAGGAGAGAGGTGATCAATCTCTCTAGTTATGATATTTACACAAAACTAAGAATTTGTATTAATGAAACAAGTTCTCAAAGGAAAAATCAAAAGAATTTATACCTGTTTTGGAATTAGTGCCTCAAGTTGAATGTAGCTTCTTTTCAGCAATTTATTTCATTATTTTCCATTTCAAACTCTAATGATGGATTTTTCATTGTATAGATCTTGTTGAGACCTTTTCAACGATACTTAAATCATCAAAATCTGATTTGTATGAGAAAGTTATGCTGATTTGAACAATGAGGTTTTTCAGCTGCGGAATTGGAGAACAGCTGCGGAATTGGACTTCAGCTGCGGAATTGAAGAACAGCTGCGGAATTGGACTTCAGCTGCAGAATGTCGACGGTTTCTGTAGCTAAAAATCTTGAATAAAAAGTTAGCCATTCATCCTTCATCATCAGTCCAAAATTAATCAATACCTTCAGAAAAAGTGAACAAATAACTTATTCATTTCATTGATTCAAAATTATTGATTTTTTTTTTTTTTTAAACAACAAAAGAGAAATGCAATTTTTTTTTTAAGTTTCAACAAATGATGCTAAATAAAGCAAACTCAGATACATTGACCAATCGTGACCTTGCAATGACCATAGAATGGTAAGTGAAGATCACATAAGATGAAAAATAATATATTGGTAAGCATTGAAGAACATAAAATGCATGATTGCTATTTCAAAATATAATCTTTCATCTCTTCAAAACTTTATGCTACTAAGGTTCGTTGTACCATCTGCATGACCATGTGCTTGATAATATCCTCCTGTAGTTTGCTCAATTCATCCCCATGCCCTCTTAATGTCTTTCCATAGTGATGTGGCATCCCTTTGAAATAAACATCATAATGGTTGGTGTTTAATAATGTCGTTGAAGCACCAAAAATTGCTGGGCAGATGATAAAGGAGATGTGAAATCCAACATTCAGAAAACGAAATTGAATTAAATTCAAAAATGAGTGGAATGTGGATTGAATGCCATGATAAGAGTTTGATTTTGATTAGAATTCCTCTTCCTAGAAATCAGGAAACCGAATTATCAATGCAGAGTGCCGTTTTCAAATTCTTCACTAAAAAAAAATCGTTTTTCCTCACGCGGCAGGCAAAAATGGCCTTCAAAGAACCGAGAATTTCTCCCAGACCGCCACGAATTTCTTAAAACGGTTTCTGGGTTATCTAATTGACCATGTTGGCGAAAAAACCCATGTCGTGGATTTTCAAAATTCATCCTCAATCGATCAGAAAACGTGTTTGAAAATGACGTGTCAATAACAGTTTGCGTTTTTCTGGGTTCTGCCTCAGCAACAAAAATCGTTTTCTTCAGAACGTGGTTCAAAATTGCGTTTCATGTGCATCTTGTTTTCATCCCTGGACTGTTCAGAATCACAATCTCCCTTTTCATCTACAGGAATGGACAGAAAAATGCTCTCTCATAGCTATTTGACAGCGTATTACAGTGAACAGTATACCAAGAAGGCCGCTCTTTCATTTGTACAATCGCAGGTCTGCTGCTATGATCAGAATCAAAATATTCACCTGGATTGCTGGTTCAAAATTTACAGCAGTGCCATAAGCATCAGGCATCAAATTGCTCATCTCTGAATGATTGTGACTACATAACTCACAAGAGCACGATTTCTGCAAAAATTGTTATTCTCAGAAAACTGGACTGTGCATGCATTTGAATTGTTTTGAAATGGGGCGCTAGGTTTGAATTGAATTGTTTTGCATGCATTTGAATTGTCATATCTGATTTGCCTCTTTGAATAGATGGAGTTATGAGCCTGTGCAAAGGTTCTCAACGTGGAGAAACTTTGGTGTTTTTTTTTATTGAAAAAAAATGCCATGGCTATTTCATGGATTTTTGTTTATTGATTTGATTTGTTGTTGTTTTGTTTTTGTTGTTTTTTTTTATTTGTTTTTTTAATAAAACTATATATGTTATATTTCAAGAATTAAAAATATACATATATGTTTTACTAAACAAAATGATTATTTTTTTTTTTAAATTGTTTTGTTAATAAAATTACACATGTTAAATTTTGGAAAATTAAAAATATACATATGTAATTTACTAAACAAAAACAATTTATTGATTTTTTTTTTTTAAATGATTTGTTATTAAAATTATATATATATTTTCAAAAATAAAAATATACATATATATCTTAGTAACAAAACAATTTAATTTTTTTTTATTTTTTATTTTTTTATTTTCATTTTTTTTAATTGATTTGTTTAATAAAATTATGTATGTTATATTTTCAAAAATTTAAAAATACACATATATATTCATTAAACAAAACAATTTATTGAAATCAAAGTTTTTCATGAAAACAAATTTTTTTTTTAAATTGTTGAATCAATTGAAATGATGAAGTTTTATTGTCTCCTTTTTTTTTTCTTTTTCACATAACAATTCTTTTTCTGATCCTCCAGATCACACAAAGTGCAAGAGGAGAGCATACTCAAGAATTATTAAATTTTTTTTTACATAACAATCCTTTTTCTGATCCTCCAGATCACACAAAGTGCAGGAGGAGAGCATACTCAAGAATTATTAATTTTTTTTTAGATGTAAGAAATAAGGCTACCTAGTTACACTTCCCCGGCAACGGCGCCAAAATGTTTGGTCAATTTAGTGTGTCCTAAATTTCTAACATAAATTATCAACCAGGGATTCGTAAGCTGACGAAGTGTGGCACACTATATGTGCAAGATAACCTATCTCTTACTTTTGTCGTTTTTGGATTTTTATTGATCTTGGTTGGTTTCTTAATGTGAGATGGAAATTCTAAAAGACAAGTATGGTTATGGATATTCAAGGCAATGATGTCCTTTATAATGATTTACCAACTTGAAACTGAAAAATGAATTTGAAACATACAATGACAAAACTTGAAAGGAAATGAAAATGTGCTACTGAAATGAAAAATGTGCTACTAATCTAATAAATCAAAACAGTGAACTAGTGAGCATGAAACCAAACTATTCTTGCTGCTGTCTAAACACAAAAGAAACTATGCTGAAAGAAATCCAAAAGTTGCAATAAAGTAAATCTAAATCAAATTACATCAACTTGTCTTCTGATCCCTCATCATTAGTCCGGCTATGATTTTCGGAAGTAACCATAAACAACTTGAGTAACTGATATCTAACTTGCAGAAAGTAAACTAATATCAAACCACACATTCATAATTCAATCCCTCACCATCAGTCCAGCTGTGGCTTTCGGAGGTAATTGAAGATGTCATGCACAATTTAATATTTCTAACTTGCAGAAAGGAAACTAATATCAAACTACACATCCATAATTCAATCCCTCACCATCAGTCCAGCTGTGGCTTTCGGAGGCAACTGAAGATGTTATGAGCAATTTAATATATCTAACTTGCAGAAAGGAAAATAATATCAAACTACACATTTCATAATACAATCCCTCACCATCAGTCCAGCTGTGGCTTTCGGAGGCAACTGAAGATGTTATGAGCAGTTTAATATATCTAAATTTGCAGAAAGGAAATTAATATCAAACTACACATTTCATAATACAATCCCTCACCATCAGTCCAGCTGTGGCTTTCGGAGGCAACTGAAGATGTTATGAGCAGTTTAATATATCTAAATTTGCAGAAAGGAAACTAATATCAAACTACACATTTCATAATACAATCCCTCACCATCAGTCCAGCTGTGGCTTTTGGAGGCAACTGAAGATGTTATGAGCAGTTTAATATATCTAAATTTGCAGAAAGGAAACTAATATCAAACTACACATTCATACTTCAATCCCTCGCCATCAGTCCAGTTGTGGCTTTCGGAGGTAACTGAAAATGACATGAGCAATTTAATATATCTAAATCTAACTATTGAAACAAATGTGCAAGAATGAAATAAACAAAGCAGTGCTGGAATTAAACAAAAACTAAGAAAAAATAAATTAACAGCAGAACAATATTGATTCCATGTCATTAGTCAAAAGATATGCAAATGCCCGGGCTGCCATGAAAAATTATGCTAAAAGCTATGATTTCATAAAGCAATCTAAGTAAGGAAATATGACAAAACAAAATTGAAAGCAACTTATCTAGAAAACATGTAGAAGCCTCCTTGGATAGCAGGGGCCCTCTGCTACCAATTTGGTGTAGTCCTTAGCTCCTTAAAGTTGTAATCAAAACAACATCAAAGAACTGAATTTCTCTATTAAAAAGAACTCACAAATCTACATCCCATTCCATCTTGAACTTTGTTACAAAGGACTTCTCTACTACTTTTTCATTACTTCCTCATTACCTTCTCATTACCTATGATAGGAGAAAGCTTCTCCTATTTATACAAAATATGAGGAGTCATCTCATTAATGGGAGTCCATGAATCTCTCCCTCCATCTCTAGAGTTACAATCAAAATAGGAAATGATAAGACACATGTCTTTCTAGAGTTTTAACACAACTTGAGGAATAAGACACATATCCTCTTAGAGTTTCAATACAACAAGGAAGTGAGACACATATCCTCTTGATCCCATAATCTTCTCCAACCAAATTCGAATTTGGTTTTAGAGTGCCACATAAGGGTCTTTTAGAAGTCTCCTTTTGACCTACACATGTCACAAAACTCATAACACATATATAGATATATGAAACTATGTTAATTTTCTAGTTTCTAATCATAAATTCACTTAAAATACATAAAATAAATACCTTTGGAAAACAAGGATCCTAACCCATATATTTATGAAAATGGTTACTTGATGTAGGGTTTTAGGTCAAATGGCTATGAAATAAGAGCTAAATGGTTATGACATAATGGAAATATGTATGAATATGGAGAACATTTTTGAGACTCAACAAAATACATAGAGAGTTTCCATCCCATGTGGTGCATACAAAATTCCCATCCTCCCTCCATACAATCCCATAAAAAGTACAACTATATCATCCAAGTATGGAAGCATAATTACATATATACAAACATAAATTTGAGCATGAGGAGGTGGGTCATAGTCCCACATATGGTACTAGCACAGTGCATCTCCTGCCTGAATCAGATCAAGGTATGGTAAGTGGTTTCCCCACCACTTACTTGCTGCCCAAGTCATCTCACCATGGTTGAAAATGTGCGATATGTTTGGTGCCTTTGGGAAGCACCCATCATGAAATAAAATCTCCCTTTGCACAAAAAGGGAGTGGCCAAATTGAGAAATTTTAGTGGCCCAATGTTTTCCATGAGATTTACATGATACAAGACTCCTTTTTGGATTCATGGCCTGCATAAACATGGTGAAATAATATGTCAAATCAAAAATGAAACTTGCATTACAGGATCAGAGTTTTCACCAACAATGTCTCTCCTACACATGGAATTGTGCATATATTTCCCCCCCTTTCAAGAGAAGGAAGAAATGGCTGAGATGACTCTTGCATAGAGTCCTTTGGCTACCCCCACTCCACATAGCTCTTGCATTCTAGAAAATGCGGATGTAGTTCTCCTCCAAAGCCTTCCCATTCAAAGCATCTCATGATAGTGTTATAGATCTTCATAGAATAGGTAGTGCTGAAACAGAACTCTTTGTAGGCCCTTTGTAGCATCCTCTCCTTAAGCTTGGAGGCTCTAGGTAAGAAGATCCTATCATGATGATAGATGACTCCCTCATGGACTAAATATCCCTCTTCATGCAGTTGGTCATCAAGCATCATACAAGTGTGAATATCTTTGGAACAATCCACCAACAGCTGGGATTTCCAATGTAGATCTACACTCCCCAACAATGACAGTACTGATGATGCATCAATATGAATGCCTGCCATGTTTCTGATCTCCTCTTTGAAATCTCTTATGCCAAAGGTATAAGTAGGAAGGACATACCTTCCCTTCTTCTCCTCCAACAGCGCAAAATTAGAAATGAAGGTGGGTGATGATGATGAGAGAAGAAAAACTCCCTCCTTCTTGTGCATGCCCAAGCCTTCCAGCGCTGTAGCTGTGTCTTCTAATGATCCCATCCCTCCTAGATCTGATTTTGGAGCATCAATTAGTGAGAGATATCTCACCAAAACTGAATCAGGTGGCCTCCCAGGTGGTTTTCCACTAGATAAGAGTGTCCCTTGCAAAAATCTCATGAACATAATAGAAGGGACAGTGAGGTCCTTGCTTCCACTGTGCAAATCCATCTTTTTTTGTTGTGTGGAAGTGTTGTGTGAGGGGTAAGTATGCATGCCTTTGATCATTTGAGGTGCACCACTCTTCTTGTCCACCCATTCCATTTGCAAAGCCTCCCAATCAGTGGTGATGTTCCCCAATGTAATCAACCATTGAACACCCAAAATAACATTGGTGTCTGGTATGTCAACTACAAAGAAGTGATCCACCAAAGTGTAGGATCCCATGGTGACTGAAATTGATGGGACATAATGCATGCATTGCATTGTTATATCTCTTGGGACCAAAAAAAAGAATCCCTCAAAAGTATTAGTGGGTATTTCCCTCCTTTGCACCAGATGGGCATCAATGAAATTATAGGTAGCCCCACTGTCAATCAATACAAAAACCCTTTGATTCATGACTGAACCTTGAAATCTTAAGGTCAAGTACTTAGGTACTCCCCTGAAAGATGAAAAAGTTCCTCCAATAGGAGCAAATGCTCCATTCCCATCTCCTGATGGTGTTGGATCTCCTCCAACATTGTCAGCACTGTGACCCCTCCTTGGCTCATCATCCTCATCTTCTTCAAAATCTGAGAAGACCTCTATATAATGTGCTTTTCCAGCAGCACATCTATGTCCGAGTACACATGGTTCTTGGAAATTGAAGAAAAGCTTCCTCTTTCTTAGATCTCTCTGGACTTCATCATCAAGAAGCTTCTTGTATGAGCTCTCCTTTGAAGGAGAAGCTTTCTCTTCCTTCCCTTTAGAAGAAAAGGAGGGCTTGTTCTGAAAGTTTTCCTTCGCTTTTGGAAAGGAATCTTGAAAGTCTCTAGCCCTCTCAATGGCATCATGCAAGGTAGTGGGCTTGGTAGATTTAACCAACCCATGCATAGGTTCATCTAGGCCATCGATGAACATGTACACCCTCCTTGCTGCAGACAAATCAGGAACCATAACAAATAATCTCAAAAATTCAGAGATATAAGACTCTGTATTGCCTGACTGCTTCAACTTTGCAAGGATAATGAAAGGTGCTTCTGGATCCTTTCTGTAAAACCTCTCCACTGGTCTTCTAGTGAACTTAGAATAGGTAGTCACATTGGCATGTCCTAATGTAGACAACCCATGGAACCACCAATTGTGTGCTTCACCTTCAAAGTGCAGCGCTACAATCTTGATAGCTTCCATCTCAGGGAATTTGTTCAACTGAAAGTAGATATCTAGTTTCTACCCATGCTTTGGTAGAACAAGTGGATGACCCATCAAACTTGGGTAAAAAGAATCTACCCATAGACTGATTTCGATCATGATTTTGAGTGAATCCACCATCTCTATGCTGATGCCTTGGTCTTATTTTGTCCTTGAGGTGACAAAACTCTTGAAAACTCAAGTGGTCCTTGAATCTTTGATTCTGAGACTCATATTTTTCAAAGTAGTCTTCAAGGGATGCTTTCTCATGAGGCCCTTCGTTCTCCACAGCCAAGAAGGTAGGCATGGTAGAGCGTTGTGGAGCTTGTGGTTGGTTCATTGGTTGATCATTCCAGTGGTGAGACATGCCAGAGCTTTCTCTAGGATGAAATCTCCTCGGATATTCCTTGATTCTGTCCAATCTCATCTCTTTGATATCTCTAGCAAGATCTTGCATGGCTTTTAGAAGGGTTTTTGCAAACTCCTTCCCATCTTCATCACTTCTAGATTCAGGGGCTTTTCCCTTGTCTTTATCATCATTGGTGTAATCAAATTTCTTCTATCTTCTTCTCAGGTACCTCTTCTCTCTGTCAATGGGAGACTCATCTTCTTCTGAAGACATATTGGCTGTTTAAGAAAGAAAATCATAGGCTATGCCAAGATGATTGCTCCAATACCACTGTAATATCCCCAAAAGGGAAGATTCAACAATACCTGCTAGAATAACACAATTTTCAGAAGTATGTGCACTGAAATGAGTTTTCAACTCTTGGATCCCTTAGATCTAGAGATCTAGCATCTAAATCCAAGAGGAGAGCAAAATAAAAATAAAAAAAGGTGAGGTAAACAGACCTCCCACACCTAGTATGGTTGGGAAACACCCAAGAATGGGGCTACAACAATATGCAACAATACTGCAGAAAAATAATGCAGTTTCTCTAAGAAACAGCAGGAGACCAATAATAAGGCTCAAAATTCACATATACAGCAATAAATCAGATCCATATTGAGGCCCATACAATGTACGACAGAATGTAGAAGACAAGAATAGAAGAAATTTCTCAAAAAGAGGGGCTGCAACACATGTATTAACTGAAAAATATCTTGAAAAAGTTATTTTTAAGAGCTGCAACAGCTGTATATTACACTCCAGATCTAGAGTAGATATTTTTACAAAATATTAGATCCATTTCAGATCTGTACACAAGAAGAGCTCCTTTACAAATTCCCCTTGTGGTTTTGAGCAAAACATGAGACACGGAGAGTAGATATGAGATCTAAAGTTGCATATCTACAGTAGTATTCAGAAATTTCTGAAGATGAATACAATAGAAGAAGATCAGATCTGAACAGAACATGGATCGGAAGTATAATCCATGGATCATCATAGTGAAGGGCAGAACCCCAACACCACAGATCTCTCCTCCAAATGTGTGTCAAAACACCCTGCAACTGTACACTTGCAAATAACACAGTCCTGGAAGGTAAACTGTGTTGTAGGGTCTAGCACTGGTTTGGCCTGATGCCAAGATCTAAAAATACAGTTCCAAGATCTAATACTCTCTTATCAAGGGGATAGATGGCTTTCCCACTGAAAAGAGGCACTAGTTTTGCCTAGATCTGAGCAGATCTAGCCTCCACTTGCTGCAACTTACAAGGACAACCAAACCCTCAACAGGATCTGCATTGTAGTTGGAATATGAGCTTGGAAAAATGCCTGATAGTGGACAAGATCAACAATACTCCTCCAAGAGCTCCTCAATGGAAGAGGTGGGATTCCCGAACAGGAACACCATAGTGCTAAACAACACTATCCTCAGCTAAACAACACAGAATGATATATTTCCAAACAGACAATATATTCAGAAATATACTCCATCAACAACCTTCTTCTGCTGCCCTCCTCTTCCTTTTATAGGATGAAATTCTTGTCAAACCCTAAAACATATCAATGATTTAGCTCCATTCACATGAGTAGCCTCCAACTAAAACTGCGTTGTGCATCTAGGAGATTCATTGTATCTAGACAACGCTGTTGATTTGGTCCTGGTTGAATTGGTCAAGTGCTCCAGTCTCTTTCACACCTAAGTGTGCTTATGTAAATAGCCCATATTTAGCTATGTTCACATGTGGAATTGATTTATTTTGCTGATTAGGAGTTTTATTTATCCTCCTTTACAATTTTATTCATGAAACAAAATTGTATATTCCCATTAGCTTGGGCTAATTAGGAATTTTACACTTTGCTAAAATATATAGGTGGTTTGCACAACTACCTTAGACATACTATCCTTATGTTCAATCCTACTAGTCTAGACGAAGTTTGTGTACAAGCTACTCATTTAGAAGCTATAGGGAAAAACACTTTTGATGAGGGTAGAAACAAGCCTTTTAAGGGGAAAAACAAAGATAAAACCTCTAAGGGAAAAGGAAAAAAGAATGCATCTGTCAAATAGGAGGGTGAGAAATTGATATGTAAACACTATTCAAGAGAAGGCCATGAAGAGAAAATCTGTTGGAAACTTCATCCTGAAAAAAGAACCCTGTTTAACAAAAACAAAGGAAAGAAGAAAACTGCAGCTACTACAACTACACCACAAGACTGAGGTGATGATTCAGGTGACGAAACCAAAATTGCAGCCATGGGTTTGAAGAGTATGAAGGGAAAGGAAATGGAAACTAAGCCAAGAACTAGTACTGCAAACTGTCATGTACAAGCTCCAAATGAGGAAGAAAGAATTGAATTGTTCCATGTGAGGGTAGTCTCAAAACATACAAAAATTGACACACTGTTTGACAGTGGGTCACAAGGAAATCTCATATCAGAAGACTTGATCAAACAGCTTAAACTTGAGACCATTCCACATCCAAAGCTTTATCCACTTGGGTGGATATTCAAGGATGCAAACTTACAAGTCTCAAGAAAGTGCATATTGCATTTTGCAATTACTGCACACTTTATTGACACAGTTGAACTTGATGTAGTACCGGTTGATATATCAGGAATTGTTTTGGGAAGTCCTTACTTATTTGACAGGAAAGCAATCTTCCATCGCCATGAAAATAAGTATCATATTTTTAAAGATGGAAAGGATTTTATTGTCAGAGCACATCGCAAGAAGACAAATATAGTGATGGTAAATGTGGGACAGGTAAAAAGGCTAGTGAGTTCTAGTAAGAGTTTTGTACTTCTTATGGTTAAGCCCAAGGTTGATGTGAATCATGATTCATTTGAAAATTGTGATTCCAAGCTAAAATCAGATTTATATGATGTAGTTGATGCACATCATGAGATGTTTCAGGAACCAACAGGTTTTCCTCCTAAAAGGGAGATTCAACATGAAATCCAGTTGCAACAACATTGTCCTCTTCCTAACATAGGCATGTACCGCATTTCTATCATGGAGAATGCTGAAAAAAAGAGGAAAATTAAGGACTTGTTAGAAAAAGGTTTCATAAGACCAAGCACTTCGCCATGTGGGTCACCGATAGTGTTGATTCCAAAGAAATATGGAACTTGGCGCATGTGTGTGGACTTCAGGGCATTGAAAAAAATAACGGTAAAGAATCGTTACCCACTCCCAAGGATAGATGATTTTCTAGATCAGCTGAAAGATGCTAAATATTTCACTAAGTTAGACTTACGTAGTGGTTATCATCAAGTTAAAATTGCAGAAAGTGACATTTGGAAGACAACATTTAAAACCAAATAGAGACTCTTTGAGTGGCTTGTTATGCCATTTGGTTTATGCAATGCACCTGCAACTTTCATGTGGGTAATGGATGATGTCTTACGTCCTTTTCTTGATGATTTCATTATTGTCTACTTAGATGACATCTTAATTTTCAGCAATATTAGAGAAGAGCATGTCATGCATGTTAAGAAAGTACTTGATATTTTGAAGAAGAATCAGTTATTTCTTAAAATGTCAAAGTGTGAATTTGGAAAGACTTCTTTGGTTTATTTGGGACACATAATAGGAGGAGGTGCTTTGAGAATTGATACTTCTAAGGTAGAAGCCATTTTGAATTGGCCTACTCCCAAATCCATTACGGAGGTAAGAATTTTTTTGGGTGCAGCTCAGTATTGGAGGAAGTTTATTTCTAACTTCTCTGCCATAGCAGCTCCTATGCATGCAGTGACAAGTGTGAAGCATGCTTTCCAATGGGGAGGCAAGCAACATAAATCTTTCGAGTCATTGAAAGATAAGATAAGTTTAGCTCCAGTCCTTGCATTACCGGACTTGAGACAACCATTCGAGATTCAGACCGATGATAGTGATTACGCCATGGGTGAAATTCTCTTACAACATGGTAAGCCTATCACATTTCATTCTGAGACATTTAATGGTGTTGTGGTGAATTATCTTGCATATGATAAGGAGTTGTATGTGTTGGTACAAAGCGTAAAAAAGTGGAAACACTATTTGATGGGAAAAGAAACAGTTGTTCATAGCGACCATCAGCCTTTACAGTACTTGCAGTCACAAAGTAAATTACAACAGTCACGACATCTCAGATGGATGGGTTTCCTACAACAATTTCACTTGGTAATAAGGTACAAGAAAGGTATTTTCAATAAATTTGCTGATATGGTTTCAAGGCCTATTATTAGTGCTACTACTTTACTTAAGAATGATTCTATTGTACATGAGAGCTACATAGAACAGTATGCATCAGATGTTGATTTTAAGGATGTCTATGCTAACTTGAGTGAAGGGAATCATGTTGAGGAGGATGATTATCACTTGCATAATAATTTTCTGTTTCATATGGGAAATTTATGTATACCACATGGGGAGAGACTAAGTGTCATGAGAGAAGCTCATTCTTCTCTTATTACTAGACATTTTGGGGTAAGCAAAATGGTGGCACATTTATAGAGGTATTGTTATTGGCCTCGCATGGTAGATATTGTTTCACGTTTCATTAGAGCTTGTTCATTATGTGCTACAAGCAAGCCTAGCAATAGGAAGCTTGGTTTATATACACCATTTTCGGTACCTTCTAGACCATGGGAAAGTTTTTCTATGGATTTTGTTGGAGGTCTACCATTATCTAGAAATCAACATGATTATCTTTATGTAGTAGTTGATAGATTCAACAAGATGTGTATTCTTATTCCATGTAAGAAATATTTAATTGCTGAACAAACTACTGAGTTATACTTTCAACATGTATGGGCTCATTATGGCTTGCCTATTTCTATTGTTAGTGACAGAGATTCCATATTTGTTGGGAATTTTTGGTCCAATTTATGGAAGATGATGGACACCAAGTTGAAGAAGAGTACTGCTTTCCATCTGCAAACAGATGGCCAACCAGAGGTAGTGAACAGAAGCATTGTACATATTTTGAGAGGTTATTGCAGCAAGCATCTCCAGCTTTGGGATGAGCATTTTCATTACATTCGGCATGCTTACAACCAGGCCAAGCACTCTTCTACAAATACTTCACCTTTTGAAGCTTGTTTTGGGTATTTGCCTAAGTAACCTTTAGATTTCATTCTTGAGAAGGATGTTTCCATTGATGGGCATAGTGACATTGACAAAGCTTGCATGTTCATTGAAATAATTCAACTAATACATCATCAGGTTCAAGAACGGCTTGAAAAAATTCAAGGCAAGTACAAGGAGAGGCATGGAAGACACAGAGTTGATCATAAGTTTCAAGAAGGAGATGAGGTATGGCTGCATATTAGTAAGGAAATAATTCAAGGAGAAGGTGAAAATTTGAAGCCTATTCATTATGGTCCATTCAAGATCCTTAAACAAGTTGGAAATAATTCTTTTCAACTAGATTTTCCTTCATATATGCAAATGTATTCTGTTGTGAATGTGGAAAATTTAAGTTTGTATGAACCTCCTTTAATTTCTGATAATGAAAGTGACATTCAGCTGCCATCCATAGAGGATTTCTCACCATAATTTTTGGATGAGCTGAAAGAGGATGCTATCCTTGACAGAAGGACATGCACTTAGAGGAGGGGAAGTGTTGATTATCTTTGGATTGGTCTTAAAGGCAGCAAACCTAATAAGTAAAAATTGATGGAGGTGGAAAAGGTGAGGGATCTATACCCTCATCTTCTGAATAGGTAATTGAAGGCTTTTGGGGTCCAAAAGCTTCCCAATGGGGATATGTGATCAGAAGATCATGTTCAATTGTAAAAAATGCTCAAAAATAAAAATTCTCATAATTGGTTGCAATCTAAACGAGCAGAAAGGCCTCGTCGCTGCAATTCTGGCACTGCAAATGGGACTCAAATCTGATGTCGTATGTGAAAGTTACTGAGGTTTGAAATTGCCCAATGACCTCCAAAAGCAGGACTTTTGACTATGATTTTGTCAAATTTTGAAAAAAAAATTAAATGGAAAATTCATTTTTATTTAAAGTTTTTATAGGCCTATCATAGGGTGCCACATGTCCTACCTGAAGGCTGCCATGTGGCCCCAGGCCATTGGTTAAAAGGTGTTGCAAAAATTTTGGTGGGAAAGGGGGTCGAACCCTCAACCCGACTCCTCGGGCAGGGTCGACCCGACCATTATACCATAGGCCAGAACATGAACGGAGGGCGAGTTGAGTTATTTGTAAACGTAGAGTCAGGTGGCATGTAAATGCAGTCGGGTCGTGGAGAGTTGAATGGGCAGAGGTTTAGCTTGAGTCCACAGGGCTTAAGCCCATCTCCATACGACCACCTGTGGAGAACGGTGGCCTAAAATGTTTCAATTGGTGGAACAAACAATCCTAAGCACCTTGGTGCTATCCCTTTAACCATGTGACCCTTACCTATGACCGAGGGCACGAGTTCTTAAAATTATCTGCCAGCGAACGGTTTTCTGGAGTATTCGCATGTGAACGCGCTGACAAGACTGATAGTTAACATTAAATGCTGCCCCTAAAATAGCGCGCGGTTCCGCCAAATCTGTCTGTCTTCCTTTTTTGGTGGAGCTAACTGGAGTTCCTCCAGTTTTGGAGGAGGTTTTCTAGTGCCACTGGGTAAAATCTTGTTTGGGTCATAAGTTTCTCAATTGTCGACCAAATTAGATGAAATTTTTGTCAATTTTGGCCTTCTTCGACCTTCTGGAATGTTTGGGATAGGTTGCAAAGAGAACAGCGGTGTTTGTCAGCCATTTTTGCTTCAGGAAAGAGGAAAGAGCCACTAGGGCCATCAGGGAGATGGAGCTGTATTGGGTTGTAATTCACAGTTTGAGGTGAAACAAAAGCCATTTTTAGCTCATTTCTGTCTTCTGAAGTCAAATTCACATATTTTTTTTCCTGTTTAGGCATATTTTTCACTGTGTAACCATTTTGAGCAATTTAACAGAGTAAGGACATACCATTGGGGAGCCTTGGACTGGCAGAGGTAGCCCAGAAGGGGTGAACTTCCTCATTATTTTGATCCATGAGTGGAGGGATAAATCTCGAATTGATTACGCCTCTATAAGCTTCCAATTGCAAGAATATTCAACCAGCTATGCTTCTAGAATTTACATTTTCTTTAATTTGACTTTTTATGGGGGTCTGCAAGTTTTAGTAGTAGAATGTGCGGGTTGCCACAGTTTATAGACCAAGTATCCGTGGACCCACATGAAAAGGCTAGAAAAAGTGCGGAGGTAGAATTTTGAAGGTTTTAATGAGCTTTTCTCCAATTCCAAGACTTGGTTTAGGAACATTAGGGTTTTTTACTTCTAAGGGAGCACAATATAGGTAGTAGTAGACCTATATGGACAATAAAATGTCATGATGACAAAGTAACATGTAACATGCCTAGAGAAAGAGATTAGAAAGGTAGATTTACTAAACAAAACCCCTGAACAATTCAACTATCCATAGAAGAAAGACAATCAGGACTAACGACACCAGTTGATAGGAGACAAACTCTAGAGGAATTAGAAGAAAAAAAATATCGTAACAAAGATTGACTCTTATTGAAATACAAACCTTGTTAGCATGTGAGGTGAAAAGAAAGAAAACACCAAAAGAAACCCCTTTCATAGAAAGACAAAAGGAAACGAGACCAGTTGTTAAACAATTAGAGAAACCAGTTCTTGAAAAAATCAAGATAATAGAGGAAACACCAATTCAGCTTAATATTGAAACATTACAAACAACTAAAAAGGAAATGAATGAAGAAGGATAAGGATATAATATACCAATTATGACTCCAGAACAAAGAATTCAATATGAGAGGCAACAGAAGGAATTGCAGAGAAAAAGAGAGGAATACAAGAGAATAGAAGCAGAGAGAAAAAAAGAGGAAGATTCAAAAGAGAGTATGATAACAAAAGATAGAATAATATAGAACAAGACAAATATTAGGAAGCTACGTTTGGCTTCCCAATATTAGACACAAGAGCAATACTAGGAGAGGAAGTGAAAATGAAAAACATTACAACTTCTGTTTTGCCCAATTTTTATGGAATGTAAACTAAAGATCCTGACTCATTTATGTTTGAATTTGATGTCTTATGTAGAAATTATGGCTACATATATGACACACATAAAATCTGTCTCTTTCTTGCTACTTTGAAAGCATCAACTCTAAAATGTTTTATGGGTTTAGGAGAACATACCATTGCTTCTTGGAATGACATGAAGAGATTTTTTCTCAAAAAGTATCAAGCTTATTGTAGGGCTAGATACTCAAAACAAGATATTTTAAGAATGACACAACAAGAAGATGAAAGTTTGGAAGAGCACTTAGAAATATTCCTCTACAATCTACAAAATTCCAGACAACATTCTCTGAATCTCGATACCATCTGCACAATTTTTCTTAAAGATATCAGAGATGGATACTTAGATATTCTAAATGTGATGGGAAAATGAGATATCTCAAACTTTCCATTTGATGAGATTGTTGAACTATGTCAAAAAAATTTAGGGGAAGAGAAAAAAGTGGAAAAAGAGATGTTACATCAAGAGCTTCCAAATCTGCAACAGGAGGAGCAACAAGAGCATAAAATGAGGTTTTCTAGAAAATTTTAAAATTGATCTTTAGATCACTTTAGGAACACAAGTTGATGTTTTAAAAGAAAAAAAATAAGAAAGAAGAACAAGATCAAATCGCATCAATATTTTTTGCAATGTTGATCTGAAAGGATTGTATTAGTTTTGTTGTGATAAGTGTCCTTTCAGTAATAAAAACATGTACAATTTGTCTCCATTTGTTTTCTTAATGAGTGAGTGTTTTAATCATGAAACATAGATTAATTAGTGAAATTTAAGCATGAAAATAAGCCTTAAAAACACCATACAAAAGTGTATAACAGAGAAATACAATCACACATAAGTTTTACATAGTAGGCATGATGAAGAAGTTCACCCCTCCTGGGCTACATCTGCTGGTCCAGCTCCCAATGGCATGTCCCTCTTTTTCATTATGCTGAAAATTGTAAATTATATGTGTTTGCAGACCTCTAATGGTTTTTTTCTCTGCACCAATGGCTCTAGAATGCTCAAATTAGTCTAGGTAGACTCTTGTTTCACCCAAATTTCTCGAAAATTGACCTCCCAATGCATTTTTCCCAATGTCAGCTAGAAAAGCTCCACTAAAAGTGGAGACTGCACTTAACTGTGGCTAATTTTGGTAAAACCCCTAAAATTAGGGCGCTGCTACATTTTTCGCTGGATAAACATTTACATTAAATGGTTTTGGGTGGGGTAGTCACATGCCGACCCCCGCCGTTAATTTCGTGTTAACCATCGATATTAACTCTGCATTGGTGGCTTGGAACCTGGAGTAACGGTTCTGAAAACTATGGCATTTGATGCCATAACTCCGCACCATGTGAACGGTACAAACCTCTGTCTGAGGTTACGGTGTATTTTCATTGGTTTAAATGTTTAATGTTATGGTTGGCATATATCATGTGACTAAGTTTTGGGGCCGCTAGTAGGTTGGAATTGCTGGTGGTCTCCCCCCCTCCAATTATTAAACTATTACACCATAAGTTAAATCGGAAGACCATAAGCTTAAGTGACAAGCTGTACGTGGATTGGTAGAGCTATCTGTGCCCACGCTCGAGGTCTCCGGTTCGACTCTTGTGCCCTCCAACAAATTTTACCACACCCTCCTGAGGACATGTGGCGGCCTCCGGGCTTTCCACGTGTCACTCATCTGATGGTCCAAAATAGACCATCCAATGGCCATAAACACATCTCTGTACCATAAGATCAATGACCCAGATTAAGCCACGTGGTATGATCTAGTTGGCTGCGAGAAAAGAGAATATTCAATAGAATATACCTGCTGACTGTACCTGCATGCTGACTGGGCATCCAGTCACAAAAATTTTTCTATTTGGGAAAACAGACAGAACGCGATATCTTCCTCATACGACATCGATTTTTCAAATTTTTCATGGTGTCAGAATCGCAACGACGAGACCTTTCCGGTCACTCAGGTTCGGTCCTGTTTCTAGCACTTTCAATTTTGAGCATAACACATGATCTCCTCATCAAACCTCCCCACTGGGAAGCTTTTGGACCCCAAAAGCTCTTTGGATTACTGAACATGAGGATGATGAGAATGTGTCCCCACTCTTCCAATATTTATCCATTGAAATTTCCTTAATTTCATTAATTGGAGCTTTTCATGAAAAGATAATTTTTTCCTTGATTCCGTCGACCAACCATTGTTATCTTTGTCACTGTCATGCTATGTATTTTCTGAACTTGCAAAACAACCTAACTTTGTAGTAAAAATATTGTCTCTACATTGGTATATAATCAAAGGAAACTTGGAATTGTTCTCACCTTGCACTATGTCCTTATGGCGATTTTTTGTTGCTTTTGCCTTGAACTTGTGTCGACTGTTGACCAAGTTTCTTTGCCATTGCCTTTCGGAAACCATCAATGACCATTTCTGAATTTTGTGCCTTATTTTTCAAGTCTCTTTTCCCTCTCTATAACATTTGCAACTTCTTTCACTGACACCTTGTTTTCAGCATCGTTCAACACCAATATCGACTGCTGCAACTTCTTGTCATCTTCTTTCAAAGACAACTTGCTTGCATACTGAAACAATTCATTACATACATCAAAATTTGTTTGAAAAGGATTATGTAAAGCATCTATTTGTTTAATCATCATCGATGTCAAGTTTTGGCTTGCATTTACTAGCCTCTTCATTTTCCCTGCATTAACTAAAGAAGTGTCTAGTTTCTTGCAATGAGTTCTCACAATATACTCGTTTCCATATTTGAATAAATGGTAATTTTTCTCATGGCGATGGAATATTTATTTCCTGTCATACAATTTTTACATTGAAATTTGTCACCATGAAATTTTAGTACTCCCTTAGAAGTCTATAATATCCAAGTTCCCAAAGTCAAGCCTTGAAACTAAGAGAAAAGCTCATAAAAGCCTTAAAACTCTGGTTCTGCACTTTCTCTTAGTATTGCCTGCGGTCCCGCACTTTTTGGCTATAAATCATGTGTAGCCAAATGTCATTTCTATTTATTAAGAGTGCGGACCCCTGTAAAATATTGAAAAAGGCACAAGTAAAATCTAGAAGCTCAGTTAAAGTCATTTTTGGAAGCTTCTAGAAACATTTTTGCGTTGGAAAGTTCGCTCTTTTCATGTTCATGCATCCCATCCAATAAGGAGCTAACCCCTTGATGTAAGGAACTAATCCCTTTGATGGAGGATTCTATCCCTTCTTGTATGGTGTTGTAACTTCCTCTCTTTCACTATAAAAAGAGGCATAGGGCAACCTCAAAGGGTTAC
Organism: Pinus albicaulis; assembly: GCA_034641835.2. Taxonomy (NCBI): domain Eukaryota; kingdom Viridiplantae; phylum Streptophyta; class Pinopsida; order Pinales; family Pinaceae; genus Pinus; species Pinus albicaulis. Next base: position 235,388,669 of record CM076578.1, read on the forward strand.
AATTGATGAGTTGAAGTTTTTAGTATTATTGGAGTCGAAGTGCTGTTGAAACTCAGACCCTTTTAGCTGAGATTTTATATGGGAAGGATTACATACCTGTATGTATCTCAGTTGGAAGAGTTCAAAGCTTGTTAGAGTAAAGGAAACGCCTATTCTGGACCCCAGGAAGACCTGTACAACATCAAGGCGGACACGATTGTAAGGCTCTTCTTATTCAAAGTTAATACAAATAAATTCGTTTTTTCTCGATAAGTTGTCAATTGATTAGTTTATTTTATGGATTCCTTGATCACCATAATAGATATGATTTATGAATATATGCTATGCGGGTGTTATTTGATGTTTGTTTTTTTGTGATTGCAGATCTTTGAAGGCAACTCTTTCGGGCGACTGAAGGATTACTACTACGAACGAGCATTGGATCAAAGGTAGGATCATTAAGCCTTTATAGAATTTAATTATAAATCGCAATATATCTAGAGAAAGATAGATTTAGTTGTCTATTTGTTTCTAGCTTTCCATAGGACACTTGGGAGTTCTATCTTGTCCGCAAGAATGACTTACCGTCCAACAAAATGGCGACCATATTGGGGAGATGGATTTTTAATTCTGATTTCTTTTATTTTTGACTTGTGAGTTTACTTTTTCTGAGTTTGATTGATTTATACTGGCTTGGGTAGTTTATCCCTGTAGAATCCTTTTGAAAGTGGTTGAGAATTTTTTGTTTTTTCTCTTGTTTTCTTGTGTCCACTCTTTTTCTTTAGAGACAGTGCAGGCAAGTCCGCACTTTTCCTGTATCCACAGTGCGGGACCGCATTGTTTTGCATTAAATCCTGTGGACCCTGTCAAAATTTTTGAAAATCTTAAAAATATTCTTTTCTGGATTAGTGTGTTTGATTCTCAGTGATTACCCAAACCTGTGTCTTCTGTCAGAAAGCCTTGGTTAAGAGTTTCTTTCATCATTTTTTGTTTTGACTGATTTTCTGAAGGATCTGCATGGTATAATGATTTTTTCTTTGTCTTTTATCCCGCTCAAAGATTAGAAACCTTGGTGTACCTTTAGATCACTGGTATTCCCTTGTTTTCTTGCTGAGTCTGACATCATAGTAGAAGTCGTTTTATGAGATTTAGATCCCATTTCTCTAATTTGCAAATCTTTATAAAACTTTTGTTAATAAGTTTGGAATTCCAATTAAAAACGAAAATTGGATGTTTTTTTTAGTTCTTTCTGATTCAAGCAAAGAATTTCTTAGTTAGATCAAAAGCTAAGTAAGACATCCTTAAAATATTTGAAGTTTTAATTCAGTTTTAGTCTTAGAATTTTTATATCTCAAAAATAGTGTTTTTAGTTTTGAGTGTTTTTCTAGAAATTGTAGTGTCTTTTGAAGAAAAACTTAGTTTGCAGTTTCGATCTTGAACAAAAAGGGATTTTTTGAGCAATAGATCATTTTGATTTCTCTTTGAAATTAGATTTCTTTTCATTTATTCTCGTTTGAAATAAATATTTGTTTTTAAAAGATTGCATTTCTCAACTCTTCCTTTAGATAGAATTCATTGAAAGAAATAGATTGTTTCCCATAATAGATGCATTTTAGTATGTTTTGAGTCGGGTCACTACATATCATCAGTTTCACTTTCGTACCTATTTTCCTAAGAAACAGCTTTTTAAAATCAACGCTTAAATTAAAATCAATCTAGTAACTTTTATATTTATAGGACTCTTTTCACCAATATAGCTTAGGCTAGTGTCTTGGAGTAGGGAGTAATTAACTCTCCAAGACAGTTAAAACAAACAAGTAGTTAATCTTGTGGTAGGAAAAAATCCAACAGTTGCTTGTATGCTCTGGGAAGATCCTCTTAAAGGAGTCAAGCACGAGGTCATATCTGAACCAGTGGGATAATAAATTCTATCTCATTGGGAATGATCGAAGATATGCGCGTATTAACAATGGTAAACCTCGGATAGACCATTGTCGAGGAGCCTGGGGTCACTTGTCGGTACACCTTGGATTATGTCAAGGAGCCTTCAAGGGGATTGAGATTTTTTACTCTGCCCTTGCGCGTATGTTGGACTGTAGACTGTTCCCCCAGGTATATTAGTCCCTGTTGGTAACCATAGTGACCAAAATCTTACGGTTTTTTCCTAAGGTAACGATGGTGGAAAGATCCCACTGTACCTGGAGCAGACGTCGACTAGACTCACTTGGACTCTCCAGAGGGTTATCTTCACTCGAGATGGTTTAAGTGGAGAAACTTGCACTGGTCTGTTTCATTAAGCAGGTTGTTGGGGTAACTGTTCCAACCGCTCTTTCTACATTAAATACGAAGATGTTGGATTTCATCACCAACTAGTGGTTTTAGTGTGGGAAGTTACTGTTTGTGTGTGGATTGATCTCTTATATTTTTAGGTGTGTGATTCATTTGTTTGTTTCCTTAGTGACTCTAGGTGTTTTATTGAAATTTTATTTGTTTGCGTGTGATTAAATAATTTATAATCGTGGCTGAATTACCGAGACAATCGCGCAGACTTCAGGGGAAGCCCCCTAAGTATACACTGAGCCAACTTGAAGGGCCGCGAGCTCTAGTATCACCTAGTGACAGTAGAATTAGATCAACAAAAGCCACAGAGTCATCTATAATTTTTCATCCTGATTATCAATTACCAACAACAGAGCATATTCAAGAGCCAATTTTGGTTTATGAAGTTACTGGTAGTATTTCTCCTTCTAGTGAATTAGCTGAAGAACCTGAAATTTTTGAGCCTGACACTGAACCTGTTGTTTTGGAACCATATTCAGGATTTGTTACTCCAACTTCTAGTGATCCTGGTTCACCTAGGGTAAGAAATATTATTATAGAAAATCTTCCTTATGACCTCATTTCTATTGAAGAACTTGTCGGTCCAGACGAAGACGTAACTCTTCCCGAAAACCAACAGAATTTGAATCTTAGGGAGCGTGAATTAATATTCTACAGTCCTTTTAGAAGTGACACTTGGTATTTATCATTGAAATTTTTTTTAGAAAATCCAGGTCTTAGTTTTTCACCACCCCAAATTCCTTTTCATCCTACACCTAGAGGTTATTATCCTTCATCGATTATGTCAGGTGAGTCATCTATGTTTTCCCGATCACCGAAAAAAATTCTATACGGTGGTCCTTATGTTCCTTCGGGGTACCAGTCACTCTCTGGTACTTTCTCAGGAGAAACTCCTTGACCAATTGAACAAGTGCTATCATCTGGTATTAATGGAGCTAAAACTGAAACGTTGAACGCAGAGAAAATCTTTATGATGTCTGGTAATATTCAAAATCCTCAACCTCAAGGTAGTCAGTTAGCGCCTAGGGGGAAACCACAAGGTATTCAATTACCACCTAGGGGTCAACCTCAAGGTAGTCAGTTACCACCTCGGGGGAAACCTCAAGGTAGTCAGTTACCACCTGGGGAGCAACCTCAAGGTAATGTTTTACCAGGACAAACTGTGGGACAATATTATTTACCTGGAGAACAACCTCAAGGAAAGTACATACCTCAAGGTTATCAACCTCAAGGACAGTACATACCCCAAGGTCAACCCCAGACTCAGTATATTACTCAGGGTCCTTATCAACCCCAGATTCAGTACATGCCTCAGGGTTATCAACCTCAAGGTCAGTACCCAACTCAAGGTTTCCAACCACCTTCTGGTCAATCATTTTTATAAGGAGCTGGAAATTTACCACTTAATTATCAACCCTACGTTCAACCAAGCTATGGTCCTTCATATGCACAACCTTCTACAGGTCAATACCCCGGAATGAACATGGTGTGGAATCCATCTCAAATTCAACAGACTATCCAACCTAATGTGCAGTTACCTAATCAACCTGGACAACCTTTAGTTTTTGGTCCAACCCAGCAACCTGTCCAGCCTACAGTTCAAGTCCCTGCACCTGGTTCTGTTCAGTAGCTGGGCCTAGTACACCTCAGACTCCACCTCAAACTGCTGCAACTACTGCAACTTCTGTTCAACCTACAACACTTGTTTCTGGAGTATCTGTAGCTCCGGTTTCCTTTATCCTTGCATCAGTGAAAATTCCTCAAGTATCTGTACCACAGTCAAGACCTACAGTTCAGACTTCGATTCAGATGCCTGCAGGACAAGCTGGTACAAGTATGATTTTTTCTAGTCAACCACAGTTTACTTATCAACCGTACCAGGGACAGTATCAAACTGGTCAAACTACACAAAATCCAGCATATTAGTATCAACCGTACCCTGGGTATACTTATCAAATACCTCAAGAACCCCAGTATGGTTCGGTTAATCTTGATTACCCAGGAGGTTACACGATTCAAAATGCACATCCAATTCTAGGCTGTCCTGGATATCCTCCTCCTGGCACTGATTTGATCACACAGGGTTATCAAGACCCTAGTAATCGGTTACCATTCATATCAACTTTAGATTTACCAGATCTATCGCGCCTTACGAACAATCCCATTTTTTATCTTCCATATTGGTCGCCGATGCCTAACAAGTTTCCCAGTGATACTCCTAAATTCGAAGGTAAGTCAGGAGAGGACCCTTCTAATCACGTTATGACTTATCACCTCTAGTGCGCATCCAATTAGTTAGTCGATGATTCGATTTGATTACGTCTTTTTCAGAGAACTCTCATTGGTCTAGCTGCCAAATGGTACATTGAGTTACCACGTGGCTCTTTTAATAATTTTAACGCGCTAGCTACTGCTTTCTTAACCCATTTTCAGTTTCCTGTCAGATACGACAATGGCACAGAATTACTGACTTCATTAAAGCAGTCTACATCTACGTACATATCTGATCATATTCATGAATGGAGACATAGAAGGCGTTTGGTGAAAGTCTTCATTCCTGATCAAATTTTGGCTGAATGGTTTATTAAATCGTTATTTCCCAAAATTACTGAAGATGTGGCCAAAGGAGGCATTGTTACGGAAGAGCAAGTCATTGCTCAAGCTCAGTACCTTAACCTTGTATATACTCAGTCAGGTACTTTGTATGATAAAATCCCCAATCTACCAAGACCTGGTCAGTTAACTGCAACTCCTTCTGGCTCTCATGCCGCTGATGGTGTAATTGGTTCTGTTAGTACTGGTAAAAGTAAGAATTCTTCCAAGACTACTTCTCCTATTATCACTTTACCTGATTCACCCAAAGGATTCTTCCCAAGAAGCTTCCGCCGATATTCACATTGTAGAGTCATCTACAACCAAATCTAAAACTGGCAGTAAGAAGAAAGGGAAGAATAAAAAGAAAAAATATTCAAAAGAGAAAAATGATACGACTGAACTGACTGATGAAAAACACAAACCTTGATATCCTTGTCTCATTTGTGACCAGGATCATTTTACGAAAGAATGCACGCATAGGGCCGAGGTATCAAAATTCGTTAAGGGTTTGCCTATACCTGCTGTCTTGAAGGATCCCTTTCCCACTCAAGATAGTAACATGGTTGGATCTTCCTCCAATCCGATTGAGGATATTTTAATGGTTACGACAAGATCGCAAGATTATGGTAGTAAAAGCACTGGAAAAGAAGCAGAAACATCCAATTCTGCATCGACTATATCTCCTTCAGTTTCTAATCCATTACAAATTGAGAAACAAAACCCTGAATTAGTAATTAAACCATCTGCAAAAGTTGTACTTCGTAAATCATTTTTCAATCCACATGCGAGAGCTGCTCAAAATTACAATATTGTTGAAGATTTGGCGATTTCCCCTTCAGCAATGTTGGCTTTGGAAGTATTGCGATCATGCCCAGCCTAAAGAAAATTACTTTTTTCAGCCTTAAGAGCTGTAGATCTCTAGGATTTGAACCTCATGATCTTCGATTTAGAGAATTTTACACCCCGCCTACCTCATCAAATGGCTTTTCAAATTCCGGTAATAGTAAAAAACAAGCGAATTTTTCGTACTGTTGTTGATGAAAGGGCTTATACATGTATTATGTCGATTAAATGTTGGAAATCACTTGGTTCTCTGACAATTAACCAATCACCAACTATTATCAAAGCTTTCGACGGAAGAGTTTTTCAGCCATATGGTATTTTACAAGATCTGCCAATAGAGGTCGAAGGCAAAATGGTTAATCTAGATGTGGAAGTGGTTGATGCCCCTCTGGATTACAACCTTCTCTTGGGTCGTAGTTGGTCTTATGCTATGACTGCTGTTGTATCATCGATATTTCGTCTCATCATGTTTCCTCATAAGGGAAAGATCGTTAAGATAGATCAGCTCTTATATTATTTGTTCGACCCAGCCTCTACTGATAGCATCCAACATATCAGAAAAATGATTATCCCATATAAGGGTGTCGGAGTAGGTTTAGTTAAAGATTCCAGTTTACTGGGAACTTTTTCCCTACCTCCTCCTAACGTAAAAACTCCTATCGCTAATATCAATATGATTACATCAAGTACTATGTCGTTTGATGATCCTTGGATAGTACCTTCAGAATCAGAATTGGATTCATTCGATGGTCCGATGCCTTTGAGTCCTTTTGAGTTACCATATCAGCATGTACAGTAACTTTCTGATACTCCTTCAATCGACTTTGATCCAGTGAATGTAATCGATCAGGAGTCATTTTCAATATTGAGTTTAGCTTCGACACCAATTTCAGATCCTTCTCAACAAGTATTCAATACTGATGAACATATTTGTGAATGCTTGTCGGTAGATGAATTACGATGGGAAGATCTTCGTCATAGGTATTCGTTTTTACCTGATCTCGATCATTTTGAAAATTATTTTTCCTCAATTTTTACCACTGATTATGTTAAAGAACCTCATAATCCAATCTCTCATAACGATTCCGAAATGAATTTAGAAAATATTTATGCAACAGTTCCTCTTGACATTTCAGTTAAACCCGGAATTGTTGAAAACATTCATATAAGTGCTTCTTGTACGCCAGATGAGATCCAAGCATATAAAGCCCTATTTCAGGAATTCCGCGACATTTTTTCCTAGTCATATGAAGAAATGCCAGGAATCGATCCATCAATTGTTTTTCACGAAATTAAGACATAATCGGATGCTAAACCCATTAGACAGAGATTATGTCAGATACATCTGAGAAAATTTTCCGCTATTAAAGCCAAAGTTGAAAAATTACTTCGTGCAGGTTTTATTTATCCGATCCCGTTAACGGACTGGGTATCTAATATTTTCCCGGTTAATAAAAAACAAGGAACAATAAGGGTATGTATCAATTATATGGATATAAATCGAGCTTGTCCAAAAGACAATTATCCAACCCCTTACATCGATCAAATTATTGACGATTGTGCTGGAAGTGAATGTACTCATTCATGGATGGATTTTCCGACTGTAATCAAACAAACATACTCCCTACAGATCAACCTAAAACAGCTTTCATTTGTCCATGGGGGACTTTTTCTTATCGCAAATTACCTTTTGGCCTTAAGAATGCTAGCGCCACTTTTCAAAGAGCCATGTCTTATGCATTTCACAACATTAAGCACATTGTGCAGCCCTACCTCGATGATTTTCCTACTCATTATTCACGCAGAGCAGATCATATTACTCATTTACAAGCCATATTTATACGATGTAGGCATTATAATATTCGACTGAATCCTCACAAATGTGTTTTCTGCGTACAATCCGGACAATTACTGGGATTTATTGTCTCAAAGGCAGGCATTCGTGTTGATCCATCAAAGGTTGAAGAAATCATCAATTTGCCTCCTCCTTCTACTCTTCGCCAACTCCAAAGTTTGCAAGGGAAAGCAAACTTTTTACGACGATTCATTCCTAACTACACCCAGTTAAAGAAAGGTTTCACTAGGTTGTTGAAACAGAATATTCCTTTCTTTTGGGACGAGGTCATTGATAGATATTTTGATGCTCTGAAAAACGTGCTGACCCATGCACCATCACTGGATCCTCCCAACTACAACCAAGATTAATTTTTTTACCTCGCCGCTTCCAATTCCACGATAGGGATGGTTTTAGTTCAGGAAGATGAGTTCCATAGTGAACATGTGATTTACTATCTTAGTCGGAACTTGCATCCGACTGAAATTAAATACTCACATGTGGAGAAATTGGCCTTGGAAGCTATTCAAGTTGTCCAATTTTTTTATCACTACATACTTTTACGCAAAACGACAGTGATCTCTGATTGTAACCCTATGATGTACATCTTGACCAAACAATTGCTAGGGGGGAAATACTCCAAATGGATTGTTATCCTGCAGGAGTTTAATTTGGAATTTGAAAAATCCAAATCAAAGAAATCATTGATATTTTCTGAACTTATGTGTGATTTCCCAAGTACTGATACAGAAACTGTGGCGGAACAACTGGTAGCGAACAAATCCTTGTTTATTGTTAGTACCATTGATCCTTGGTATGGAGATATTATTGTTTATCTTCAGACCCAATATTTTTTGCCTAAGCTTTCACAGTCGCAATGACGGAAAATACGTTTCCAGTCTCAACAATATAATATTGTTGATGACACACTATATCGTCGTGGTGCAGATGCAATTTTTTGATGTTGTCTAACCCACGAGGAAGCCAAAAAGGTTTTAAATGACTGTCACTCTGGAGCATGTGGCGGTCATATGTTTGGGTACGCCAGAGCCCACATTAGGGGAATTTTGAGGTCTAAAATGAGCCTCCTAAGGAAATAATAAAATAATAGCTAAAACAATAAAATAATATTTATGAATTTGCAATTCACTTTTTGCACCACAATCTATGAAACCATAGTTAAATTCAATTCAAAATTTGTACCAAAATTAAATTAATAAAAAAATTGTATTGATGTGATTATAAATAAGAATGATATTTTTGAAGAAAAGTCATTATCATTGAACAACTAATGAATTTTTCCTTTGTACTTAAATAACTAAAAATAAAATATAAATATAAATTTATAAATTCTTAATTATATTATATGCTATTAATTAAAATTTATATTATTTAAATTGTATAATAACATGTAATTAATATACTATATAAAAATAATATAATATAATAAATGTATATGGATATGCATTGTTTCTTTCAAGAAATATGAAATGACAATAATATATTTTTATTCAAAAATTGTGAAATGACATTTATTATGAGTACTTTACTTTGACTTTAAAAGTACTTAGGGCACTACCATGGTTAACCAGGAGTTTTTATCCACCATTGAGAATGTGACAAGTAAGTACCTTTAACTCAAGAAATGCCACCTCAACCATTAGGGATGATGTCATCCCCTAAAATGTGATTGGTTCTCATAAAGTGAATTTTGATTGTACATTTTCCTTAGGAGGCCCATTTTAGACCTCAAAATTCCCCTAATGAAAGATATTGCGCCAGGTTATTTATGGCCATCAATGTTTAAAGATTGTATTTATGCGGTCCGAAAATGTCATAACTGTCAAATATTCGATCGAAAAATGTGTGCACTACCTGCTCCTCTTCACCCCATAATTGTTGTCGGTCCTTTTGCAAAATGGGGCATTGAATTCATTACATGTAACCCTCACTCGGTCGAGGGGCATGGGTATATTATTCTAGCAGTAGATTATTTTACCAAATGGGCCGAGGTGATGCCTACATTTGTAGCAGATGGCAAAACTGCAACTACTTTCGTATTCAATCATGTGATTGCTCGTTTCGGTGTACCCCAAGCGATAATTACTGGTCACGGGAGCCATTTTCGGAATATCATGATGACCGAGTTAACAGAATAGCTTGGCCTGTGCCATGACAGTTCTACTCTATATTATCCGCAGGCCAATGGTTTAGTTGAGGCGATTAATAAAGTTTTAGTCACCATGATCAAACGAATCATTGGAATTCATAAGTCGAATTTGCATACCATGCTCTTTTCAGCACTTTGGGCATATCGAACTTCAGTAAAAACATCGACAGGTTTTACCCCTTTTCAACTAGTTTACGGTTTAGAAGCGATACTACCCATTGAATGCAAGATACCGTCACTCCAACTAGCCATAGATTTATTACCAGACACTTATGAAGAGGAGAAACTTTTTTTATACTTGGCTCAAGTAGATGAGAATGCGCATCGTTGCATTAACTACCGAGTCTCATGCGAAAAGAATGAAAGCTTAATATGATAGAAGTGTTACTCCTCGTAATTTTTCAGAAGGAGACCTAGTTTTGATTTATGATCAAGCCAACGACAAACTAGGGGCTGGGAAATTTGAACCCATGTGGCATGGTCCTTACATTATCAAGCGACAGCTTGCAAAAGGGGCCTATGAATTGATTGATTTTGATGGGGTCTCTTTAGGTAAACCCTGAAATGGACTTTACCTAAAGAGATATTACGCTTGATTTTTTGTGTGGAGATCTTCTCTATATATTAGTAACTTTCTAGTTGGTGTGCTATAGATTAGAAGCGTGTGCCTATCTTAAGTGTGCTCTTAGTATTTTTTCCTGCTTATCTGGATACTTTTATCACAAATGTCGACGTCCTTTCAAACATATATTGGTTTTGCTGATGGCGCTTGTCGTAGTACATAGAACATTTCTTCCGTAGATTGGGTTATTTATTCACCCACTGACGAGTTAGTATTGATGCATGGGGTAAGTCTCGGTCAAACGATGAACAATATTGCCGAATATAGTGCAGTTATTGAATTATTATCGGAATCCATTTCATTTGGAATTCGGAGTTTGATTGTTAAGTTAGATTCTGAACTCATTGTATTACAGTTGAATCGAGTATATGCCATTAGAAATCTAGTATTATTAAGATTATTTTTAAGGGTTCATATTTTGGAACGAGAGTTCGATTATATTGAGTATCAATACATTCCAATAAGTTTAAATACATTAGCAGACACAATTGCTTCTATTGTTATAAACAGACATGTGCAATAACAAAGTAATAAATCAACATTCGATAAACATGATTGGAAAAGTAACTGGAAATAATATTATATCATAGTATAGATGTAGTGTTCAAAAAATAATACATCGTCTTAGATCATAGGCTCAAAATGCCTTATGATCGGAAAAAAGTGATACAAAAAATGGGTCTACAAATCAATCATCCACTATCCATGGTGATGATCATGATAGTACACCACGGCTCGCACCACCCTAGGTAAAAACCTCCTGAATGGTCCAGGAACACCTATGACATATCTCTGTAGACGTAGGGAGATATCATCTATATTAGTCTCAAGAATATCTATAGTGAGCCGCTCCAAATGGTGCTCTAAATCAGTCAGGATCTCTGCAGTCTAATCCTGTGGGGGTGGTGCTGCTACTGCTGCATCCCTTTGCCTCTGGTCAAAGGGGCAGAGAATGGCTGGTCGAGTTGGACCCACATCTGCATTTGAAATTTTTGATATCATTTTTTGGATGATTTAAAAAACAAAATAAAAATTAGAAAGTAGAACATGTCAAAAGAGATTTTTTACCTGACTCATCCCACTGAGTTCCTGGAGGAAGGGGCATCTCCCGATCGCCACGAAAGTCCATGCCAGCATAAGGAAAATCCTCTATAAAAAAAATTTGGTGATCAAGCCAACGAAAATATGTAGAGGGAAATCTCACAATCTCCCCACCCTCACTGTGGCGGGCCATCAGAGCAACCCAACGAACCATCCTAGGCTCTCGAGGTCGACCAACATCAACAGGAATATGTTGCGGGGCTAACATAGGGATCCTCTCTAGAACAAAAGTGACTACAATGGACCCATATCCAAAGTTGTTTAGCTTCCCATTCTTTACTCTGGTAAGTTGGCCTTTCACATTTTCCAACACTGCCTTGCACTAGTTGAATATGGTGCCTCAAAAGTAGTCTACTGCTATGCGCATCTGAGATTTGGTGGCTACATGCAAAGCTACACTTCCACACAACTTGAAAACGGTAAAAGCAATGAATTTTAGCTCGGGACGGATGATAGTTTTAATTTCAATTCGTTTGTCCCTGGGATTGGATTCATCATTATAGAACTCTAATTGGAGGCTGGCGACAGACTGGCCACCTGGCCTAGCCCCAAATAGAGATAGTGGTTCACCTCTCCTGGAAAAACTAGTCAAAAAATAAATATCCTCTAGCTCAATCTCGAGCCAGTGTCCTCCGATCACGAAGCATTGGCCTTGAACGTCCCATTTGCTTACCAGCCAAGTAAGAAGATCCACCTGAGCTCTCATGCCACTCATAGCCCAAAATTTGTAAAGCCCACATGCTCTCAAAGCTTGCAAAGTAGGAAGATGATTTATCACTGCTTCATCTACCCCTTCGTGCTCCCGTTCTCGCCAAATAAGCATTGTAGATATCCTAAAACAAGTAAAATGGAGGATTAGAATCATTTTCAAGCAAAACATTTGGGTAATTTAGGAAGAAAATATGTTTTTGAATTTGTCACGACGCCTCCGCACTTTACGCTCAGGGACAGTGCGTAGATACGCATGGGCCTTGTGTTAAAAGTGCAGGGCCCTGACATTTTAATTTGTAGAAAAATTTCGGGGTCCGCAGTTTCCCTTTGTCTTGGGTGCAAACCCCGAGGGAGAATTTTTCAACATATTTTCCTCCCAAAAATGAAATTCTGACCCCAAATTAAAAAATTGAATGGATGAAATTCAAGATAAGGAGGTTGTGGATTACCTAAAATAGACAGTTTTCGATTCCGATGATCAGTTTTCCCATAGCTCTAAAAACTTCACTCCAAACTCAAATGGTAAAAGTGAACATGAAAAACTCCTTTTTATAAGTTTTTTCGAATAGATGAATTTTAAATTTGTTTATTTTTCACTGTAAAAAGTCAGTTTTTCAAAATATTTTTTATTATTGAAACATGTATGTTTAATTTTTCGAGTTTTTGTGCAGAATAACGGATTTTTCAGGAAAAATGGTCATTTTTTACGAAGAGTAAACTTTTATCACTTTTTTGGGCTCTTTAAATTTTACAAAAAAGTGAAACCATGGAATCCTCTTTTAAGCCATTTTCAGACTCTCTAAAAATGAAAATATTTCCGAGTACTTGACTATTCGAACTCGTTAAAGTAAATGAACAGTCATCCCTTTAGTATAAGTTTACCCCTTTTTCGGACTGAAATGGAATATTTACGAAAAGGTATACGTTGACTAATCATGGTCAATAGAGTTCTCTCTTGCATTATTTTATCCTTTTTCGGGTCTGAGAGACTAAAATTACGAAAAATAACACCCATGGAGTTTTCTTAATTTTTTTCTTCTAACTCCCTAAAAATGAAAAACACTGAGTTTCTCATATACTGGACTCATTAAAATTTAACAGTAAAGGACCTGTCGATTACAAACAAGAACGGAACACTCCTTCTTAGGGTTCGATTTTAAACTAAGTTGGACTCATCCAAAGGATGAGCTTATAAAGAAAGAAAATGTTATCCTCCTCAAGCTTGTCAAAAATAAAGAGGTACTTGGCAGAAATGGTGGGGGAAAAAGAGAGAAAAACATATTCATTTGTTACACTTTGATTTGTAAAATCATTATACCACTCTTGAACACGACACTTTCTGTCACACTTCCATCTGGGTTGGGAAATCCTTTGTCTATCAGTTAATCAAACCACATTGAAAGTCTTCAGCCAGTTTCTGGGTATTGGCTTAGGGAAAATGCTACCAAACCATTTTTAGTGTAATTATGTGTTCTAGAGGACAGTGAAACAAACCATTCATCTGAAACACTTGTCTCCATTCGCATTGAGCATCCCTGAGTCAGTCCTTGCAAAAAAATTCTTCAAAACTTGATCTATGGTTTCGTGTCGCGAGCTTTCTTATGACGGATCACTTTCTATCGACGACAGCTCATCATCTAGGAATTTGATCTAGAATCTGTCAGTACCTTGAAATCTGCATGCTGTAATGGCAGGTTTCTCGCCTTCGACGACAGGTTGCATCATTGACCTTCGATCGAACGATTCCGTGGAATGTTCGACTTCAGATCACTTATTCACATTTCATGGATTGTACTGAGTACTTTGAGATCCATTGTCATTATTGGTGTTTTCTCTCACACTTGTTAACAGTTCACATCATTGACTGGTAATCAAGTGGTTTCTACCATGTTTGAATTCAACACATTTAATCGCATGGTTAGAATCGTACTAGTTCGGGAAGCAAAAATCAAGACCCTTGATCTAGTTTCCACCATCCAGGCTGCAAGGAGTTTTATTATTCATTATGCAGTAGACTATTCATTACAGATGGCTGCGACCATGCTGTGTCTACACTATTGATGTAATATTAAAATCATTTCTGTATCAGAACAAGTTTAGTTAGTTTTTGATCTGAGTATGGGAATTCCTACCTCAATGATGATGTATATTCATATATGTGTTGCGTTGAATGTTTTTACAGGGTTCTGACTGGGGTGTCCACAGGCTGATCCTTGAAATGATAAAGCACATCACTCTTCGAATATTCTCAGACATCGCACTTTAGGGGGCAATTTGTCACACTGAAATTTTTCACCATGAAATTTTAGTACTCCCTTAGAAGTCTATAATATCCAAGTTCCCAAATTCAAGCCTTGAAACTAAGAGAAAAGCTCAAAAAATCCTTAAAACTCTGGTTCCGCACTTTCTCTTAGTATTGCCTGCGGTCCCGCACTTTTTGGCTATAAATCATGCATATCCAAACGCACTTTATGTTTATTAAGAGTGCGGACCCCTGTAAAAGATTGAAAAAGGCACAAGTAAAATCTAGAAGCTTAGTTAAAGTCATTTTTGGAAGCGCTTAGAAACATTCCTGCGGTGGAAAGTCCACTCCTTTCATGTTCATGCATCCCATCCAATAAGGAGCTAACCCCTTGATGTAAGGAACTAATCCCTTTGAAGGAGGATTCTATCCCTTCTTGTATGGTGTTTTAACCTCCTCTCTTTCACTATAAAAAGAGGCATAGGGCAGCCTCAAAGGGTTACAATTAATGAGTTGAAGTTTTTAGTATTATTGGAGTCGAAGTGCTATTGAAACTCAGACCCTTTTAGCTGAGATTTTATATGGGAAGGATTACATACCTGTATGTATCTCGGTTGGAAGAGTTCAAGGCTTGTCAGAGTAAAGGAAATGCCTATTTCGAACCCCAGGAAGACTTGTACAACATCAAGGTGGACACGGTTGTAAGGCTATTCTTATTCAAAGTTAATACAAATAAATTCGTTTTTCTCGATAAGCTGTCAATTGATTAGTTTATTTTATGGATTCCTTGATCACCATAATAGATATGATTTATGAATATATTCTATGCAGGTGCTATTTGATGTTTTATTGTTTGTGATTGCAGATCTTTGAAGGCAACTCTTTCGGGCGACTGAAGGATTACTACTACGAATGAGCATTGGATCAAAGGTAGGATCGTTAAGCCTTTATAGCATTTAATTATAAATCTCAATATATCTAGAGAAAGATAGATTTAGTTGTCTGTTTGTTGCTAGCTATCTGTAGGACACTTTGGAGGTCTGTCTTGTCCACAAGAATGACTTTCCATCCAACAACAAGTAAGGACTTCCCAACACCATACCTGTTATATCAAGCGGAACAACATCTAATTCAACTGTGTCAATGAAATGTGTAGTTATTACAAAGCACAACATGCACTTCTTTGAAACCTGTAAATTTGCATCCTTACAAATCTAACTAAGTGGATATGGTTTTAGATGTGGAATGGTCTCAAGATTAATTTTCTTGACTAATTATTCAGAGATTAAATTTGCTTGTGACCCACTGTCAAACAATGTTTCAACCATGGTATGTTTGGATATGACCCTCACATGAAACAGTTCAATTCTCTCTTCTTCATTTGGAGCTTGTATGTGACAGTTAGATATGCTAGAACTGGGTTTAGTTTCAATATCTTTCCCCTTCATGTTATTTAGTCCCGTAGCTATGATTTTTGTTTCATCTATTGAATCTGAACCTAGGTCTTGTTCAGCTATTGCAACAATTTTTCCTTTCTCTTTGGCTTTCTCTTTGGCTTTAAAACTTTCTCATTTCAACTTTGGATGAAGTTTCCAACAATGGTATTCATCATGGCTAGTTTTAGAACAATGTTTGCAAAATAATTTTCCCTTCTATTTTTTGATATTTGCATTTCTCGTTTTCTTCCATTTTCCCTTAAACTCATTTTCCTCATTCTCATCTAAGTTTTTTTCCCCCTTGCCTCTAAATGTGTGGCTTGTACACAAACTTCATCTAGGCTTGTAGGGATAAACATGAGGATAATATGTCTTATGTAGGTATGTAAACCTCCTATATACTTGAGCAAAGTTTCTTGGCTCTCCAAATATACTCCTAATAAAATATCTCTTCTCCTAAATTCTTGAGTATACACTTGCACAGTTTTTCCTTTCAATTGTTTAAAATTTTTCCTATCCATTATGGATTTCTGCATGTGAGCTAATGGATAAAACTGTTGTTTTATTGCAGTAATGAAATCAGTCCATGATAGAATAATCTTACCATGCTTCTTGATCTCCTCCTTTGTCTTGGCTTCCCACCAAACAAGTGTTGCACCTTCCATTCTCAATGAAGCTAGTTGGATTTTGGCATCATCATCATGGAAATTTTGGATTCTCAAATAGACCTCCAATTTCTTAATCCAATTATCTAGCTTTTCTGCATTAACTTCACCATTAAACGTTGGCAATTCAAAATTAACATCAAGTTTTAGAAAAGGACTTTTACCAGCATTCTTTGACTTGTATGGCTGATGTACTGAAGATGAAGTAGAGGATGATGAGGATGAAGATGAGGGTGATGATGGTGACTTTCCACTGTCTCCATTTCCTCCATTTCCCTTCTTTGATTTATCTTCATCATTGGGGCCTCCTGATGATCCTTGTCCTTCCTTATGAAGTTTGGACCTTTCTTCTTCTAGTTTCTCATTCCTTTCTTGATAAAGGACTCTAAAAATTTCAATCAAGTCAAGAAATGATTTTCTATACACTCTTTATTCCTCTTTGGGATCCATCTCTTGATGGATTTCTTCTTCTCCTGGAGGCATTCTTATTGCTTATTTTTCTTCTCTTGGAGGTGAAATAGGTGGTGGAGAATGTGGAAATCTTTCCCTCCTTTGTTGTGGCTCACTTTGAGAACCTCTTGTTTCCACCAATTTGCCTTCTCCTCTCTTAAGCTTGAGCATAGTAAGCATGAAAAGCCTTGTAAACAGTTAACAAATATTTGCACATAAAAACACCAGAGATTAAACTCTAGCTCTGATACCAATTTGATCTGAAAGGAGTGTATTAGTTTTGTTGTGATAAGTGTCCTTTCAATAATAAAAACACCATACAATAGTGTATAACAAAGAAATAAAATCACACATAAGTTTTACACAGTAGGCATGATGAAGAAACTCACCCCTCTTGGGCTACATCTGCTGGTCCAACTCCAAATGGCATGTCCCTCTTTGTCATTATACTCAAAATTTTAAATTACATGTGTTTACATGCCTCTAATGGCTGTTTTATCTGCACCAATGGCTCTAGAATGCTCAAAGTAGTCTAGGTAAACTCTTGCCTCACCAAAATTGGTCGAATATTGACCTCCCAATGCATTTTTCCCAATGTTAGCTAGAAAAGCTCCACTAAAAGTGGAGACTACACTTAACTATGTCTAATTTTGGTAAAAACCCTAAAATTAGGGCGCCACTATAGTTTCCACTAGATAAACATTTACATTAAATTATTTTGGATGGGGTGGTCACATGCCGACCCCTGCCATTAATTTTACATTAATCGTTGGTATTAACTCCGCATTTGTGGCTTGGAACCAGAAGTCACGGTTCCGAAAACCATGGCATTTGATGCCATAACTCCGCACCATGTGAACGGTACAAACCTCCACTAGAGTTTACGATTTATTTCCGTCGGTTTAAACGTTTACTGTTACGGTTGGAATATATCATGTGACTAAGCTTCGGGCCCACCAGCGGGTTGGGACCACTGGTGGTCCCCCCCTCCAATTATTAAATTGTTACACCATAAGTTAAAGGGGAAGACCATAAGGTTAAGTAACAAGCTATAGGTGGATTGGTAGAGTTGTCCATGCCCGCGTCTGAGGTCTCTGGTTCAACTTCCGTGCCCTCCAACAAATTTTACCACACCCTCTTGAGGACATGTGGTGGCCTCTGGGCTTGCCATGTGTTTCTCATCCGACGGTCCAAAACAAACCATCCAACAACCAAAAAACACATCTTCGTACCTTAAGATCAACGACCTAGATTAAGCCACGTGGTGCAATCTGGTTAGATGTGAGAAAATAGAATATTCCCTAGAATATACCTACTAATTGTACGTGCATGCTGATTGGGCATCCAGTCACAAAATTTTTGTTATTTGGGAAAATAGACAGAACACGATATCTTCCTCATACGACATCGATTTTTCGAACCGTTCACAGTGCCAGAATCGCAATGACGAGACCTTTTTGGTCGCTCAGGTTTGGTCCTTTTTCGAGCACTTTCAATTTTGAGCATAACACATGATCTCCTAATCAAAGGTGTAGGAAGAAAAATCCACTTAGAGAATGTCCTTTGGATAGTATGCAGGTGTGTGGACTTTGTACAAAGAATCATGCAACTTAAGACTGTCCAAAGCTTAAAGTATTTCAAATGGAAGAAGTACAAGCGACAAATTTTATTTACTATATGGCACCAAGGAGACCTTGGCAACCAAGGATTCCTCAACAATTCCCTCAAAAAAACCCCCAGAATTATTTGTATCCTCCTAAAAATTCATGGAATACTCTGATGCCATGGAAAACTTGGCCTCGACAACAATACCAAAACCAACCTGGATATAGTTATGGAAACAAGCCACCTCAACAAATGCATCCTCAACAATACCAACAACCATATCCTCAACAACCATTTGAATACCAACAATTCCAGCAACATCCTCAACCAATTCCATTTCCACAACAAAATCCTACACCATTACTAACTCAACCTCAACAGCTTCAACTTCCTTCTAACCAACCCCCACCTAGACCAACTCAATTACCAGCTCATCCAGTAGCAAATTTGAGTAACAAAGTGGAGAAACCTACTTACAATGTGGAAGAAAAAACATGTTTTCCTACATACTCTATTCTTCCTGTACAAGATCTCCACTTAAGGTCTGGGAAAGTATTAAACAAAGATTCTTCACCAATCATAGTAGAACAAACTTAACAAGGAGAACAACCTGAAAATTCTTATCCAGGAAATCAAATTTATAAAGGAAAAGCTATTATGACTCAAACACCACCTTATCCAAAGAGGTTAGTAGAGTAGAAAATTCCAATGTCTCTTCCTAAATTTGATATTTTGGATGAATTGAAGAATTCTTATGTCAAAATTCCTTTTTTGCAAGCTATAAAAGATATTCCAATTTATGAAAAAACAATAAAGTAGTTATGTATTAAGAAAATTGGTAGAAAGAAAAGAGATCCACCCATAATCTAGGTCATTGACAAATTAGCTAGTTCCATGTCTGCAAAAACAACAATTGAAAAATATATTGATCCTGGGATCCCTATGGTTACCATTTCAATCAATAAGTTTTAAATTCCAAATACTTTAATAGATTTGGGAGTAGCTATAAATTTCATGACCACGAAAACTATGAAATACTTGAAATTGCCCAATATTCGACCTAATACTACAATTTTGCAGCTAGGAGATAGATCTAATGTTATACGAGAAGGAATATTAGAAGATATCATCGTTTCTTTGGATTCATGGGAATATCCTGTAGACTTTCTAATCTTGTAGCCAAAAACAAATTTAGGAGACCATCCTTTAATTCTAGGAAGACCATGGTTAGCCACAACAGATGCCTTCATTGGATGCAAATCAGGAAGTATGATCATAGCACATGGGGTTCAAAGGAAACAAGTTACACTCTATCCTCAAGAACAATCTCATTCTTTATTGTCATGTCTTGATGAAAAACAACAAGAAGAAACTAAATCTATTCTCAGTATTAATCAAGTATTTAATTTTAGAGAAGAGGAAGAAAATGAGGATTTATTAGACCTTTTCATCTCAGAACTTGATATTTCAGAGCAACTTAGAATAACACAATACGAAGCTGCAAATCATCTTTTAATTCAATGTTTCCAGGAAAATTGTACTATTCAATCATTGCAAAATTCATTTGAAATTATTTTTCCTGTTAACTCAATTACCAATTCATAAAGTAAAATCATTGAAATCAATCCCGAAAGGAGTTTTAATATTTGTAATAAATTAAAATCATCACAGGAACAACAAGTAATAACAGTATTACAGAAATATTCAAAATACTTTTCCTGGGATTATACAGACATGCAAGGAATTCATCCAAATACATGTATTCACCACATCTATACTGATGATCATATCAAACTAGTGAGACAGCCGAAAAGAAGAATGAATCCTATAATGAAAGAAATAGTGAAAGAGGAACTTCAGAAATTGTTACAAGTTGGATTCATCTATCCTATTTCTGATAGTCAATGGGTTTCTCCCTCAGTTGTGGTGCCAAAAAAAAATGGAAAGTGGAGAATATTTGTAGACTATAGGGAATTGAATAAAGCCACATTAAAATATCATTTCTCGTTACCATTTATTGACCAAGTACTAGATTCATTAACTGGAAAGAAATTATTTTCTTTTCTTGATGGATTTAGTGGATACATTCAGATTAATATAGCATTGGAAGACCAGGATAAAACCACATTTAATTGTCCATGGGGAACATATGCATATAATTTTTTTCCCTTTGGGTTATGTAATGCACCTGATACTTTTCAAAGAGTTGTCCTTGAAATATTTTTTGATCTAATTCATGAATGTGTAGAGGTCTACATAGATGATTTCACTGTATATGGAGGAAGATTTGATGATTCTTTGAATAGTCTTCATTTTTTTTTTTAAATATTCATAGAGAAAAATCTATCCCTCAGTAATGACAAATGATTCATGATGTTAACTAAAGTGATAGTGTTGGGACACCATATTTCTTCTTCAGGAATCAAGGTGGACCCAGCAAAAATACAAATCATTGTGAATTCAATGCCACCAACAACAACAAAAAGAAGAATTTTTCTGGGATATGCAGGCTATTACAGAAGATTCATTGTAAATTTTAGTACAATAGCTCTACCTCTATTCAAGTTACTTGCAAAAGATGTTGAGTTCCAATGGACAACAATTTGTCAAAATGCATTTGAAATATTGAAAGGAAAATTTTCAATTGCACCCATTCTTCGAGGACCAAATTGGTCATTTCCATTTCATATATCCATTGATGCATTTGATACATCTAGAGGAGCATCGCTTGGACAGAAAGAAAATCAGTACAATTATGCCATATACTTCATAATAAAAAATTTAACACCAGTAGAATTGAACTATACAGTCACAGAAAAATAAATGTTAGCTGTTGTGCATGTAGTTAATAAGTTTAGGCATTATATAACAAGTTATCAAGTATTCATTCATATAGATCATTCAACCATTAGATACTTAATTAACAAAACAACTACAAATGGCAGAATTACTAGATGGCCATTATTAATGAAATAATTTAACATCATTGTTCAAGATCAATGAGGTAAAGACAATCAAGTAGCAGATATTATCAAGGCTTTATTCACCTGGTGATCCAAATCATGTTTCAGAAAATTTTCCAGATGAACATTTATTTGCTATAATAGTTAAAACCCCATGGTTTGCAAATGTATCCAACTATTTATCATCTGGAATATTACCATCCCATTTCACCAATAAATAGAAAAGAAAAATAATTAGAGAAAGTGTTAGATATATTTGGGTCAATGGTGACCTCTTTTATACTAGTTCTAATCTATTAATAAGAAATGTGTTAGAGAATATGAAATTCTAGATATTGTGAAAGCATGTCATGATGAGCCATGTGTTGGGTCTCGTAATTGTCTCATTTTCATCATGTTTATCCTCGCCATTCCTCACATTCCATCACCTCATTTAACCAGTCATCATACCATCTCCATAGGTTCACCTCATTTTTTTTCAATTTATTTATTTATAATATTATAAGAGAATGTATGATTGATTACTGAAAAATTGACATATTTCACTAATATCTCAAATGTGGATAAGCTGTGTAATGTGTGGAATTATTTTGAAGGATTATTCAGAAATATTCTCAAATATTTCCTCCACCATTTCAAGAATTCAAAGGATATTTGTTCAATATTATTCCAAGGAGAAGATCATGGAGATTCCAAGGAGAAGATCATAGAGATTTGGATAACATATATCATCCATGATTTGTGAGAGATGCGTGAGGATTTGAAGGGATAATATTTTTTAATTATAGGGATATTGGTTGAGAGAAAAGTGGATTTGTAATTTTGAGTTGCTTATATTGTTTTCAAAGCACTCATGTGTAAATAGGAGTTCCCTTTCTCCAAGTAAAGGAGTAGTAGAGAATAGAAGGAAGGAGGAGAAGATAGTAGGAAAAACTTGAGACTTTGAGATTCTTATTTTCTGAAATTAATTGAAGACAAAATTTATCATTTTCTTGTGCATGAGAGTTGAATAAGTTTTAGTAGCTGAAAGTACTCCCAGTGTACAAGGCAAGGGTGGAGGGCCCCCACACCGAGCTAAGTACACTTCTTAGTTTATTTCGTAGCTGCAATTTATGAATTAGCTTACTTATGTTTAATTTTTTATGCTGATTATTTCCAATTATTGATGAATCTAATGATCATTCTCAACTTGCATATGAAAGGACAAAAAAAAGTTTAAAGTTAAACATTCTTTCTATATAATCAAGATCTTCAGTTAGAATTCATCTTTACATGCCTTGATTGATGATGGATCTTAATCTTACTTCTATTATGCATACGAAGAGACAAACCAGCATTTAAAGTTAAATACTTCTTCTATATGATCAAGAGACTGAAAACTAAGATTCATCTTTCCTTATTTTTCTGAATTTATGTTTTAACAATAGCATTACTGAGAAGTGAATATATGATGAAGAACAATCAGGACCTCTTCAGTGAAGAGCCTCTTCAATTATTACTTCATGTATCTTAATCTATTTTTTAGTTAAGTAGTTTTTGATTTCTAATTCATGAGGTAATCTTGTGAGAGAAGGACAAACAAATCTCTTAAGTTAGGAGATCACTTGAATTTAGAAATGGTTTAAGTTAGATTTATATTTTTAATATGAATTTCCTTTTAATAATTCATCTTCTAAACTTGGCTATAGTTGAAATACATATATTTTGGAGATGCTTCTAAGTTCTACAAACCCGGATTGATAATTAAATGCTTGTGTTAATTTACCCAGTAAATTGACCCAACATTTTTTTGTCGTTGCCAGGGAAGCATACTTCAACATAGTCAATTAGAAGATTGTTTAGAAAACACAAAAAAAACTACAAAAACCTAGTATTTATTTTGGTTAATCTTTCTTATTCCTAGAAATAGAGAGTAGAAGGGTAGAATCATTAAACAAAATCCCCTTAAAAAAAAAACAATAACTGCAAAATTCATTTTCCCAACAAGATCTAAAAAAAACATGATGTTAAATAATCCATTTAGAAAATGAGGGTATGCCACCAAAAGGATTTTCTTAAATCCTTGACGACAATTTAAAGTGATCATTAGGGATGAATCTTCAATTCAGAAGTTCGAAGAGGAACAAAGCGTCGATGAAGAGGATCCACAAGAGGGAAACTTAGAATCTTCTTCTAGTAAAGAGATGAATGAGTCATGGATTATATGTGATTAAGATCAAACATTAGAACATGAAATTGAATAGTTTCTAACATGTATATCACAAGATCCCCCGTGCATTCCAGATTTGGAACAAGTGACACTCGAAGAATTTTGTGACATAACAACTAAGGAGAGCCAAGCAAAACATAGATCATCTTAAAACTTGGTTTCAATTAGCCATTAGGTCACAACACCACTCCATTTTTCAATGTTCTTTCTCATCAAATCCTTATGATCAGATAAATTTTCATGTCCAAGCATTTATTAAAGTATATTTTTCAAACTTGGATGTGAGTTTACTTCTCATCTTGTTACGCAAATGGTTGCATTGCAAATTTTCCTATACTTGAAAAAAAATGTATTTTTCTGCAATAGAGTAGGTAGGATATTATTTTCTTCAGTTTTGAATAAGTATGCTCTCCTCCTGCATTTTCACACGATCTCGAGGATCAAAAAGTAGGATGTTTATAAACGTTTTCAAGAATGAATAAATTGAAGATTTGCAATATGCTTAATCAATGCCATCTTTAGATCTGCAAATCACTTTGTGTCCATTTATTAAAAAAAAAAATCTAAGTTTAAGAATATAATAAAATTTAGTTTTTTTTTTTTTTAATTAATTAAAAAACAATAATTCAAACAAAATCTCTCACACACATATTATAAAAAAAATTGTTGTGAAAACTAACCATTTTTTTTAGAAATATGATTCAATTTCCTTTTTGATGATTTTAGTTTAAAAATAAAAATAAAATAATAAAAAGTATTAAAAAAAACAAAAAAAAAAAACAAAACAAAACAAATAATAGCAACACAAACCAAAACAAAAAAACACAAAACATTAACAAAATAAAAAATATAATAAAAAAATATGAAATAAAAATACGAATACTTTGAAACAAACAAAACAACCAAATATAATAAAACGAACCCATATTGCAACAACATTAAAACAAAGCAAACTCATTCAAATAAAAAATAATAATAATAATTTTTTTTAATAAAACAGTTAACAACCAAACAAAAATAAAAGATACAAATTTAAAAACAAAAACAAATAAAAAATAATAATAGAAATGAAAAACATTCATATAAACCCACATCTCAATAAAAAAATAATATGAAAAGAACCTTATCAAAAACAAATAAAACGAACTCTACCTAATAAAAACCAAAACAACCGAAATGCATTACACAACAACCAATTGTCCGCGGCTGCATTCAATTTTTGGTCATTCAACATTCGGCCATTGATTTTTTCTTTTTCCGATTCCAGTATTGCACAACCAAAATATGTTTCACGAAATTGTTCGAGGATCGAACCTGTTACGGATCTTTCATGAAACGTGAGAAGTGAGAGGAGGCAGGAATTTGAGTTTGCTTGTTGGTATTGTTGCTTTCCGATCTGAGTGTGGCCTGTTGCACTTGCAGAATGGCGGAAACGACGTGTGTCAAACGTCTACAGAAAGAATTTCGGGCCTTGTGGAAAAAACCGGTTCCTATTTTCGCATGTCCTTCTTGAAATGATATCCTCGAGTGGCATTATGTACTAGAAGGAAGTGAGGGTACACTGTTTGCAGGAGCAGTTTATCATGGGACGGATAAGTCTCCTCCTGAGTATCCATACAATGGCACGCAAAAGGAAATGACAGAAGCAATCTAATCGGGAGTCAGTTTAACGCTCAGAAATGAAGAAACAGATGAAACGGGAAGGGGCTGAAGGAGATCGATGCCTCTCCACCTGCCCTTAGCCCAGAAAAAGCTCACAAGAACCAATTTTTTCCAGAAGTGAAGCTCAGTTCGAAATTGACTAGAAAACCATGGAGAACGATATTAAATTGTTAACTTTACGGCTGTCACTCCACAATGGTTCCCATAATTGCAGAAGATCAGCATTGGCTAAAACATTGGGGTTCATGATCGTGTCTTCAACTTCACAAACTCAAAGCTGCAGCAAGCGAAGAGATCTGGCTTACGATTTCTGGCTTACATGACCTATCAAGAGACAATTTGCATGACAATAGAATTTGGAAGTGACTCACGTTCACTCGGTGAAGAAAACGAAGCTTATGGTGATAAAGAGTGGCGCACTTTGTGTTACCTTCCAGCGGAAAATGCAGAAAACGTTGCTATCCTGCGGGCTACCCAGGATTTCCGGTAGAAAGTGGCTAAGTTGTCACAGGAAATCACCAGGGATATTTCTCCTTCCATAAAATTCGTCTTACACTTTCAACGACGCCTACTGCTTTCAAATCCTTTAATATGCTTAAGGTTCATACCCAAATAATTATATGCTTTCTCTAGCTTTTTCCTTAGGGTTACTACTTCTTCTTCTAGGATTCTTCTAGTCTTTCACACTCCTTGCTTTTCTCTTTTAAATATTTTAATAAAATTTCCTCCACCTTCTTGCCTTCTTCTAGTTAAACTTTCAATTATATAAGATCTTTTGAATTATGCTCTTCTTTTACATATTTTAACAAAATTTATTTCTCATTCTTATTCTTCTATTTGAGTTTATCTATTTTTTCTAGGGCATTGTAATATTCCTAATTAACTTTTAGCTAGTTGGATTATTAAATTTTGTTTTTGTTAATAAAATATCTGAATAACAGGGTAGAGGGACCCATAAATCTCTTTAGTAGGAATAAAACCACTTCTAATTTGAATGTGGATTAGTGTATCTAGGTGAATAAAGCACTCGGTGTGAATGGAGGTCAATGCCTATGGATGGTTTCAAGGTTGACCAAATCAACAACGCAATCATGGAGGTAGTGGAGATAGTGGAGGACAACACAGTCATAATGGGAGGAAGTCTCCATGAGAGTGGCATCATTATTGAGTAGGGCCAAGGGGGAGGACGCTCACAAAGCATATAAGGAAGGGATGGCAGGCATAGAAGGAATTCTAAATATTTTTTTTATGTATGGTCTTTTATGACTTTCTGCACACTTCAGTTGTTTAGCGGAGTCTATTGTGCTATTTAGTACAACGATGTTTCCGAGCGGAAATCCCACCCTCATCCTCGGGGGACTTTGAGTGCCCACTCAGGAGAGCTTCCTTTGTGCTACATTCCATCATCTGACATCATACCAATCTTCAGTCACCTTTAGCAGCAAAGTCTCCTTCAGGAATTACGCAATCCATGAGGGGAATTTCATTGGAGGGTTGATAACCTAAGTTTTTGAGCTTATTTTCCCATGAGGGGAGAAGCCCTTCATCCAGAAAGCCAGTAGGGAGGAGTATTAACTATTTTCTCATCAAATCAGCCACCTCCCAGCAATTACCTAGTTGCAGAGCATAATTCAACCCTAGGGCTACATTTTTCATCTTGGCTATTTCCTGAAACCCTTTATGGGTTATCTTGGAATTGTGTTAGAAAGCCCAGATTTCTGATCCCGACATTTTCTGAGCACTCTATCATCAGATCTATGCATTCCTAATTTCTAGCAGCAGTTATTTCTAGTAAGATTGCATATTCATGGCCTCCAAGCAGTTTATGTAGCAGCAATTTCTTATGTCTTGATGTATAGGGTCATTTCAGACTTGTTTGCCTAGCTTGAGTGTCTTTTCCTCAAGATTTTGTACTTCATTTTCTGCTATCATATATAATAAAATGGCTCAATGATAAGCTCATGTTTTTGATGTATTGATGTTTACTGCATTTTCCAATTTTATGTTCAATATTATAGTTTTTCCTATTTTTGAATATTACAGTGGTATCAGAGCATATATTGGCTCAGCTTGTGGGGCACTACATCGATAACATATGGAGAAATGGATGAAAATGAGTTTCCAAAACTTCTTTTCAGAACTATGCAAGATATTGCGAAAGAAATCAAGGAGATGAGGGTAGAAAGATAGAAGGAATCCCCAAGAGAGTTTCAACATGGAGAAAATTTTGGCACCTCACATCATTGGTGTGAGCAACCAACATTACAACAAGTTTCACAACGCTCAACCATGCATACATTCCTTGCAGTGGGAAATGGGGCTGGAGGACCCCAAGAGAAGGAGGCTCTTGGTGATTACTTCTTGGAATATGAATCTCAATCTCAAAGGTTCAAAGCGCATCGAAACTTCCAAGAGTTATGCCAGATCAAGGATAATAGAAGACAATGTAATAACAGTAGAAGTGGAGGGGACATGCAGAACAATGATATGCAATATACTATGGGTAGATTCTTTATACCTACTTTTGATGGGTCACCCAAGTGCACAACCAAGGCTTGGGTAGAGTAATTAGACATCTATTTCCAGCTGAACCAAGTTTCAGAGATTGAAGCTATTAAGATAGAAGAGTTGCACCTTGAAGGTGAAGCACGTGAATGGTGGTTTCACGGTCTATCTACATTAGGACATGCTGGTGTGACATCATATGCAAAATTCACTCAGAGGTTGGTAGAAATATTTGACCGGAGAGATCCAGAGGCACATTTTGTTGAGCTAGCTAAGATCAAGTAGTCAAGAAATCTGGAGACTTATATCTCTGAATTTCTGAAACTTTCAGTCATGGTGCCAAATATGTCTACAACGAGAAGAGTATATATGTTTATTGGTGGGCAAGAAATTTTTTTGCATGGGTTGGTGAAATCCACTAGACCAACTATGTTCCAAGATGCCATTGAGAGGGCTAGAGACTTACAAGATCATTTGCCAAGGGCAAAAGCTCCATTCCAACAAAATCCCTCCTTTCAGTCAAAGGAGAAAGATATAAAGGTTCCTCCCTCAAAGGGGAACCAAGATAAAGGATCTCTTAGTGATGATGTCCGGACGTAATTGAGGAGGAGGAAGCTTTGCTCCACTTGCCAAGAAATGGGCACTAGGGCATTGGTGTGCTACCGGAAAGGCACATTATATTGAGGTATTCTCCGATAGTAAAGAGGACGAAGATGAAGAGTTGGGAGGAGATACCAGCGCTGTAGTACCAGGAGGAGATCCACCACCACCAGGAGGTGGAAATGGAGCATTTTCTCCAACTGGAGGAGCCCTTGCAACTTTGTGGGGAGTTCTTAAGTATCTCACATTAAGAGTTTGAGGCACTTTTCAGGGGAAACGGGTGTCGGTATTGATAGAAAATGGGGCTACCCACAATTTTATTGATACCCAATTAGTGCAAAGGAGAGGCATTCCCACATATGATTTTGAGGGACTCTTGGTTTTGGTTCCAGGAGCTAGAACCATGCAGTATGTGAAGTATGTTCTGGAATTGACTATCACTTTGGGGACTTACACATTGACAAATCACTTCTTTATGGTTGATATTCCTGGGACCAATGTGATATTAGGTGTACAATGGTTGATCACACTGGGGAAGGTCACCATGGATTGGGAGACCTTGGAGATGGAATGGATAGATAAGAAGAGCGGTAAGCACCAGATGATCAGAGGCATGCACACCTATCCACCTGGGATAGTCTCAACACATAGGATGGAGGTTGATTTGCATAGAAGAGACATAGAATGGGTAGTAGAACTATGTATGTAAGAGGCAGGAGGCAAGGGTGCACTAGTCTACCTGGATGTGCAGTCTATTCTAGACCGATATTCTACAGTATTTTGGGACATACCATCGGGAAGGCCACCGGACCGAGGGTTTGAGCATACTATTGAGTTGGAGCAGGGGATCCAAGAAGTGATCACCACACCTTATAGGAATCCCAAAGCTTGCAGGGATGAGATTGAAAGAGCTATTCAGGAGCTCTTTGCTTTAGGACATATCCAACCCAATACCAGTCCTTTTGCTTCTTCTATGGTCTTGGTGAAGAAGAAGGATGGTACATTGAGGATGTGAATTGAATACAGATCCTTGAATAAGAAGAAAATGAAGAATAGGTACCTGATTCCCAGGATCGATGAGCTGATGGATGAGCTAAGGGGATCAAAGTTCTTTTCAAAGATTGATTTGAGGTCAGGGTACCATTAGATCAAGGTAAGGGATCAGAATTTCCCCAAGACTGCATTTAGATGTCATTATGGCCACTTTGAGTTCTTGGTGATGCCCGTTTAGTTAACCAATGCTCCAACTACTTTCCAGTCTTGTATGAACCAGATCTTCCATGGTCAATTGAGGAAATTTGTGCTGGTTTTCTTTGATGACATTCTTATCTAGAGTCGCACATGGGAGGAGCATCTATAGCATATTGAGATAGTATTACACATTCTGAAGGAGTAGAAATTTTATACTAAGCTCTCCAAGTGTGACTTTGAGCTCACAAATATGCTTTATTTGGGCCACATCATTGGAGTGGATGGAGTAATGGTTGATGAGGAGAAGATATGTGCTATTCATGATTAGAAAAAGCAAAAGAATGTAACATAACTTTGGGGGTTTGTAGGCATATGCACCTACTACCAGATGTTTGTCAAAAGGTTCTCCCAACTAGCAGCACCACTCATAGATATGACCAAGAAGGGAGCATTTGGTTGGATAGATATTGTGCAAAGGGCCTTTGATAGGCTTATTGAGGTGATGAGCAGTTTCCCCGTGTTGGTATTTTAGGATTTTACCGAGCACTTTGTGATGGAATGTGATACTTCATGGGAGGGCATTGGAGAAATTTTGATGCAGTGGGGCCACCCCATAGCTTTTGAGAGCCAGAAGTTGTTGCCTCATGAGAGTTTGTATCCTATATATGACAAGGAAATTCTAGCTATTATGCATGCATTGGCCAAATTCAGGTAATATTTTCTTGGGAACAGATTCTAAGTGAAGATTGATCACAACAGTCTTTGGTATTTTCTTGAGCAGAAGCAGCTGCAAGAGAGGCAACAAAAATGGGTTAGAAAGATCCAGGCATATGAAATTTACATTGAATATGTCAAATGGAAGAGCAATGTGGTAGCAGATGACTTATCACGGAGACCAGAAGTGTTGTCATTGACGAGTGTGGATACAGATTGTAAGGCCCAAATGTTGGTGGAGTATTCTAAAGACCGCTTCACATGTGAGATACTATATGGGAAGGTGACTGATGAGAGGTATAGAGTGATGGATGAGAACATATATTACCGAGACCGGATCTTCTTGACTAGAGATTCTAAGCTCAAGGAGAAGGTTTTTCATGCAACACATGATCCACCACTCTCAGGCCACCAAGGTTTCACAAAGACATAGTGGGTCATTAGGGAGAGATTCTGATGGAAGGGTCTCAAGGAGGATGTGCTCCAACACATCATGGAGTGCATAGTTTTCCAACATAATAAAGGAGATAACAAACATCCTACAGGGTTGTTACGACAACCTCCTATTCCAGAAGGGAAATGGGAGAGCGTTTCTATGGATTTCATTACCGGTTTGCCAACAGTACAAGGCAAGTATTGTATCTTTGTGGTTGTTGATCGACTAACAAAGTATTCACATTTCCTTTCCATTTCTTTATGGTATACTGCTTCACAAGTGGCCGAGCTCTTATTTAGAGATATTTCCAAACTTCATGGTCTTCCTAAGGCCATGGTTAGTGATAGAGATAGCCGCTTCATGGGTGGCTTTTGGCAAGAGCTTTTCCATTTGGTGCATACCGAGTTGACACCAAGTACCAATTATTACCCCCAGACATATGGGAAAATAGAGATAGTAAACAAGTGGCTGGAAGGCTACTTGTGAAACTATGTTTCGGGGTAGTAGAGAGCATGGATGCATTGGAGCCATTTGGGAGAATATTGCTACAATATGACATTTCATATGTCAATCGGCATGTCCCCATTTCGGGATCTATATGGATATGATTATTTATCATTTTTTGATTTGATGTTTGGAGCAAGAAAGGCTCCTAGAGCCAAAGAGTGGATCCAAGAGAGTTAGGATATACTTCGTTCTCTTAAGGACAACATTGGTACAACCAAAAACCAACAAAATTTGTATGCAGATCATGGTCAGGTGGAGAGATAGTTTCAGGTGGATGATTTGGTCTATCTCCGTCTTCAGCTTTACAAGCAATCTACGCTGAAGGAGAAGGGAGATGAGAAGCTTAAGCCCCATTTAAATGGGCCATACAAGGTGATCCGTCGTGTAGGGGAGGTGGAATATGAGTTGGAACTCCTCATTGGTAGTAAGATCCACAACATTTTTCATGTCTCATGCCTCAAGAAGGCCATTGGACAACATGTAGTTGATACGATGGATCTACCACCTATTGATGATGAGGGCCATCTAGTTTTACAACTGGAAGCTCTCTTGGATACTCGGGAGAGCTAGCTAGGGAACATGGTGATTAAAGAATATCTGATTCGATGGAGGAATATATTGGATGAGGATGTTACTTGGGAAGGAGAGAATATTTTGCAGTATCCATCCTTGCAATTGCTTGAGGACCAACAACATTTGGGAGGGAAGGATCGTAATATTCATAATTAGCTTTTATCTAGTTGGAATATTAAATTTTGTTTTTGTTAATAAAATAGATGAATAGGAGGGTAGAGGGACCCATAAATATCTTTAGTAGGAATAAAACCACTTCTAATGTGAATGTGGATCAATGTATCTAGTTGAATAAATCACTCCTTGGTGTGAATGGGGGTCAACGCATGTGGATGGGGTCAAGGTTGACCAAATCAACAACGTATTCATGGAGGTAGTGGAGATAGTGGAGGACAACACAATCATAATGATAGGAAGTCTCCATGAGAGTAGGATCATTATCGAGTAGGGACAAGGGGGAGGAGGCTCACAAAGAATATAAGGAAGGGGATGGCAGCCATAGAAGGCATTCTGAATATTCTTTATGTATGGTCTTTTATTACTTTCTGTACGCTTCAACTGTTTAGTGGAGTTTGTGTAGAAATTTTTGAATCTTAATTCTTATGCAGAAATTTTTACTGTTAATCCGCTTAAGCTCCTCCTACTTATACAAGTTATCAACTAAATAAATTCAAGTTAACATCGAAGAAAAACACATAACAATTCTCTACCTATTCATATCTATAATAAGCACATGCACACATAGACAAAGTGGCACAGTTATTTCTGGAAAAACTGTCCCCGAAAAAACCCAATGTGGGAAAACCAGTCTCTGGCTGCTGGAGGGCTCTATTATTAAGAATATTTCTGAATACACAACTCTGGGTTCCAGATCTTGAAAACCCTACAGAGAAAACTCTAGATCTGCAGCACCTAGCTGATCTAAGACCAAAAATACTGACTGATCCACACCCTCAAATGGGATTTACGGAACTCAGCTAGATCTAGGCCTAGAATCCCCAAATCTACCCCTGAAAGACACTACGTCAGCCTCTGAAGGCCTTCAAATGCTCAGTGTTGTCACTGGAAGGGACTGCGTTACCTCAAACTGGGTGACACAGTCACTACACTGCCCCTAAGGGTCTCTACGTAACCCCTGAAGGGTTTCCAAAAAATCACGTTGTCCTTGTTGCTGCTGCTGTCGTCTACTGCTGCCTTCCTATGTGTTGTCTTTCCTGATATTTTCTCTACTTCTTTTGTATTCTAGACCCGAGATCATATCATCCCCTTGGTCTAAATTCCCCTCTCTACAACTGAAACACTTGAGAATTCTTAGCAACCCCACCCTAGAATCTTAGCTTAGCTTTAGTGCTCTGCCTCTGTGTGTCTTACAAATGACCCCAATCATTTCCTTTATACTTTTCTCATTGACAAATCAACGGCCAAGATTAAATCTTTAATCAATGGCTAAGATTAAAAGAAATATTGATCCGTGTGACTTAAGACAATTTCATCACATGTTTAATTAAGTTCACTTTAATTATTTTATTTTCCTAAATTTTAACTTAAGAAATACATTAAAATAATTAATTAATTTGATATCTCCTAAACCAGATGAAATTTCCAAAATCCATTTCTGGGTTTTGTAGATCAGGTGAACTCTAGTCCTTCCTCAAAATTTGGGACCTAGAGCACAACTGATGCTACCCCAAATACACAAAATATCAATAGTTTGTTGTGTTGTTTAGCATAAGGATGAAATTTCCAAAATCCATTTCTGGGTTTTGTAGATCAGGTGAACTCTAGTCCTTCCTAAAAATTTGGGACCTAGAGCACAACTGATGCTACCCCAAATACACAAAATCTCAATAGTTTCTTGTGTTGTTTAGCATAAGGGTGTTTCCGGGTAGAAATCCCACCCTCATCCTCTCAGGACTTTGAGTGCCCACTGAGGAGAGGTTCCTTTGAGCTACATTCCATCATGCGGCATCAATTCAATCTTCAACCACCTTCAATAGTACAGTCTCCTTCAGGAATTGTGCAATCCAAGAGGGAAGTTTCAGTGGAGGGTCAATAACCCAAGTTTTTGAGCTTATTTTCCAGTGAGGGGACCAACCCTTCATCTAGAAAGTCAAGGGGAGGGGTATCAACTGTTTTCTCATTATATCAGCCATCTCCCAATAGTTACCTAGCTGCAGAGTGTAATTCAACCCTAGGACTACATTTTTTACCTTGGGTATTTCCACAAACCGTTTATGTGTTATCTTGGAATTGTGCTAAAAAGCCTAGATCTTTGATACTGGAATTTTATGAGCACTCTATCAGTAGATCTACGCATTCCTATTTTTTAGTAGAAGTTATTTCTAGCAGGATTGCGTAGTCATGGCCCCTCGGTAGTTTATGTAGCAACAGTTTCTTATGTCTTGATGTATAGGGTCATTTCAGGCTTGTTTGCCTAACTTGAGTGTCTTTTCCTCAAGATCTTGTACTTCATTTTCTGCTATCATATAATAAAATGGCTCAATGATCTTCTCATGTTTTTTATGTATTGATGTTTACTACATTTTCCAGTTTTATGTTCAATATTCCTATTTTTCCTATTTTGGAATATTACAGGCACTAATTAACTCCCCCTCGGGGTCTACTTCACCTTATTCTTCTTCATCTTCTTCTTCATCTTCATTATGTTCTCCTGCTATGTTTTCTAGGGCCATTGATATAAATTTTTAACTCCAACTTCATCAGAGGATTCACTAGAACCTTCAAATGAACTACTATCTTTTTTTGCATAAAGGCTCTTCTTTTTTAAAACTCTCTTTCTGCAATTTATTAAACTTTTTCTTTTATTACCCTTTAAAGTTATTTTTCTTATTTTTTATATGGGTATTTTGAGGAATAGTGCCTCACTCTACTAGAGTTAAATCATTTAAATTGATTTTTTCCCTTGTACTTACCTGTTCATTTCTTCAACCTTATCATGAACTTTTCTTCTTCTTTGTCTAAATTTGGACATGAACCCTCCTAGTCTTTAATAGGTTTCTTGCCTTCTTTGAAAGTTGAATCGTGTGTGGGTGTCTTTCCTTTTTCTATCATCACTTAATATGTTTTCAAGGAACCAAGTAACTAATCCCTTGTTAGTGTCTCAAAGTTGGTTGTTTCTTCAATTGTTGATACCTTGGGATTAAACTTGGTAGTTAGAAATCTAAATGTTGCTACAAACTAATTTCTCCTTTTCTTACCCTTTTCTTCCCAAATGTTCTACATCCCATGGCTACCATGAGCTATTAACGTATAACACATGTCTCATTAGTTTTATATTTTACATTATAAAAGGTCTAAAAATTAGTTAAAGAGTACTTGATGTTATAAGTTATATGTGTATATACATATGTAATAAATTTAAGGAACTAACGTTAGTTGTTGAAGATCGTAGAAACAAACTTTTATAGGCATATATAATTTGTATTATTGACATGTACGGACAGAAAAAATTCTACAAGAATAGAGTAGCTTGTAGGTTTCTTTTTTAGGACGTCAACATCTTTTGTTATGCATTAATATGACATCTCTTTTAGTTGTTGATCGTAAACAATTGAAAGGATATGTTATTTTTATTGATGTTGTTCAAACCGAGGAAACATTTTTTGTCCTGAGTGTTAATGTAGTAAACAACTTGGATAAATTGGCACACATAAATTGATTCGTATCCAAGGCTCTCTATGCAAATCATATGTAACTTATGTCTAGTATTATTTTAGAAACTTGAGAGAGTTCTTTGGATAACGTTTGGTTAGCTGTTGGGGATAAGATTCACCCCAAACTTATATATATATGTGTGAACTCTGATCGATTAAACAATTATTGAAACTCTGTAATATTCCTAACTAGCCCAAGCTAGTAGGAATATTCAATGTCATTTTAATTTTATGTTTTATAAATAAAATGTAAAGGAGAACAAATAAAAACTCCTAAACATGAGAATAAATCAATGCCCAATGTGAACAGAGTCAAATCAGGTCTTGCTCAATAAAATCCACTTGTATGTGAAACAGGTTCAAGCTATTTGACTGGGTCAACAGGACCAAATCATTAAGCAATCTAGATACAATGAACCTCCTAAATGATCAGCGCAGTCCTATGAGGAGGTCCTCCATGTGAAAGGGGACAAATGGATGAAAGTGGTTTAAGGTTTTTCAAACCCTAATCTTATATAAGGAACGGAAAGACTCAAGGAAAGGTTGTTGATGATATTTTGTTTTTGATATTGCTGGAGCAACTCAAACTCTCTTGGTTGTTTAGCTAGAGATAGGAATTTCATGTTTAGGAATTCCTCCTCCTTCCTTGAGGGTCTCTTAGAGGAGATTGTGTTGCATTGATCCACTATCTGGAATTTTGGCCAAGCTTCACCTTACATCTACAATGCCGCTCCTGTTGTGGGTTGAACTATCCATGTGAGCTACAGCAAGTGGAATAAGATCTATTCAGATCTGAAGAGTTCTATTGCATCTTTTCAATGGGGAAATCATCTAAACCATTGGCAAGGTTGTAATAGCTGTTTCGAGCTCTAGATCCTTATCTTGGCATTAGGCCAAAGTGTGCATCACTTCAGCAACGCAGTTAGCTTCAGAAGTTGTGTTCTCTTTGTAGGCAGAGTTGTAGTGTCCAGTTGCTAGCAGTTTGGAGGAGAGATCTCCGATGAAAGGATTCCTTTCCTTCATTGCGGTGATCCGTGGATTGGCCAAAAAATCCATGTCATATTTCAGATCTGATCTGCTGTGTGAGGTATTCTTCAGAAATTCCTGAATTTTACTGCAGATCCATGGTGTAGATCTCATATCTATTCAATGTCTTTCACTTTCAGCTGAGATCCCCAAGGCGAATGTACTTAAAAGGCATTTTTCATGTAAATCCCATTTCGATCTATCCTTTTTTCCTCTGATATATTATAGATCTGAAACTCAATAAAACACTACTTTATATTTCTAAAAATAATGATGTCATAGTTTTGCAGTCTTTTCTCATCTGTTGCAGCACTTCTTTTGGAGCTTTCCTTTATGAAAAGATCTTTTTTTCTTAACCTATATCATTTGAATCTCATTATAAGTTTCCATACTTATTTTAATGCATAAAATCAGCTAATACCTTCAGAAAATCACGATGTAGAAGCTTCAGTAACTTTCTACATCATTTAAGCCATGGGAAATCAGGGTTTTTAAGCCTAGTTTGGGAAGGAGGAACTATTTAACTTAGCTAGACTTATTTTTTTGAGATGAAATTCGGAGCATAGGTCCCTCATGACCTAATATAAAATAACCTCCCGCAATTTCTCTTATTTTTATGCAGATATCTGAATATACTCATTTTAGGGAAACAATCATCACTTTTTGCCACCTTTTTGCCCATAAAACACTGTATAAGTTTTCTGCTGCATATTTAACTAAATTTTAAATTTTTTGACATCTATATCAGTCATATTTCTGTAGCTCCACATTGGTAATAACTCATATTATTCCCAATCTGTAGCTGTTCCTGAAAAATTGATATTACAGTGGTATCAAAGCAAGATCTTTCGCTCAGCTTGTGGCTTCAAGCCAAAGTGATGAATTACTGAAGGAGGAATATTTCAAGCTCTATAGACAAATTCTGCAGATGGATGGGTAGCCTCTAGATCTCATCCTTTTTTCAAAGGTGACATATCCAATAAATGCCCCTACAGTCAATCTCTGGAATAGAATTTTGATGTTCCTGAAAAGGGAACTTTAAAACAATATCAGAGAAGAGAAGAGAAGAAATAGAGATCAGAATGATGGATAAGATTAAATTACTCTCATCAATGTTAAGATATAAGAAGGGCCTCTCCAAAGAGGTAAATCAGAAAAGAGAAAGAAGATGCACCGAGACTCCTAGAGGGTTTCAAGGAGAAGAAAGTTACAGTGAGACCTACAAAATGTTTCAAGAAGGAGAGGAATACCCATGCACTTCCTACCCTCACAAAGAAGATGCATTTTATAGAAGAAACAAGAGCATGGCTCAACCACTTGAAAGAATGACAGAAGAGGAGATCTCTGTGCTCCTTTTCCAGACCCTGAAGGGTATTGAAGAAGATCTCAAGGAGATTGAGAGGGTGGAGACTTGTACCAGCGCTGGCAAAACCTTGGAGGAGCAGCCTTCATGTTCAATAGAGGTGGAAAACATAGTTGAGGAAGAAGCTCTTGCTTCTACATCTCACCAAGATATGATTGAAAATTCATCTATTGTCATTTCAACACATTGTATGAATGGATCTACATCTTTGCATGCTATTGATTTAGAGCAACAGAGCTGCACTGCGCTGTGCAAAGGAAGTAAGGAAGAAGAGAGGAACCATTCCTCATTAGAGAATTCACATGGAAGCTTCATTCATGAAGCAATAGAAGGTGGAATGATGGATGGTAGACATCTTGAAGTGAGAAACCCTTTCTCCCTTCTAGATGACTCTTTCTCAATGAGCACACCCCTGCTCAAAGAGAAACTTATACTTGTAGAAAATCCATGGCCCCTTTGGTTTTGGAAGGCCATGCATGAGGAGAAGGCCTTATGGGAAGAAATCATTGGAGGCACACTTCAGCACATCATGGAGTGCAAAGTTCTTCAACAGATTAAGGAGGATCTTCCCTTCTCACAGGAGCAAATAGTAGATGGAGGAAATCTTCGGATGGATAACATCTCTCATGACTGTGTTGGAAATTTCTTGAGCCATGCACATCATGATGGGAGGTTTTTTCCTACCACCTATTTGGGTCCTCATGGGGTCAAATTGATCCTTGGGAAGATTGCATTTAAAGATCCCATGAAATGTAGGAATTTGATTTGGGATGATGGTAGTCCTCATGGGAGGAGTACCAGGATGAAGGGTGGAAGGAGACATCCACAAGTGGTTGAGTGGATGTGGATGGAGAGAAAGAAGCTGAAGAGCTACTTGTAGATCTATGACACTAGGCAGCAGGAGGCTTGGCAGCTTTGGTTGCTCTTGAAAGAGTTTGGCCATCACTCTCTTTCTAAGGGTATGTGGCAGAATACTTGCATCATGGGGCAGCAAAGAGTATGGGCACATTGTGTTGGCATAACATTCTTCATGTCAAGAACCATGCTGTCATTACATGATTTGGATGATGGAACTATGAGGAGGCAGCAAAAGATTTTGTTGCTTAGGATGTTCTTGAGAGAGCAAGGGAAGATTTTCTCTCACAATTTTCATGATGTTGCAGGAGTAGAAGATGGCACTATCATAGTGCAAAGGGGTTACTCCTTGGCCTTATATGTTCAAGAAGGACTTTCTTCATGGGAAGGACATCTCATATGTAGCAGCATTATGAGAGATGCCTTTGACATTCTGCATGTCAAATATTGGGGCTATGTGTTGATGGGAGCCTATTTGCATAGGCCCAAAACGTTGTCACTTTGGAGCTAGGATTTATTGATGGAGTATTCCCAAGATAATTTCTCATTCAGTGCACTTGATGGAGTATTCCCAGGAGAAGATGAAGTGGTAGATGGAGACATATATTACTGTGGTGTGCTTTTCTTGACTTGGGTTTCCAAGTAGGAGGAGAAGGAATTTCATGCAGCACTTGGTTCATCCCCCCTCATGGGTGTGTTCCAAACTATTATTGAGGATTCATTCATGGATCCATGTATCTTCTTGCTTCCAACATATGGTGAGAGCTTTTGCTTGCATCCTCTTACCATCTTTTGGCAGTGCATTGCTCCACAAGAGGGAAAGCTATTCATTGAGCTCCATGATCTACATTGGGCCAAATTATATGATGGAGACAGCCATCTCTTATGTGGCCTTGGGCAAGGATGTTTTTCTTACATGTATGTTCATTTGATTCATATGATTAACCATGTAACAGGAAAAAAATTTCCATGTATTCTTCTAAAGAAGCAGTATGTAAAACTGCGTTGTGAAGACTTGGGAAACTGTTGGTATTTTCTTGCATCACATAGAACCTTCAATATTTCCTTCATGATGATGATAGTCATGTTCTCAATTGCTGATATTGCTTTTATCTTGATGGGAGACATGATATTGAGTGAGGCACATGGTTTGGATGTTTCCTTTTGGGAAGTAGGTTCCCACATTTTCTGCAGTACATGTTCTAATGGGAACATGGGAAGAGTTGTGGCCACCATGACCAAACACTTGTTTCTCTTGGAGGTGGGCCATGTGTGTGATGGGATACCTTATGATGATACCTTTCTTTCCATCACATATGGAACATTTTGGGCTAACTGGTTTTACAGCGTTGGAGGGAGGATCTTTGCAGATCTAATCTTCATGATGCCACTTGAGGGCCATATCCTTGCAGCCCAAGATCATTTTTCACTATACACTTATCTTAAGTGGAAAGGTGAATAGCGTGGGGTAGGCCATTATGCTTACCACTTGTAGATTTTCAGCCCACATTCTTTGTTGGAGTTCAAGGTGGAAGAGGATTTTCTAGAGTTGCCTTTTCTGGACGTAACTAGATTCTTATGGATGATAGCATGGGTGTGGGAGACACTCATTGGGAGAAATTTTCCCCATGCTCTTCATCACTCCTACCTTAATGAGGCCATTGAGCAATAAGGAGATCACCACTTGCACCTTCCATTTTCTCATGATGTACACTTGCTATCTTACACCTGGAGGAAATCATTGGAGGAAAAATTCATTGCTTATCATTTTCAGCCATGGTGGGGTCTATTGATGAGGCCACAAGAAGAGGGAAGGAGAAGCTTCGTTCTACCCTACAATTTCTTGAGGACAAGCAACATTTTGAAGTGGCAGGACTGTAATATTCCTAACTAGCCGAAGCTAGTAGGAATATTCAATGTCATTTTATTTTTATGTTTTATAAATAAAATGTAAAGGAGAACAAATAAAAAATCCTAAACATGAGAATAAATCAATGCCCAATGTGAACAGAGTCAAATCAGGGCTTGCTCCTTAAAATCCACTTGTATGTGAAACATGTTCAAGCTATTTGACTGGGTCAATAGGACCAAATCATTAAGCATTCCAGATACAATGAACCTTCTAGATGATCAACACAGTCCTATGAGGAGGTCCTCCATGTGAAAGGGGACAAATGGATGAAGGTGGTTTAGGGTTTTGCAAACCCTAATATTATATAAGGAAGGGAAATACTCAAGGAAAGGTTGTTGATGATATTTCGATTTTGATATTGCTGGAGCAACTCAAACTCTCTTGGCTATTTAGCTAGAGAGAGGAATTTCCTGTTTAGGAATTCCTCCTCCTTCCTTGAGGGTCTCTTGGAGGATATTGTGCTGCATTGATCCACTATCTTGCATGGCCAAGCTTCACCTTACATCTACAACACTGCTCCTGTTGTGGGTTGAACTGTCCATGTGAGCTGCAGTAAGTGGAATCAGATCTATTCAGATCTGAAGAGTTCTATTGCATCTTTTCAGTGGGGAAGTCATCTAAACCATTGGCAAGAGTGCAATAGCTGTTTTGAGCTCCATATCCTTATCTTGGCATGAGGCCAAAGTGTGCATCACTTCATCAGTGTAGTTAGCTTCAGAAACTGCGTTCTCTTTGCAGGCAGAGTTCCAGTGTACATTTGCTAGCAGTTTGTAGGAGAGATCTCCTGTGAAAGGATTCCTTTCCTTCACTGAGGTGATCCGTGGATTGGCCAACCAATCCATGTCATATTTCAGATCTGATCTGCTGTGTGAGGTATTCTTCAGAAATTCTTGAAGTTTACTGCAAATCCGTGGTGTAGATCTCAGATCTATTCAGTGTCTTTCACTTTCAGCTGAGATCCCTAAGGGGAATGTACTTAAAAGGAATTTTTGCATATAAATCCCATTTAGATATATCCTTTTGTCCTCTGATCTGTTATATATCTGAAACTCAATAAAACACTGCTTCAGATTTCTAAAAATAACGCTATCATAGTTCTACAGTCTTTTCTCATGTGTTGCAGCACTTCTTTTGGAGCTTTCCTTTATGAAAAGATCTGTTTTTCTTAGCCTAAATCA
This sequence comes from Pinus albicaulis, assembly GCA_034641835.2. Taxonomy (NCBI): domain Eukaryota; kingdom Viridiplantae; phylum Streptophyta; class Pinopsida; order Pinales; family Pinaceae; genus Pinus; species Pinus albicaulis. The sequence goes on from CM076578.1 coordinate 235,430,630, forward strand.
TTTGAATCTCATTCTAAGTTTCCATAATTATTTTTGTGCATAACCTCAGCTAATACCTTCAGAAAATCACGCTATAGAAGCTTTAGTAACTTTCTGCATCATTTAAGCCATGGAAAATTAGGGTTTTTAAGCCTAGTTTGGGAAGGAGGAACTGTCTAACTTAGCTAGACTTATTTTTTTGAGCTGAAATTCGGAGCATAGGTCCCTCATGATGTAATATAAAATAACCTCCCACCATTTCTCTTATTTGTACTCAGATATCTGAATATACGCATTTTAGGGCAAAAATCATCACTTTTCCCCACCTTTTTGCCCATAAAACACTGTATAAGGTTGTTGCTGCATATTTAAATGGATTTTAAGTGTTTTTAAATCTGTATCAGTCATATTTCTATAGCTCCACATTGGTAATAACTCATATTATTCCCAATCTGTAGATGTTCCTGAAAAAGGGATATTACAAACTCTATTATAATTTTGATAATATATATATACTTTCTCATTGATGCATAGTTTCTTCTGTGGAATTATTGTGTTTAATTGAGCTTTGGGTGCATTTCAGACCTAGATTTTGGGCCTGCTTGAGGTAATGCTATGCACACCTTCCGTTTCAAGTTATTTGTTTATGTACATGTCTCTTTCGTGTAATATTTAATTTTCTTAATTTGCAATAGATTTGTGATTGTCCGAGTAGATTTAATGATATGATTTCTAAGCATAGTTCGTTTGATTTCCATTGTAGTACTTTTCTGAGCCTTTTTTTAACCTTTATTTTGTTTTTAAAAGTAGTTGCATAGTTGTTTTGAAGGAAAAATAACTGTTGCGAAATCTATAAACTGCTTCAAAATCATATTTTGATAGGAAAACCTCATTAATCATTGATCTTGGTTTTAATGTTTTCACTCCAGTAATTGGGTAAATTTATGGTGGGGATAGTTAAAATAGTTTGACCTATCTTAACTTTGATTTCCACCACTTGTAGCTTTTATGCATAGGCATACCAATTGGTATTATTTTTTGTATTGGTGTATATAACATTGAGTCTTCAAAAGTTAACAAAATCTGGTTGATAATTAAATGAATAATTGAACTATCTAATAATAAAAATACATATATTCACATTGTGGCTTTTGGAATTGTTTTTGGAGAGGAACTCAAAGTACTAAAACTTCCTTTCCAATACGAAATGAAACTGGGAGTAGAAGTCACCAAAGGGAGGTATTTATGACCCTTTTAGTAACCTACATCCTAAATTTCTTGCATTTAGATAATTCCAAGTAGGTACATAGGTAGAAGAAAGGAAAATCCCATAAAAACCCCAATACGTGGTGCAATATGAGCTACTCATACTAATGCTCTCGTAGAAAAATAATGGAAACCTAAGACGAGACCTTTTTTGCAAAACAATGTGATAGGGAAACCATCGAAATGTGGGGAACCAATAGGGGAAGGAACTTTATTTCATGAAGGAAAAAAAATTTCTTCCACATCAAACAAAGTCTAAACCCCTAAAACTATAGATGATGAAAAAATGCTAGAGGAAGAGGTAAATGGACTAGAAGGTTTTGTTACTTTTGAGTTTCCCATCCATGATCTGATGTGATAGTACAAATGAAGAATATTCCTCACTCTTCCCTGCATAGATTTCATGGCCTTTCTAAGGAAGACCCTCATACATTTATTTTTGAGTTTTATTTATTTTGTCGTAATTACAGCTACTCCATATATGCACAAAAATTTAAGTTGTTCCCTACAACCTTAAAAGATTCAACACTTCGTTGATTCATGAGACTTGGAGAAAAATTCTTTCAGACATGGGCTAAAATAAAGAGGATATATTTGAAAAAAGATAAATATTATTGTAAAGTTTTGGATATTAATGAAAGAAATATTTAGGATGACTCAAGTCGATGAAGAAATTTTTGAATATTATGTGGAATGATTCTAGTATACCCTATAGAGTTTAAGGAAGAAATATTTAGGATGGCTCAAGTCGATGATGAAATTTTGAAATATAAGGTGTAATGATTCTGGCATACCCTATAGAGGACAAAGTAGAACTTCCTATATCCCCACACTCTCAATAGAGAAATTTTGAGGAATTAAATGGGTCTGGAAGGAAAATTATAAAATAATAGTGGAAATAATAAAATAAGATGACATTACATCATCAAATTTAAGAGGGAACAAAGAAAAAACTACCTTTTTTCAATATGTATTTTCAACTTATCTTCCTATTTTTTTACTCGAATTTGAGTGGGAGCACTCGTTGGATGCATAATTTAATTCCTCATCCAACGATTAGTCATGTTTCACATCTTTGTTGTACCATTCTACATGAAAAATTAGAAATACATGAAAACATGTGAATGAAATCGTATTTTTCATATATTTCTCATTTTTCATGTATCAAGGTCCATAGAAAGTATGAAACATGGGTACTCCTTGGATGAGGAATTAAATTATGCATCCAAGGTGTACTCCCATTCAAAATTTGAGTAAAACAGTAGGGATATAAGTTGAAAATACGAGTTGAAAAGTAGTTTTTTTTATTTTTTTATTTTTTAATGTTTTTAATATTTTACTCCAAAAATGGTGAATGATCCCCCATTTTTGAAATCATCATCTTGAATCCTACTGTTTCTTATAAAATTGATTTTGGTTTTACACTTTTGTTTTGAGGCCCATTTTAGAACTCAAAATTTCTCTAAATTTTGTATATCCTTTTTTTTTTTAGGGATACAGGAAGACTAACTTGAAAACCTAAATATTATTGGGAAAGGTGATGTCTCTTAGTTGTATTATGATAAGATCTATGAGCCATGTATAATTTATTCTAGAGGAAGCTCAAAATATAACAAAAATTCTCAAGATGTGCCTTCCATAACAAATCTAGTGGAAAAGGGGTGAAACAAGTCAAACTAGGGAATTTATAAGAAAATTTCAAAATTGATATTCTTAGTACCCTAAGCTCCCAATTGGATGTTTTTTAGGCTAAGAAAAAGGAGGAATTTGACTTTGCACTTTTTATGTTTGGCCCTAAATTCTGCAAAAAGCATCCTATACTATAATTCCCATTAAATTATGTTGAGATATATTGGAAATATTGATAGGGCACGTGAATTAATATTTATTTTCAACAATTATATTTACTAATTAAGATCACTTATAATTAGAACACAAAATGAACAATGATAAATAATAATTTTGTTAATAAAAAATGACAACAACTCCAATCCTATTTATAATGAATCAAGTACAATAATAATTAGGGCTCCAACCTTATATGAAAACACCAATGTCCAATCCACTAGGCTTCAACCTGTACTTTTCCAAGCACTGAATTGGACTTCAAGGGGCTCCAACCTCTAAGGCTCCAACCTTGTATTTATAAGGCACCAACCTCTAGGTCTCAAACCCTCTCACTGGTACAGGCTCCAACCTGGTCCTCTTGAGGACTCTTATCCTATAGGGCTCCAACCCACTCCTTCAAATATTCAATATGGATTCAACGATTGTTCAAGGCTCCCAATATCTTCTACAATCAGCTCTCACAATATATTCACCCTCAACAGTTCCCTCAATCGATCTCTAAAGAACTTATCTCATCAATGAAAACTTTACCTTCTCATAAGGTGTCACCAAAACTCTTCATTTCACCCAAACAATTTCTCTAAGGTTGCCTCATGATGGATTCAATGCATCATGGTCTCCAAAAATGCCTCCAAGATCAGCTAAAGCTTCTCAACAAGATGTATTTGATAGGTTGCACTAAGCCTACTCCAAAAAAATTCTTTAATAGGTCTACCCACCAAACAATTATTAAAATTGTTTCACAATGTTTTCAACCCAGGAGGTCTAAAAGGGTTCTCCAAAGAATGTCTCTGATAGGATTCAATAGGTCTGCATATGATGTCCTTCAACAAGTTGCTTTACTAAGACTTCAAAGATCCTTCAATAATTTATTTTCAATAATTCTTCAAGATGTCTTCAAATGGCTCCAAGATCCACAACTCTAGGTCTTCAACATTCCAACGATATGTCTTCACACTGGATTCAACAAGCTCTTCAAGAGTAGCTCCAAGAGATCTCCAAAAGTAAACTAAAGTTATTACAGTTCAATGTATATAACTCATTCACATGATTTTTATTAAGGTTATTGAGCTTCGTAGCTAAGCTCTCATAGGGATACTAGCCAAGCCACCATAGGTTTATACCTTTGATTCTTCATAGGAGACTGTTCTCAAGTTGTCAAAGGCTGTAAGTGAGGACTTGTCTGAGGTTATACCCTTGAGATTGATCTAGTTATCATAGGTCTGAGGCTTAATCATTGTTCCTTTGTAATTCCAAGCACCGAGCTACAAGTCTGGGCTAAGTCTGAGTTGACTATTTCTCCATAGATGTGACTGATCTATCACAAGTGCCACTGTTGTGAAACCAACTCCAAAAATAGAAGAAAAGAGATATCAATGCCTATAAATAAGCCACTTCGAGGGAGAAACCTTCAATATATTACATGAATGAAAAATTCTTGGATGATATAAATTACAAAACCTCCTTTATATATATAGGAGTCCATGGGGCCACAATGTAATCCTAGTCGACCTAACAATAATAATTTAAGTGAAAAATAATAATGATATGGGGGTTACAGGGGTAAAATAATAAAAATAAGGGGGTTACACTAACAGCAATAAGGGACTATACTAGTAATATAGGGACCTAACATGCCCCTCTCCTTCAAAAAAGTGTTGTCCTCAATGCTTGAGTAGCTCTGGGTGCTTCTGTATAAAATTCTCATCCTCCCATGTAGAATCTTTAGTGGGTAAGTTCTTCCACTTGGTGAGATACTCTGAAATTGATCAATTTCGTAGCTGTCGAATTCTTTTTTCTGTGACTGCTTCAGGTTCCAATATGATTTTTCCTTCCTCATCAAGTTCGGGAAATATTGTTTGAACTGGAAGATTTTCACCTATAACCTTCTTTAAGCATGAAACATGGAAAATTGGATGCACTTGTGAAGAAGCAGGAAGCTCCAATTTGTATGCCATAGTACCAATCCTTTGCAACACCTTATAAGTGTTAGCTACCTATAAATTTTTGTCAAGAAAACAGGTGGCTAAATATTTTTCTGAGCCTTCAAGAGATACATTTCCTCTAAAAATCTCTCATTATTGAAGCCTCTATGTGTCCTTTTCCTTTGAAAAGATCTTCACTGCTATTGCCATCAAGAAAGCCTCACTATTTGTGAAAAAATTATGCTGAACAAAGCCTACATCTACTCCCTTTATCCCTGCAAATTCCCCATTTTAACCCTTTTTTCCTTTCTCAAAATTCCCCTAAAAACCCCCAAAATCCCTTCCTAAGTCATCTAATTCATCAAATTTCCCCTTTTTAAACCTTGTGAATTCCTTCATTTGGTGAAAAAACCCCTGTATTCCTCTACTGGAACCCACTGTTAGCCTTAAAAACTCTGTTTTTAGGCCTAAAAACCCACTTTTTACCATATATCAGGATAAGTCCCTTTTGGCCCAGCCCCTAACCCCTTCTCTGCATACAACCTACACCCAGGACCAAGCGCTAAGCCACATAGTGCTAATCTCAATCGAAAGATTGGTTGTGAGCACTTTTTCCTTTGTAAATTGAAAATTTCCGATGCGAGATTTATTTGTTCTACAGGCCTCCGCTGCAATATGAACCATCGATCTAAGCAACAGTCCAACGGTCAAGCACCAATCGCATCACACCCATCATCCTCTGTCCATTACTCCTTCACTACGATCTCCACCTTTGATCCCCCAATGATCTGACGCCCTGCGCTAACTCGCATAACTGCCAATCGCACTAATTCTTAAGAGACACTTTGTTCCCTCTGATTGGAAATCTCTGATTGAATCACCACCATACATTTGTATGGATCCGATGGTTGGAAGATAAACCCGACATCCCAACATCATCACTTCGCCGATTGATCTAGACCGTTGAATCCACAAGAACCAATGGTCCAGATCCAATCATGCTCCGCTCATTTGCCTTCCATTGCTCTCCCTTCGATCAAGATCTCCACCATCGATCTCCCTGTGATCCGATGGTCTGTGTGTAATCGCAAGTTCAAATCTCAGAGCCTTGGCCCCCTTGCCTTCTCCGATTGCGATTGGATCTCAGCCGTTAAATCTGACAGATCCAATGGCTCTCCTTTCTCCCGCCCATTTCATTTGAACCTTTTGCCCCCGCTTTCTCTTTAAATCTTTGTCATCCATCCCTTGGATCTAACGGTCAAGATTTGTTTCACTCACCATTATAACCTATTTTCCCTTTGATCATTAGTGCTTCTGCCTTTTTATTTTGACCATCCATTATCAGATCTGACGACCCATATTAAAACCACCACTGACCCTGTCCCACCGTACTGACCTCGCATCTTTCCTTATCACGCACCATCTTGCACCGTCAGATCTCCTGGTCCCATATCCAACGGCCGAGGTGCATATCGCGTTTTTTCTGTGCTCGAAGGTTAACACTTCAAAATTACGTGATGTAAGAGGCTTTTAAAGGACACGTGTCGGGCAGTTTACCATATCGCGTTTTTTTTGGGAAAATTCCAAAACCACTCTATTGCAGCGTGAAAACAGTTGTTTTCCCCAAAAAACCACTTCCCCCCTTCTGCCTCTAAAATCTCTCCCCGAAGATCTCAACCGTTGATCTGTATAGATCTACGGCCCTCATTCCATCGTGTTGCCATTCACATTATGTTCATCGGACCTCCAAAGGACTTCATCGAAGGATCTCAACCGTTGATCTCCTCATGAGATCTAACGGCCCATATTCAAATCACCCTCCACCTGCCGGTCCCACCATCTAATGCCTCGTTTTCATTTGTTTTACTCCCATTCCCTTTGTAATTTGCCCAAAGGTCAAAAATTTATGTTTTACATTAAAATTTATTTCCTCCGCCCAACATTAGAACTTTGGTGTTTTAAAATTAAAGTTAATTTCCTTTGCCTAACCTTCCAAAATAAATCCCATCGAAGGATCTTGACTTTCGATCTCCTCCATTAGATCTAATCCACTGGTCCAGAACCATTTCTCCACTAGACCTTCATCTGATAATGCTTTCACCATTTCACAACATTTTTTGGCTGATTTCCCTCTGCATCCACCACATCCATCACTGCTACGCTGCCATTCCCATAGTCTTCCACAACATCCATCCTCCCTCCCGCATGGATTTCTTAACATGTTTTTGTGTTTTGCAGGGTTACAGGTAGTGAAAACCATTATTGCTCACAGTCACTGTCATAGTGACAAAGAGCGCAAAGAAAGCTTGTTCCGAGCCAGAGATTGCATGGAAAACGCCTGGGAAGGTTTTTGAACGAAATATTTCATTAAAGGACCAGTTTTTAATTCTGTAAAACCTCCAGTGCCATTAAAACTACATTTCAACAAACAGAGACAGTCAAAGAAGTGGCAAAGAGTATCAGTGAAGGATTAAAGAGGTTAAATGCCCATTATTGAATATTTTAAGCTTTAATTCAGTGTTAGAGGTCGAATGTATAGATTGAAGACCTTATGAATGACACAGAAGGCTTAATGAGGCCTAAAGTACATAAATCAAATCTTATCAGTGTTTCACATCAGCAGAAGGTTATTTCCCAAGAAAGGACGAGTCCCCATGATATTTTATTCTCCATCAACGTTCTTGAGAAAATCTCCACCCTGACAGAAAGTCTTGAGATAGCCAGAGAATTTGTTATATAGTATGGTAGACCTGAATTCATTTATCTTCCTTTTCTTATCCCATAGTACTACAGAGTACAGACAGCCGAAAAGTACATCAAATAACATACCTATGAAGTTATGATCAGCCTGTCGAAGACCGCTCTTTCATCCAAAGAGTACTGAAAGTCAATGAAGGGATATTAAAATAGAATGGGTCTCAAGCACTCTTCTACTTCTATTTCAATGTTTCATTTAAAGTTTCATCTACCTCCTCCGCCTCTCTTTCAGCTATAAGACCCTTGAAAAATACATTTTAAAGGTTGTTGTTTGGATAACCGTGGATTGTAAGCTGTTTCTCTTGAGATAGAGTCCTTTGTATTAGTTGTAGAGTAGGCTGAGGAGATGATTTCAGACTGAATATCGAGCTATTGGATAATGTTGTATATGACTGGTGTTGCTCTTTAATATGACAATTAATTTCTTTGGATCCTGATTTAAAGTAGCGGTGATGTGTTCTATCTTTGTCTATGTTTTCCTTCTGTAATTCATCATATTTCTTTCTCTGATAAGAATCAGTAATCTGGCTTAGGATTTACCCTTGCATGGTACCCTAATGTTACCTGCCCTTCTTATATTTGATGTTTTCTACTAATTGTGTGATCTGAGAACATATTTGAGATAATTTAACCAATATAGTAGTTGGTTATCACTGCTTACTAATGTGTGAGTTCTGAGAGTCTGCCCCTAGATGTTCTTGTCTAGTTTTAATTGAAAGAATTGGGATACTGGGAGATTAGAGTTGGTTCTATCTCACTAGGGTCCTTTTCTAACTGTTAAACCTTTAAGCTCCCTTAATTTGAATGTCAAAGCATTGAAATTTAAAAGTCTTTCTCTGATCTCAAGCTTCACCTTTGTGTTAAATCTTTAATGTTTCTTATTTTCTGAAGAGCTAGCCTATTAGGAGTTTGATCATAGATGCTTAAGGCATGCTATGTCCCTATATTTTCTTCCTAAGTGGTCATCTTGGAGGTTTCCTTTCCATTGACCTTCATTCCCTATCATTTCATCCACACTATCATCTCTAGAGATCCTCTGTTTTAGATTACTAGCCCATGTGAAAGCGTTGGATATTGAATAGCAATTAAACCCTTTTATGACTCCATTGCCTAATGCTCTTGAGTTTTATTTGAATTGTCTCCATTGCCAAAATCCTTATTTTCTCACTTCTTTGTCTTACATTGAACCCTTTTTTCATGTTTCCCAACAACCAAACAAACAAACAAACAAAACAACAACCCTTGTGCCCATAACTAGCCTAATACATTTAAACTGAACTTCAAAGACATATATGTCTTTCCCTTTATAGAGAGATCCCTCTCTGGACCCAGGAGGGCTAGATCCTGAGGTCCCAAAGTGGTTTTGATGTTGTCTTGTCTTTTGGTAGAGCCAAACCTGCCAAAACACAGGAACCCCAACCTAATGGTGACTCCGTTGGGGACTAAAATCTAAGTGCTTTTAACTTATAATATCTGGGCAAGTGTCCCATTGTCGTCACCAAAATTATGGTGACTCCACTGGGGACTAAAATCTGAGTGCTTTTAACTACTAATATCTGGTCAGGTGTCCCATTGTCGTCACCAACATAATGGCGACTCCACTGGGGAAGCTAGATCAATCAACCTAGAAGTTGGTAGTTAATCACTGTGGTGGATAGTAAACCTTCTTGAAACATTCTAAACCTTCCACCTGGCGACTCCACAGTTCCTTAAGGACTAAATACTCCACTGGTGATCAGTAGGCCTACTGATTATCTTGGTTTTCAGAAGACTCCACTGGGAGACCAGCTTTCAATACAACATCATCCATATTAGAAGAAAACATAGGGTTAAGCTTCTTTGTTAAGAGAGGAACATACTGGCTTCAAGAGGCTTTCACACAAGAGCTTATCCTAATCCAAACCCACCTGAAATAGTTGAAAACCTAGAGAGTATCCTTAGGAAATCTCCGACCCCTAGAAATCCAACTATTATCAGACCCATTCATAGAGAAAATTTAGCCCTTGAAAACTTCTCAACTCTATTAAACACTCATTGTGACTTAGACTTACTGAGTAGTCTACAAAGAACTAATTCATTCAGACCTCGAGCTTCCAAGTTCACCATCTCATAGTGGTCAACGCAGTAGGGATAGAGGGACCTCTCCATCTACACCCCCGGATATTCATTTCATACAGAACTTGGGCCTCTATCACCCTAAATCAGCTCAACAGTTCATTTCTAGCCCTCACATTTCTATCATCCATATACCAGCTACTCAAGCCAACCCTTTACCTCCACAGAACACCATCATGGCAGCATGGTATGCACCTTTAGTGTTACCTCAGCCTTTAGCTCCACTACCTAACGATTATCAATCAAAAATCCCTCATTTCACTGGAAAAGAGTCTACCACTGCTCAACATCATGTGGACAGGATGGAAGATGCCTTTGACTACATGGAAATTGAAGATGAAACCATTAAGATGAGGATCTTTGCCCAGAGTTTGGGAGGAGAGGTGAAGAAGTGGTTTAAAGGTTTACCTCCAAATACCATCCATGATCTTCCCTCATTACACCAAACCTTTATAAAAAAATGGGAAGTCAAGACCAACCCTCTTCAAATCTTAGTAGAATATAAGAATCTAAAAATAAATATAGGAGAGACTGTCCATGACTATTCCATCAGATTCAACAATGTCTACAATGCTCTTCCACCACACATGAAACCTCCTCAAGGAATGGCCTTGGTGAAATACCCTGAAGGCTTTGATGCTGACATGGCCTATCATCTTAGGGAAAGAGATTACAACACATTGGAAGACATGAAAAAAGAAGAAGTGAGTGTAGAAGCGAACCTGATAGAAAAGAGAGCCAGAATGAGATCTGAGAAAAAGGTAACCTATAGGGATGACACATCAGCTTCCACATTTGATCCCAAGTATGAAAATCTAGCCAAAAACATGGAAAGGCTAGAGAAAATGATGGAGAAAATGGTTGTCACAGTCAATAATCAGAACAGAATCCAAAACCAGAATCAAAACTTTAGGAGAAACAATCCCCCAAATAGATAGAGAGACTCTGATCAACAAGTCATACCCCCATTTCAAGAGAACTTCCTTGATGAAGATGAGGGGATAATAGAAGATTTCGAGGGAACCACAATAAACATGGTGGAAGTAGACAACCAGATTCACACATGTTCCATAGAAGATAATCAGACTTCATACTCCCATTGGAATGAGGAAGGGTTAGAGTCTGAGGACTATAGGTTGGGATTTGAAAATGCCATCATGTAGGTCAGAGAACAGTATGAACTCAGAAGCAAAAAGAGCTTAGACACCTTCAAACTGAAAGCCTCTAAGATTACCATCAAGAAAAGACATGAGAAAACTCCTAAGGTGACTGCTAAAAGTAACAAATCAACAGTTGAGAGTTATGGGAAAAACAAAGAGAAGGACAGCCAAAATGCTGATAAACAAAGTCAAGAAACTAGCAGCACTAGCATTGCAGCTAATGATCCTGATAAAATAGCTTCAAACATTGTACATAGTGAGAATCAACAATCTAATTCTGTCAATAAAATGGTGGCCAATAGAATAGAATTAAGCCTTTCAAAGATTCAATCTCCTTTCAATTTAGAAAGTGAGATAGCCAAAATCAAAATTTCGGTCCCACTCTCTGAGCTGGTCACTCAGAATGTATATAAAGGCCAAATTTTGAAAGCTTTAAATCTAGGAGAAAATAGTGACACTGTCAATATAAGTGATGATAAACCAGCCCTTCTGTTTGGTCCAAAGATAGAAGAGAAGTTTCAGGAAGGGGTAGTACCTCCTTTTTATATCAGCCTCAATATCCATGAAAAAATCCTTCACAACGCAATGCATGACTCTGGGGATTCACACAACCTTATGCCTAAGGTAATTATGGAGAAGTTAGGCCTAGAGATAACCTGACCTTATAAGGATCTATATTTGTTTGACTCTAGCCGAGTGAAATTCCTTGGCTTGATCAAAGACCTATGTGTGAATCTGACTCAAATCCCAACCAAGTCTATGGTTATGGATGTTGTAGTGGCAGATGTGCCACCTAAGTATGGCATGTTGTTTTCAAGGTCATGGGGAGCCAAGCTGCAAGGTAAAATGTAGATGGAGGGGTCATATGCCACAATGCCTGTCTTTAGCCAGCTTAGGAGACTATATAGAGAGGCGCAAATGAAGTTTATGGTTAGTAGCCCTGAAAAACCTGAAAATTCACCTTTGTACTCTGTCCACACAGATTTAGACTCTTTTATCCTTTTCAATGATGAATCCATAGATGAGCTAGAGCTGGAAGACAGAGATGCAAACGATAGAGTAGAGCCCACAGATCTTAACATAATGGCCACTCTAGATATAGAGGGAAACGAGAGAGAAACATTAGGACAGTGCACTGAATCAAAAACTCAGACTGAAAAAAACCAAGACTGAAAACTGCAGATTACTCCTCATTCCGAACTCCCTGCACATAATGAAGAACAAAACTTTCCACACCACGGTGCAGACCCCATAATACAACATAATAGTGAACCCAACATTAGGGAGGAAAATTATGATAAACCTAAAAACAATCCCTTATGGAGGATGAAATTTGATGGGTGTTGCACTAGGAATAATTCAGGAGCGGGAGTGTGGTTACATAACACTGAGAGTGACTATGCTGAGAGTCATGCCTTCAAACTGCACTTTAAATGTACAAACAATATCATAGAGTATGAGGCTCTCATCCTAGGATTGAATCTATTGAAAAAACTAGGATCCCGAAGGATAGCTATACATGGAGACTCTGAGCTAGTAATCAAACAAGTGAATGGAGAATACACTGCAAAGCATCCTAGATTGAGAGCATACAAAAATGATGCTATGAATTTACTGAAAACCTTTGTATAATACAAACTTGTGTTTGTTCCTAGGAGTCATAACATCATTGCAAATGGATTAGCCTGCGTTGCTAGTTCATATCACAAATCACCTAGTGATAAACAGATCATCATTCAAACAAAATATAGGCCTGCAGTGCTAGATAATGAGAAATATTGGCAGGTCTTCGAGGGAAACAAGTAGATAGAGGATTTCCTGATTGGCAGGAACGAGTTTGAATTCTCTGATTCAGACTCTAAATCCGATGAAAGCCGCCTAAGTGAAGAGCCCCCCGATGAAGGAAAATCACCCCATAACATAGAAATAAACATGTTAACTAAAGAACTTGGAACTCAAACTGAAGGATACAAGAACGCAGAAAAGGAATAAATAGAGGTGTTGCAGTCCAAGGACAAGAATATACCTAGAGGACTAGCACCCCTAGAGGACCTTTTTGATTTTAACGACGTAGTGAAGAAACCCACTATAGAACACTCAGATTCTGACATTGAGGAATGCAACATAGGCACTGAGGATAAGCCTAAGATGATTAAATTGGCTAATTCCTTGCCAACAGACATGAAGAAGAAACACATTGATTTATTTAAAGAATTTTTTGATGTGTTTGCTTGGAGCTATGAAGACTTGAAGGCTTATGATACAAAAATCATCTAGCACAAGATCCCATTGAAAGAAAACCAAAAATCCTTCAGGTAGAAACTTCGCAGAATTAACCCAGTACAACTTCCTCTAGTTGAAAAGGAAATCAAGAAAATGTATGAGGCAGGAATCATAGTGTCTGTGAGGTTTTCCAATTGGGTCTCCAACCTTGTAGCTATGAGGAAAAAGACAGGTGAGATCAGACTATGCATCGATTTTAGAAACCTTAACAGAGCTTCACTTAAAGATAATTACCCCTTACCAAAGATGGAACACATCCTACAAAGGGTAGTTGGCTAAAAAAGGATCTCCCTGTTAGATGGATTTTCAATGGTATAACCAAGTGTTAGTACTCCCAGAAGATCAGCTTAAGACCACTTTCACCACTCCATGGGGCACTTTCATGTATGTGAAAATGCCTTTTGGATTAATGAACGCTGGTGCAACCTTCCAAAGAGCTATGGACATAGCCTTTTCAGAGGAAATAGGGCACTTCATTGTCATCTATCTTGATGACATAACAGTCTATTCCAACACTGATGAGGAGCACCTTAAACATCTGAGAAGAGTGTTTGAGAAATGTAGAAGGTTCAATCTATCTTTGAATCCCAAGAAGACAATATTCGAGCTTCAAGAAGGTAAGCTTCTATTGGAAACATTGTCATTGATGGCAAAAGGAATTGGCAAAGAAGGAGCATCTGAAATAGTAACTAGGAACAAAGGAAAGAAATGTAGCGGAGAACAAAGGTTAGCAGAGAAGAACAGAGAAAGAGTGCATTTACACAGAGTAGTATCAGTCAAGGAGCAAATTGAATTCAGTAGGAAGGATATTTGAGTCCCTGTGAAATTAATTCATATGTATGCATCCTGATGGAGGATAATTGAAATCCGATATAAGTAAGAAACCCTATGAGGGGATTAATGGTGCTCTGTATGTAGTTAGAGGAACCAATGCTAATACGGTCGACTATGTATCCCAAACTGGTAGACAATGGAGCTCTATATATATATTCGTTGAGTATAAGATTGAAGGAATTGTGAATCCCTGCAACCAACACGGAACCAACACGGAACTCAGTGACTGAATTATGTGAGTATAGGTCGTCGAACTTTCGTTGGAACAACACTTCGGAATTACGAACGAAACCTGGAAGGGTGGAACCATGAAGGAGGAACAGTACAAGCGGTTTCTGGTTTTCATCGCACCGCTTTCGACGGGCAAGCGATATTCAAGAGGTTGGGAGAGATTCCATCGAATGGGTGACACGCATTCCTGTACGACTCCACAAAACTGCTTTTCACTGTGCGCCAACGCGCGTTATTGTTCGATCCAGGATGTCGCGTGATATTGATGAGCACTGTCGATCTGGAGGGAAGCCATCGGACGGTGGTCATATGAGGAAAATGCGTGAAGGTTAACCAAAGTACGGCGGCTATCACGCGTTATTGTTCGCGCGTCTTCGCTGAGTGATATCCATCCGATCAGATGAGATGGCACGACGCAATAACAACCGTCGAATGGAGACGACCATTAACGTTGGGGCCCATACGCATGTATTGAGGTTTGCGGGTTTAACCCAAAGTATTATGTCATGTATTAAGGGCGTGGGAACTAATTTCCCTTCACATTATTGGTTCAATATACGTTGTTGTGTTATGCCGAGATCTTCACCGGACGTGGAAGACAGCTGTGACCAACTCAACGTCTTGCATCACTGCTGGGGCTCTCGAGGTACAGATGAAAATTTTGGCTGGTGCCCCCGCACTCAATCTCTTCCATTCATCTATGTTGTCCCCGCAGTCAACTCGGTCAACTACGGAGGCACTTGTCTCGATATTCGGTGCGCTAGTTGTGTCCGCGGGTTGGGTCTTTTGATAGGAACTTTAATTATCAACACAGATCCCCAAGTCGAAGATTAAATATTATTGAAGGGCTCGAAAGGTTATATGGATATATATTATTGCTAGGTTTTTATATAAGTCATCAGCACATTAATGTTTGTAACAACTAAAGGGGGAGTTGGATTAATATCTCAATCTCAGATTGAGATATTAAAAATCCTTAGATTAATTAATTGCCAGATCAAGAAAATAAAACAATGAAAAGTTGTTTGGGGCTTGGGTAGACCCTGCTGGATTACCTATTTTGATCTCGTCTAGGAATACCATTAGCGGTTGAGTGGTTTTGACTCATGGTATTGATAAAGGCTAAACTATATAAGGATAAGAGGATCATAATACAGCGTGTGGATGTGGAAGGGTTGTTAATAAATAAATCTCTTTAAGAGATATCTGCATATATGATGCACATAT
This sequence comes from Pinus albicaulis, assembly GCA_034641835.2. Lineage (NCBI taxonomy): Eukaryota > Viridiplantae > Streptophyta > Pinopsida > Pinales > Pinaceae > Pinus > Pinus albicaulis. Next base: position 235,446,255 of record CM076578.1, read on the forward strand.
GGATATGATCTAGAAATTATGAATCTCTACGATGATCGGCAAAAGAAATGATGAAGACCTGATGGAAGTCTGATGAAGAAATTGAAGAAATCTGGTGGATCTGAGGGTTGAAGCCTTCTGTATGAAAGTGGAAGTATCCTGCCAATAGAAGCTGGTGTTAAAATCAGGGGGTTGGAGCTCCCTTCCAGTAGTGGCTGGAGAACTAGAAAAGGTTGTAGCCTTTCTTCAGGTGGGTGCCTGCGTGCTGGTATGAGTCTGTACCAGTACAAAATTGTAAGATGTTTTCTTTATAATAAATATTGAAGACAGAGACGACAACAACAATGGTTTTCTCCCGAATTGGGTTTCCACCTTAAATATTGGTTTTCATGTGTGTTGCTTATGTGTGATGGTTTATTCTGTTATTACTACACATGCTTACTGCTTACTAAACATCTGATGAATGAATGATGCAATGATCTAAGTAAAGAATTAAACGTATAATAAGATCTCTAGACATATACAAGTTTTCTTAAGGATATCCACATTTATATGCGAGTTGGGTTTAGTAAAGTAACGTATGGGTTTAAGACAAACAAAAGGTGAAAAGTTTTCAGTCAGCTCTAAATACTGATTCACCCCCACCTTCTCAGTATTTTCCCAACAATTGGTATCAGAGCAGGTCCTTCTGAAAAAGCTTAGCCATTAGAAGGAAGATCAATCAAGATGAGAAATCAAGATGGAACAGCATCTATCAGGCCTCCGCTCTTTAACGGAAATAATTTAATCTTCTAGAAAACAAGGATGAGATCCTATCTTCAGTCTCCGGGAGCAGATGTATGGGCTATTGTTGAAGGAGGATATCAATATCCAGTCGCAGTACCAACAGATCCAACGGAAAGAAAGAATTACGAAACAAATGCAAAAGCGGTCAATGCTCTATTAGGAAGTCTAACTGAATAAGAATTTGTCAAAGTCATGCAGCTGAATACAACAAAGGCCATATGGGACAAAATTATTCTAAGTTATGAAGGTGGTGCAAAGGTAAAAAGTGCTAAAATCCAAATTCTTAGAATTCAATATGAGAATCTAAAAATGCATAATGAGGAGAGAAATGCCAATTTATTTTTACATCTTGATGATACTGTAAATCATATGAGAAATCTGGGAGAAACAATAACCAAATCTACTTTGGTTGAAAAAGTTTTAAGATCACTAACGACAAAATTTGAGTCAAAAGTTGCTGCTCTTGAAGAAAAACAGGATCTTCAAAATCTTACTGTGGTGAAACTTCATGGCATAATAACTCCATATGAAATGAGAAGAGGAGGACCATCTGAAGTCAAAGAAGCCATCTTTAGAGCTTCTAAAAAAGGGAAAGAAGTACAAGAAACAGAAGGATCAGGGTATATCTCAGAAGAAGATGAGGTAAATTTTGTAAAGAAACTCCAACTTGGTACAAGACGGTTTAGAGGTAAGCTTCCTTTCAAATGTTATGCTTGTGGAAGAGTTGGTCATTATGCTGCTAAGTGTCCTCACAAAGAAACACATGAAAAATGAAAGGAAGTAGCAAGAAGGAATAAAAATTGGTTTAGCACTAGAAAAAGTTACAATACTCATGAAGACAGTGATGGGTTATTTGACAGTGAGGAAGAATGTGAACAAGATCTTAGACTTCTCATGGCATTTGAAAAGGAATATAGAGAAGAAAAAGATACTTTTATGGATGCTTTAGAGGACAATGATTTTCTTGATGAATTCAATCAACTCAAAATATGCTTAAAAGAAAGTAAAATATGCTTAGAAGAAAGTAAAATATCCATAGAAACTCTAAAAAATCATCTTGAAGAAAAGGAGAAACACAATGAGAAATTAGAATGTGAAATAGTAAGTCTAAGAAAAGAAATTGAGAAAGTGAAGACTTTGAATCTTAGATTTGCTAAAGGATCTGGAACCTTAGATGATATTATCAAGGTACAACGTTCTCCTTTTATAAAGACAGGTCTTGGATATATCGGAGAATCTTCTCAGACTTCAGCACCAAACTATCTAAAAGTAGCTACAGCCAGTAAACAACATTCTGCCACTCAGCAAGGGAATAAAGAATCTTCACAGGTAAAGCATGACCAGCTCAATTCAAAGAACACTAATAGGAGTACCTGTCAAAGAAACACCAATCAACACGTAAATTCAAATAGAAGATTTCATGATCGTAGAAATTTCTTCTTCAATGGACAATGTTTCTCATGTCACAAATTTGGTCATAAAGCTGTTCAATGTGTTGCATATAAAACCATCATGAGAAGAGAAGCAAGAAATAAAAGGATTGATATTGGAACAAAGAAGAATACATATAACAACTTTTCTCCTCTTCAAAATGAAGTTGAATGTGCTTATTGCAATAACTTTGGTCATGAAGAATCTGAATGCAGGAGCAAAGTTCACCCAAAAGAACATTTTCCTTCAAACTCCAAAGTGTGGAAAAAGAAGGAATTACAGGTTGAAAATTGTGGCATAGCTTTATTTGCAGAAGGTGAAGAAAATCAATGGTACATTGATAGTGGATGCTCAAAACACATGACAGGTGACAAAAACAAACTTCTTGCATATAGTGCTCTAGAAAAGGAAAAGAATGTTACATTTGAAAATGATACTCCTGTTGTCATTAAGGGAAAAGGGTCTATTTTTATAAAAGAAAAGGTGAAAGCTAATAATGTCATGTATGTGGATGGATTAAAGCATAACCTGTTAAGTGTAAGTCAAATGTGTGATCAAGGAACTGAAGTTGTATTTAGTTCAAAATAATGTGTGGTACGTGATCTTGATACAGGTAAAGCAATTATAAAAGGAAAAAGAACTCCAAACAACCTGTATATATTGAAGAACCCCAAAGAACAATGTTATTTGAGTAAATCTTCAGAAAATTGGCTATGGCATAGAAGGTTGGGGCATATGAGCTTCTCTCAAATCACAAATCAAGTAGACTTAAAGTTGTTCGTGATCTTCCCAATATTACTCTACCTGAAAATATCATATGCAAATCTTGCCAATTCGGTAAGCAAACCAGGGTACAATTTAATGCCAAGGAAGGATCATCAAGTAAGCCTCTTGAACTCATTCATACTGACATATGTGGACCTATGAGGAAAAAGTCACCACGTGGTGAAGAATACTATATCTTATTTATTGATGATTTCTCTAGAATGTGTTGGATTGGGTTGATTAAACACAAAGATGAAGAGTTTGAGAAATTTCATATCTTCAAAGCATTGGTTGAAAATGAATTAGATCTAAAAATCAAGTGTCTTAGATCTGATCGAGGAGGAGAATATACATCCAATAAATTCCTTGAATTTTGTGAACAACATGGCATAAAAAGACAATTTTTTGTAGCTGGCACTCCACAACAGAATGGCGTAGCAGAAAGAATGAACAGAACAGTTCAAAAAATGGCTAGAGTTATGCTTGATGATTCCAGAACACCTGACACATTTTGGGGAGAAGCAACACATACAGCAGTAAATATTCTTAACAAGGCACATGTTCATGTAAATAGTGATAAAACTCCATATGAACTCTGGTATGGTAATCCTCCCACTGTAAAGCATTTTAGAATTTTTGGAAGAAAATTATTTAACAAAAATAATGATGAAAAACTTGGCAAGTTTGAACCCAGATCAGATGAAGGAATACTTCTTGGTTACTCCTGTACAAGTAAAGCATATAAATGTTACAATAAAAGACTTCGGAAGATTGTTTAATGTATTGATGTTGTTATTGATGAGTCTCCTGCAGCTCCAAAAGAAGAAAAACAAACAACAGATGAAGACGATGATGACATATATCCTTCTACATCAAATAGAAATGACATAGACAGTGAACCCAATGAAGAACCCGAAAATGATTTATCTGAAAAAGCTCCATCCAGATATGTTCTAAAGAATCATCCAAAATTTCAAATTTTGGGAGAAAAGGAATCAAGTGTACAAACAAGAAGGACTCTTGTGGGATCTTCTAGCTATCTGGCATTGCTATCCACTATTGAACCACAAAATGTCAATCAAGCTAGCAAAGATGAATTTTGGATTCAAGCCATGAATGAAGAGCTTGATCAGATTGAAAAGAATCACACTTGGGAATTAGTACCAAGACCTCATGAAAAAAATGTCATTGGAACTAAATGGATATTCAAAAACAAGTTAAATGAGAATGGGGATGTTATAAGAAATAAAGTTAGACTTGTCTGCAAGGGGTATTCTCAACAAGAAGGTATAGACTTTGAAGAAACCTTTGCTCCTGTAGCTAGACTTGAAGCCATAAGAATATTTCTTTCTTTTTCAAGCTTCCAACAAATCAAAGTTTACCAAATGGATGTTAAATCTGCTTTTCTCAATGGGGATCTAGAAGAAGAAGTTTATATAGAACAACCAGAAGGATTCATTTTGGGAAATGATGAAAAGCTTTTTTTTAAACTTAAAAAGGCTCTATATGGTCTCAAAAAAGCTCCAAGGGCATGGTATTATCGTCTTGACAAATATCTTCATCAACAAGGATTTTCAAAAGGGTCTGCTGATAGCAACTTATACACAAAAAATAAAGATGATAAACTATTGATTGTGGTTGCATATGTTGATGATATCATTTTTGGAAGTAATGAAGAGTCTATGAGTCAGAAATTTGCTTATGATATGCAGCAAGAATTTGAAATGTCTTTACTTGGGGAACTAACATTCTTTCTTGGCTTGCAAGTGCAACAAACAACAGATGGCATATTCTTATCACAAGAAAAATATCTTAAGCAAATATTGAAAAAGTATGGCATGGAAGATTGCAAACCTGTAAGTACACCAATGATAACCGGATGTAATCTCAGTTCTAATGATGATTCCTCCACGGTGAATCAACCAGAATACAAATCTATGATAGGAAATCTAATTTATCTCACTAGGACAAGACCTGACATTATGCATGCAGTTGGGATTGTTGGACGATTCCAAGCTAATCCAAAAGAGTCTCACCTTTAGGCTGTGAAAAGAATATTCAAATATCTACAAGGAACTCAAGACTTTGGACTATGGTATCTAAAGAATGCTAGTCTTACTCTTCATGCTTATACTGATGCAGATTGGGATGGAAATGTTGATGATCAGAAAAGCACTAGTGGTGGTGCATTCTATATGGGGCCCCGGTTAGTATCTTGGTTCAGCAAGAAGCAAAGCTCTATTGCCTTATTTATAGCAGAAGCAGAATATGTGGCTGCCACATCATGTTGCACTCAACTTCTCTGGATGATGCAAACCTTACAAGACTTTCAAATCAAATGTTCACCTCCTATATCCATTATGTGTGATAACACAAGTGCCATCAGTATCTCAAAGAATCCTGTTATGCATTCCAAGACCAAGCACATTCCCATCAAGTATCACTTCTTACGTGAACAATTGCTTGAACAAAAGGTGAAGTTGGAATATGTGCCCTCCAAAGAACAAGTTGCTGATATATTTACCAAACCTTTACCTAGGGAAGCGTTCGAATATCTCAGACAGAAGCTGGGAGTAGTCTTTGCCATGCAGAAGATCAGATCTGCTTAAATTCAGAAAAATAAATTGGATACGCTCTTGCTGAAAGTGTTCAGGATGCACAGGCTAAGGGAGAGCATTGGTCATGTGGCAAGAATGTAGTGATGACCTTCTAATTATTTATTGTAGTCTGATCTCATGCTTGAGAATCCTTGATCTTGATTGAATGAGTCATTTCTATTATGTTTGAAGATGCAGCATAATCTCAGGGGGAGCATGGTATTTTCGGTACAGAGGATCTTGATCAACCCTTTGCCATTGATGTCAAAGGGGAAGGAAAAACAAAAAAAAGGGGGATTCTATAAGACAAACAGAGGAAGAGTATTGCCATCAATTCCAAAGGGGGAGATTGTTGGAAATTTTTTCATTGATGGCAAAAGGAATTGGAAAAGAAGGAGCATCTGAAACAGTAACTAGGAAGAGAGAAAAGAAATGTAGCAGAGAACAAAGGTCAGCAGAGAAGAATAGAGAAAGAGTGCATTTACAGAGAGCAGTATCAGTCAAGGAGCAAATTGAATTCAGTAGGAATGATATTTGAGTCCCTGTGAAATTAATTCATATGTATGCATCCTGATGGAGGATAATTGAAATCCGTGATAAGTAAGAAACCCTATGAGGGGATTAATGGTGCTCTGTATGTAGTTAGAGGAACCGATGCTAATATGGTCGACTATGTATCCCAAACTGGTAGACAGTAGAGCTATATATATATATTCGTTGAGTATAATATTGAAGGAATTGTGAATCCCTGCAACCAACATGGAACCAAAAAGAAACTTGGTGACTGAATTATGTGAGTATAGGCCATCGAACTTTTGTTGGAACAAGACTTCAGAATTACGAACGGAACCTGGAAGGGCGGAACCACGAAGGAGGAACAGTACAAGTGATTTCTGGTTTTCATCGCACCGCTTTTGACGGGCAAGCGGTATTCAAGAGATTGAGAGCAATTCCATAGAACGGGCGACACGCGTCCCTGTACGACTCCACAAAACCGCTTGTCACTGTGTGCCATCGCGCGTTATTGTTTGATCCAGGATGCCGTGCGATATTGATGAGCACTGTCGATCTGGAGGGAAGCCATCGGACGGTGGTAATATGAGGAAGATGCGTGAAGGTTAACCAAAGTACGATGGCCATCACGCGTTATTTTTCGCGCGTCTTTGTGAGCGATATCCGTCCGATCAAATGAGACCGCGCGACGCGATAAAAACCGTCGAATGGAGATGACCGTTAACATTGGGGCCCATACGCATGTATTGAGGTTTGTTGAGCTCCTCAGAGATATGAAAAATATGCTAAAAAAAAAGGTAGGAGTAAAGTGGATTCTAGAAGCCAAAAAATCTTTTGAATTAGTTAAACTTGCACTTACCCGGGCACCAGTCTTAATCAGCCCCGACTTTTCAAAATATTTCCTGATATTCTCCTTTGCCTCCAAGCATACTGTGGCTAGAGTCTTGCTGTAGAAAAATCTAGAGGGACAGGAACAACCTATTTATTTTTTCAGCAAAGCGCTGAGGGATGCACCCTTGAAATATAACATAATGGAAAAACAGGCCTATGCCTTGGTAAAGGCCTTGAAAGACTTCAGGGTGTATATTCTACATTCTCACGTCATTGCCTACGTGCCTAACATAGTGGTTAAAGACATTTTGTCCCAAGATCCAGATGGAAAGAGGGGCAAATGGATTGCTGTAATACTAGAGTATGACTTGGAAATAAAACACAAAAAACTTATCAAAGTTCAGGGCTTAGCTCAACTAATGGTTGAATCTAACCTACAAGCCCTTGACATAAACATGGTGGATTCCTTGGATGAACATGAAGGATTTCCCGACCCTACTGTTGAAGAAAATTTTCAAAACTCTCCTTGGTATTCTGACATCCTGTATGTGCTTACAAATTTTAATGCTCCTCCTGACTTATCAAAGACTAAGGCAAGGTTCCTAAAGTTAAAAGCTAGGAACTATTGCATTTTAAATGAAATTTTATACTGGAAAAATGCAAATGGTTTTTTGCTTAAATTTTTGCCTGAAGCTGAAGCAGAGAGGATTAAACATGAGTTGCATGCAGGAGAGTGTGGAGGCCATCTAAACTAGAAAGCCACTACTAAAAAAATACTCTGGGCTAGCTATTACTGGCCTACCCTTTTCAATGACATCCACAAAATGATAGTTTCCTGCCATAAGTGCCAGATTTTTGAAAGCAAAAGGAAACTCCTCCCTTTACCATTACAACCTATAACTGTTGAAGCTCCCTTTCAATAGTAGGGCCTAGATTTCATAGGGGAGATCCATCCTGCTTCATCATCCCAACACAAATGGATTCTCACAGCCACATACTATTTCAAAAAATGGATAGAGGCCATCCCGTCTAGGAATGCCATAGATTTTGTTATCATTAAATTCCTTGAAGACCACATCCTCTCTAGATTTGGCTACCCTAGAAAGATAATCACTAATAATGCTGCTGCTTTTGGTTCCAAAAAGATGATTGATTTTTGTCACAGGTATCAGATTGCACTTGGTCATTCTACGGCTTATTACCCAAAAGGTAATGGGCTAGCATAATCATCAAATAAAATCTTGGTGACCATCATCAAGAAGCTGCTTGAAGAGAATAAGAAATCATGGCATAACAAGTTGGTGCATGCTTTATGGGCTGACAGATTGACTACCAAGAAATCCATTGGTATGTCTCCATATCAGCTTGTTTATGGGACAAAGGCAGTGTTTCCTACCAGCCTAGGGGTGCCAGCGATTAAACTAGTCCAAGAAATACAGTCGGAAGAAGACAACATGGTAAGGAGGATAATTCAAACAATACATCTCCAACAGACAAGAGAAGAAGTCTACAATAGAGCTCTGAAAGTGCAAGAAAACATAAAGAAGTTATTTGATAAGAGAAAAAAGGCTTGTGACTTCAAAATTGGAGATAAGGTACTTAAGTGGGACTCTAGGAGAGAGGACAAAGGAAAGCATGGCAAATTTGACAGTTTGTGCCAGGGTCCTTACATCATCCAATCCACCATTGGTCCAAATGCCTTTTTTCTGTAAGAGCTAGATGGTACAGATTTGTTTGGGGGTCCTGTCAATGGAAGGATGCTCAAGCATTACTATTGCTGAAGTTCCAGTTTTCAATTTTCATTTCCATTGTAAATACCATTTTTGTGTTTTATTTAAAAAAAAAGAGAGAGAGAGAGAGAAATTGTTTCAAAAAAGAGAGACAGAGAGGTTCAGACATGCTCAAAACTTGAACCTTTGAAGTTCCAAAGAATGGCTCAAATCAGCTTAAAAACTGAGCCAAAAGAGTGAAGAGGCTGGCTCTAATATGATAAAAACTTGAACCGCCAAATAAAGAAAAAGAATTAGCTCTAACAAGCCCAAAACCAGAGTTGAAACGAAGAAAAAAGTGACTCTAACAAGCTCAAAACTTGAGTCATAAGGAAAAATAAGGATGCTTCAAATTTTCACAATTTCAAGCCTTCACATTTTGTTTTCGAGTTCCTATGAAGTTCAGTTCATGTGCAACTGTCTTTATGCCATGGACCCATAGCAAGCGAGACTGTCTAATCCTGGTTTGACTATTTTTAAATTTTTGTTGTAGAATGTAGAGAATGAACTCTGCTAGACAGTTTAATCCTAGCAGATATTAGTGTAGGTAGAGAAGCTATGAGACCAAAAATTTAATCTGGTATCATGGAGGAATAAGGGTAGAATTAGATTAGTTTGTTTCTTCTTTAAAAGAAAAAATGATAAAGAAGGTCTGCAAATTTAAATGCACCTTGAAGAAAAAATGTTAGGACTGTAGGATGGGTAGGTAGATTGTTTAGGGAACATTTTTTGCTTACTTAATATCCATCATGTTTGTAGCAGCTGAATCAAAGAAGAAAGGATGGATAAGGATTAGGAATCTAGCCTACTTCCAAAAGAATATTTCTGAGGTTATTGACATCTTCAAGAAGATGCCATCCCCATGTGGAGCCACTGTTAGCCACCTATAAATTTTTGTCAAGCAAACAGGTGGCTAAATATTTTTCCGAGCCTTCAAGAGATACATTTCCTCTTAAAATATCTCATTCTTGAAGCCTCTGCATGTCCTTTGCCTTTGAAAATATCTTCACTGCTGTTTCCATCAAGAAAGCCTCACTGTTTGTGAAAAAATTATGCTCAAGAAAGCCTACATCTGCTCCCTTTATCCCTTCAAATTCCCCATTTTAACCCTTTTTTCCTTTCTCAAAATTCCCCTAAAAACCCCAAAATCCCTTCCTAAGTCATCTAATTCATCAAATTCCCCCTTTTTAAACCTTGTGAATCCCTTCATTTGGTGAAAAAACCCTTGTATTCCTCTACCAGAACCCACTGTTAGCCTTAAAAACTCTGTTTTTAGGCCTAAAAACCCACTTTTTACCATATATCAGGCTAAGCCCCTTTCAACCTAGCCCTTAACCCCTTCTTCGCATACAACCTGTGCCCAAGACCAAGTGCTAAGCCACATAGCACTAATCGCAATTAGAAGATTGGTTGTTAGCGCTTTTTCCTTTGTAAATTGAAAACTTCTGATGCGAGATTTATTTGTTCTGCAGGCCTCTGCTGCAATATGAACCATCGATCTAAGAAAAAATCCAATGGTCGAGCGCCAATCGCATCACACCCATTAGCCTTTGTCCATTACCCCTCCGCTGCGATCTCCACTGTTGATCCCCCAATGATCCGATGGCCTGCGCTAACTCGCACAACTGCCAATCACACTAATTCTTAAGTGACACTTTATTCCCTCCGATTGACGATCTCTGATTGAATCACCACCGTCCATTTGTATGGATCCGATAGTTGATATTTTTGTCGAAGCGTACGAAAAAACACCACTTTAGCTACGCATAACTTATAGCCCTAACATCAAATGTGGCTGCTAACATCTTCAGATCTGCAGTTAGTTGATCAAGACAAGTGCTTCCAAAAACCAGATCTATGCATAGAAAGACATTAAGTAGTAAAATCAAGAGTTCGCTCCATACATCCAATAGACAAGACAAGAACAATGTTTTTTGAAAGAATTTTTGTATTAAGGGAACTTGGGAGGAAAACAAGAAGGTGTATCCAATTCTCCTCAATGGGATGGGTTCTTGGAAGTCCTCAGCACTTCAGATCTAGAATCTCTCTCTCTTGTTGGTGTAGAAAACCCAGACAAAGATAGAACTCAAAGGGAGCTCATACAGCAAATAATGTAGAATGTGACCAAGTATATAGATCCAGAGTGATCTAATAGGCAACAAAAGGTGAAGAATGATAGGAAAAACCCTCCTATTTATAACAAAGTATTGGGTCATTCTAGATCTTGGTGCATGATTAAAATAACATTAACCAAATCTAGATCCACCTTTTATGGAATATTTTATTATATTTGTTGGAGGGAAAAGGTATTTGACTTGGGTCAAATCCCTTTATTTGTGAATAATAAATAAATAAATGATTTATTTATCGTTTTGAGGAAGTGGTTGAAGGATAATCAAATAAATAATGATTTATTTAATTATTTATGGGTGATTTAGTCATATTTAACAAGGAATATTATTTAAATAAGATTTAAATAATTATTCCTAGAAAATAATAAGATAAATAAAGATTTATCTAATTAATTTCTTCGTTTTGGGTTAAACATGACCAGGAAAATCAAACAAATATAGTTTTGTTTAATATTTCCTTTTGGGGTTTCTTGTTTAGACCATAAACAACCTAATAAATGTGTTTTATTAAGTTATTTTACATAGTGAAAGTAATTTTACTTAGGGTAAAATTGGTCTTACGTGGTGTACTTAGGTCCATCTAATGATAGTAGGTTAGATGACCAAAAAATGGTGTAACAGATTGCCCCCCAACGTGCGAGTGTTAGGAGAAAATCGTATGACCGAAGTACGTTGTAAGAACTCAATCACCAGACATCAAAAGGGAAGTCAGAGAGAGAAATGTGAGGTAGACTAATGTGCTGAAGAACTAGACCCTGAGGAGACGAGACTTATAGGTGCAACAAGTCTCTTTTTATGAGAGGGTACCTGTGCTAAAGGCGGCGGGGGAGGCATACCTATGCCCGCCGAGACAAAGTACAAAATAATAGTGTGTCCAGTAAACAAGGGACCGAACAATGAGGGATCCCATATACATGTTGTGCCTGGGATAACAGCCAGGACTTATACAATAATATCTGAGTACATGAGATACAAATACAACCCAAATGCCCCCTACAAGCAGGGAAGGGCTCACAAAATCTAACTGATACATGCAAATCAAAGAGGCGCTGCAAGCGGCTAAGACCGACATCATCAAATATATGGAGCTGCATCAAAGGCTGCAATGAAGAGGTCATCCGGGCATGTGGGGGGCTACCTGCAGGGCCACCCCCTCATGAGGGCTGAGACATCTCACACACACCCGGGCATCACTAATAGCTGTTGCTGCATCACTGGACCATCAAGCATATGGATCTCGATCATGCTGAAAGAAGCTGAAGTGGAGAAACAATCAAGTCAAAGGGAAATGAGAGATCCCTTTGCCTGATCTGAGGCACCGAACAAGAGTGGAAGCTGGAACCAAGGTACACCGCTCTCTAGACCTGTCCTCTGCAATGAAGGAGCTGATGTCGACAGAAGGAGGTCCGTCGTAGGTGAGGCGATGAGATATCCTCAACTAAGGCACGAGAGGAAATAATAGAGCGACTGACAGACTAATACCGATGATGATGGTGGAATGGAGGGGACTGAGTAGCAAATGGATGACTTCCCTTGCTAGAGCATAAAGGACATGAATGACATGGCAGCGACGGACACAGTATCATAAGGGATAGGGGACAGTGGGACTGAGGGTCATAAGGTGCGACACAAGAGAGAGACCAAGCAATGAAGGATGGAGGACTATAGCGGGGTACAAAGGGACTCGGGATAGACTCCATGAATGCGATGATGACTCAACTTGGATGCTCTAAACAAGGGCGACTTGATGGTGCTGCCACACAGTAAAGGTCCAATGGGGGACCATGAAAACATGAGTACAAGATGGTAACTCACGATGAACATCAACACGAGCATGGATAAGTATGGAGGCCAAATGGTGCCCCTAGTATGAGTGTTGCAAGTGAAGAAATTCAATTTTGAGGAGGGTTATGGTTAAGGGGCATAGGTGCCCCCAAGCATGGTGTGGTCATGCCAAAATGTATTTAGAAAAATGGGAATCTAAACACATTTTAATGATGTGGTGTGCCATTTGTTTTCGTTATGGTTATGTAGTTTTGAGAAAGGAAATGGAGGATTACCAATCTCTTTTAGGACTGCATATATGAAGCAAATGGACTTTAAGTTTTCGGGTTGGCATACCTGGTGTCACTATCCCAAAGAGAGGATTTGGTGATAATGAACTGATGCTCTCATGGAAAAACTATAGGTTGGTCAACAACAGTGTCTAAGAGACGGAGTTGCTTATGTAAGATGAAGGAACGATAAGGGGTATCATCCCTAGAGTGATCTGGAGTGATATGGGACTCTAGAGGTTCTTCTAAATGTGGAAGAATAATGGTACTAAAGTCGGCACAACCAGATACACTAGGAGAGTTGTGGAGAAAGGCTTCTCTTGGTCTCTCAAATGTGGGTGCCCCCTTACCCAAACATTGGGGTTCAATGTAATGGCCACAAGGTGTATGTGTTGTGAACGCATGGGTTTGATGTAAGGGGGAATAGATAAAGTCATGGGTGGGGATTTCTTCCATAATTTCATCATCGTAATAGAAGATGGGGTGACTAGTGGAAGAAAGACCACCTGACGTGGCGCAGCTACCTGAATCATCATCATGAGAAGAGAGGTTCACATGTGCATCGTCACAAGGGGTGACAGAAGAGTAAGTAGATAAAGGATCTACCGATGTTGAGCCCAAGGTGATCGCTGAAGGAAGGTCAAGCGAAACAACAGGGGAGGATTCAGAGGGAATGTTCCCCGAGGGTCTCATGGATGATGATAGGTAGAAAATGCTGGACGAAGGCTCCGTCATCTCGACATCACAAGGGGGAATGTCAATGGGAGAAGTCATGTCTGGTAGTTCCGCCAAAGAAAAATGCGCAAATAGGGGAGAGGTGGACTCATTGCGCTTGGCCTCGAATTGGCGGACCGCGGCGAGAGAGGTGCAGAAGTCCTCAAGGTGGGGACAAAGGTGGGTGTAATGGCCATGGAGATCACACAAAGCACAAGAGTGGTTGGTGTTAATAGTCTTGGGGTTCTTGGTCACGGTCGCAGAAGGAATAGAGGCTTCCGGGACCATGGACTCAGGGAACGCGACATTAACCATGGGCTTGAGATGAAGCAATTCAGGACAGGTATGGGTGGCGTGACCGACAACATCACACAAAGCACACTGGATGGTATGATTTGGAGGCTGAGGAGGGGCAGGGTTTGTCGAGGAAGCCTTGTCCTTTGATGCCCCCTTGCGAGCTTTGCCCTTCTTACCTGAAGCGGTCGCAATAGGAGGTGGGTCCTGTTGAGGTGACTGAGGCACTGTTGCAATGGGAGAAGTCATGGGGACCAGTTGAACCGGGGTCAAAGCAATATAAGGTTTGGGTTGACCAGGCAGGGTTGCGGCTGGAGGATCATGGTACCAGATGGGGATCCCAAGGGTCAGGTTAGGAAGAGAGAGGGTGGCCATGACAGGTACCGTGTACACTCCTGGTGGGGGAGCTAGGAACGGTATCTGACCAGAGGGGTAATGGCCAGGTGGGACGGCTCCTAAAGGGCTAAGGCTTGGAGGAACCATTCCAGGAGGGTAAAGAGGCTCATGAATACCAGCTGTAGGTGAAGGGCTAGGAGCAGGTTGCGGAGAGCGCGGTTGCTGACTAGCCGAAGCAGGTTGCTTGAGAGCAGCCCGAGACGATTGCATCATGCAAACATTCGATGAGCTGGGGTCAGAGACAGGAGGAGGAGGAAGACCAGGGAAGGTTCCAAGCAAAGAGGAGTCTTTTTAGACGCCGGGAGAGACACTGGTCAAAGAATCGACAGTTTGTTGATTGGCTACAGAAGAGATGGTCGACTCAGGGGAGGCCTGAGATTTTGGCTCATGATACGTCAACTGGTCAATGGTAAGTATCTTTCCATTATGAGGGAAAAACATCTTGCGGTGGACCACGGATGAGACAACAGACATAACATAAGTGTAGCTACGCCCCAAAATAATGTTATAATCAAGAGGGGCGTCAATGACTTCAACGTCAACGCAAACAGTCTTGCCCGCAAGAGTGATAGGACAATTACGGAAGAGGCCAATGGGCTGGGAGGCGTGGCCATCCCACGCTCGAATGGTGATCATGGAAGGGGTCAACTCAGGAGATCCGAGTTGTTTCCAAACCGAAGCGGACATCACACAGGTGGATGCCCCCTCATCAATTATACATCGAGAAATGTTAGCATTCTGGATTTTGACTGGGATTTGGAAGGCTACGGAAGCAGGAAGGGGAGGATGTTCTGATTGATGGGCATTGAAAACAATCATTTGGTCATCAGCAGGATCTACAGCACCCATGGCAGATAGTAGAGCCTTCTTTTGGGAAGGGCATGACTGGAGGAGTTCCAGTGTTGAAATGACAGCAAGAGATTGTGCCAAATCATCTACGATGCTATATGAATGAGAAGCTCGACCAGAAGCAGCGTTTCGGCATAATGGTCCCTTAGGAATCTTGGTATCAACCTCAACTTTGGGTTGAGGGATATGCAAGGGACCATTGGATGTCGAAAGAGGCTCTGTAGACCCTGAAGAAGGTGACTCAGGGATAGACAGAGCGAGAGGCTTGGGGTACTAATGGGACCGAGTGTGAAGGTTAAGGTCGACAGTTAGAGGTGGATCAGAGTTCATCATGAGGATCTGGTAATTGGAGGAACCAGAAGGGGAAGGTTGAGTGGCCATCTGTCTGTCAGGTGGTTGGGTAGCCATGAATCCCTGCTGTGCATCCACCTGCTCTTGAGGGGGTGGTGACTGTTGTTGCAGGGGTTGAGAAGGCCAGGGAGGCGGAGGTGCTGATGCTGGAGGAGCTGGAGCACCAGGCTTTGGATAAGGATAATGGGTAGGGTGGGAAACATTGAGGTAAGCAAGAGACTGGGCAAAAGGCTGAAGCATGCCGTATCCTGGATACGTGCTACCGGGAGGGGAACAAGTGCGGGAGGTGCTGCCCCCTCCCCCAGGAAAACCATAACCCATGGGAGGTTGGGCATATGGGTGAGAGAGAGATCCAACGATACCGTCGGCGGCATGAGGTGCCCCTGGTGCGTTGACACCACCGGGTTTGGGGAGATCAGGTAGAACGGTATAAACATAACCCGTCTGAGCGTAGATCAAGTCATATTTTAACACCAGTTGGAGGGCAGCTTCTTCGGATTGGGGGAAATGCGATGCGACATCTTTCCCGATAGGAGGAAATAGAGATCTAAGGAACCAGTCCATGTAGACACGGTCTTCGAAAGCAGGGGATTGGCATAGGCTCTTTCGTCTCCGCCATTCCTGGACATGATCGGATAGGCGGGTTGCAGATGATTGACAGAAAGAAGTCAAAAGTTTGATACCAGTGTCATAACGAAGGGGAAGCTGGAAGTAAGATAAAAAATCCCGAGCAAGAGTCGCAAAGGTGGTATGAGAGGAAGGGGCCTGATCAACATACCACTAAGAAGCCGCGCCTGTAAGCATTTGTTGGAACAATCGAAGACGGACAGAGTCATCGGTAATGGAGGTAGAGGAACACCACATGTGGAAAGATCGAACATGATTTGAAGGATCTTCGCCAACGAGGCCTTCAAACTTTGGTATGTCAGAAGGGAGCTTTGTCGGCATAGCAGGCCAACTAGCGTCATGGTGTATAGGGTCGTTAATCAATCGATCCAAATCGGGGAGGCTGAGGTCTGCCAGGAAGGGGAGCAAGGGAGTAGTCGAGGTAGTTCCTGTGGCGGTTCCGCTAGTAGTAGTCCCGACATTAGGGCCAGGAGTACCGCTAGCGTTAGGCCTTGGACCATACATAGTGAAGGTGACAGGGGGAGAACCAGAAGTAAAAGGAGAACCCAATGAATTAGAAAAGGAGTCGGAGTACAGACTCGGAGGAGGACTAACTCGACGACGGCGGGAAGGAGTAGGTCGACTGACCGGAAACTGAGGGTGAAGGCCAAGAAGTCTCTGGGATGTGTGCCTTGGGGGCGCAATGGTGACAACACAAACACGGCACAAGGGGAAGAAGAACGACCAACAAAGGCAGGGAGGTGCAGGATCAAGTGATTACAATGTCGAAACAAGGGCAGAAAGGTGCAGTGTCAATTGATTTTAAAGTATTTTCCTAGCCGTGTAAACCAAGCTCTTCTTCGCTTAGGGTGAGTGTGTGACGTGTGTTAATTTTAATTTTTAAACCCTTTTCGTTTTGAGAGCAAGAGAAAAAGTGTGCTGCATAACTGAAAATAATGCTGCAAAAACAGTATATAATGCTGAAATAACAGAAAATTAACAGCTACTAGTGCATCTATTCAACCCAACAAGGCGGGTCTCTCAAAACTAATCTAAAAGAGGGAAAAAATCTAGTCAAAACACACTAAAAAGAGGCCAATAGATCTAGGGTCGAAAGGGACAGGGATCTAAAGGAGAAAGCTGCTGAAAAGAGGTGCAGATCACAGCCAAGAGGCAGAGGCAAGGTGGCTGGAAGAAAGGAGGAAATAAAAAAAAAGCAGAGAGGACAAGGAGGAGGTCCTACAGGGAGGTCCAAACAAAGCTACAAGAGGTGGTTTGAAAGGAAGAAGAGCTGATTTAAAGGGATCTGAGAATGAGGTATCAGATCTGAAAAAGGGAAGGCTGAAACTCTGAAAAATCAGACACCTGAAACAGCTAAAACTCTTCCACCAAAAATGGAGGGTACCGGGGTTCTGGGGGGACAGGTTCACTTTAGATGAGGAAAAATAGATCGTAAACAGTCCAAACTAAGTGAGACAGAGGTCGGAAAACCCCGACGTGCTTCAACAAAACCTTAAAATTCTAGAAAAATAAAGGTAAAATCACAAGTCGCAGTGTTCTCGACCTATTTTCCGTTTAGGTCGCAAAAGGCCGAAAAGTGCGACCGGAGTCTAGGTCGTATTTTTGGGCCGAAAGTGCGACCTCCAACCCGTTGTCCCGCCGGGTAGATTCGCGAAAGTTTCCGTCTCGCTTGCGGGGCCGATGTCTCGTCACTCCGGCGTTAACAGGGGCTTAAACACGCGTAAGTTAGAAATTTTAATGTTTTAGGGTTTTATGTGAGAAAAACAACATGAAAATAGGAAAAACAAAAAGCTGAAAAGAAACCCTAGGGTCTGAAGTAGCTGGATATGCAGGAATATGAAAAACGACAGCGGTCGTAATTGAAAACCCGTGTGGAGTCGCCAATTGTTAGTATGAATCTTTTGTCGAAGCGTACGAAAAAAGACCACTTTAGCTACGCATAAATTATAGCCCTAACATCAAATGTGGCTGCCAATATCTTCAGATCTACAGTTAATTGATCAAGACAAGTGCTGCAAAAAAGCAGATCTATGCATAGAAAGACATTAAGTAGTAAAATTAAGGGTTTTCTCCATACATCCAATAGACAAGACAAGAACAATGTTTTTTGAAATAATTTTTGTATTAAGGGCACCTGGGAGGAAAACAAGAAGGTGTATCCACTTCTCCTCAATGGGATGGGTTCTTGGAAGTCCTCAGCACTTCAGATCTAGAATCTCTCTCTCTTGTTGGTGTAGAAAACCCAGACAAAGATAGAACTCAAAGGGAGCTCACACAGCAAATAATGTATAATGTGACCAAGTGTATAGATCCAGAGTGATCTAATAGGCAACAAAAGGTGAAGAATGGTAGGAAAAACCCTCCTATTTATAACAAAGTATTGGGTCATTCTAGATCTTGGTGCATGATTAAAATAATGTTAACCAAATCTAGATCCACCTTTTATGGAATATTTTATTATATTTGTTGGAGGGAAAAAGTATTTGACTTGGGTCAAATCCCTTTATTTGTGAATAATAAATAAATGAATGATTTATTTATCATTTTAAGGAAGTGGTTGAAGGATAATCAAATAAATAATGATTTATTTAATTATTTATGGGTGATTTAGTCATATTTAATAAGGAATATTATTTAAATAAGATTTAAATAATTATTCCTAGAAAATAATAGGATAAATAAAGATTTATCTAATTAATTTCTTTGTTTTGGGTTAAACATGACCAGGAAAATCAAACAAATATAGGTTTTTTTAATATTTCCTTTTGGGGTTTCCTGTTTAGACCATAAACAACCTAATAAATGTGTTTTATTAAGTTATTTTACATAGTGAAAGCAATTTTACTTAGGGTAAAATTGGTCTTACGTGGTGTACTTGGGTCCATCTAATGATAGTAGGTTAGATGACCAAAAAATGGTGTAACATACTCATTCTGAGACAATGTTAATTTGCGATTTTTCCTGTCTCTAGTTATCCTCATACCAAGGATTTGTTTTGCAGCTCCCAAATCCTTCATTGCAAATGAATTTGCTAATTTTCTTTTGAGCACATTTATTTCCTGCATGTTAGATCCTGCAACAAGCATGTCATCTATATACAATAACGATATAATATAGCTGCCATAATTTTTCCTTTTTAGATAAACACAATGATCAGAGTGACATCTAGTATAACCTTGTTCAGACATGAACTTGTCAAATTTTAGATACCACTGCCTTGGAGCCTGTTTTAAACCATAGAAGCTCTTCTTTAACTTGCACACCAGTTTTTATTTCCCTTTTACCTCATATCCTTCTGGTTGCTGCATGTATATATCTTCCTCCAAATCTCCATGGAGAAATGTTGTCTTTACATCTAACTGTTCAAGATGTAAATCTTCCGCTGCTACAAGACTTAAAATAGTTCTGATTGAATTCAGTTTAACAACAAGAGAAAATATTTCTTCAAAATCAATACCTTTCCTCTGTGCAAACCCCTTCACCACAAGTCTAGCTTTGTACCTCTGTTTTCCTCCATCTTCTTCCTTCAGCCTGTAAACCCATTTATTCTGCAATGTATTTTTACCTGCAGGCAACCTGACTAAGTCCCAAGTCTGGTTATGCATTAAGGATTCCATCTCTTCTTCCATGGCTAGCTCCCACTTCCTCCTGCTTTCAACCTGCATTTCTTCTTCATAACATTAAGGTTCACCAGAATCAGTCAACAATAAATAATATAATGAAGGAGAGTATCGTTCAGGGGGTCTACTTATCCTGGTAGATCTTCTAACACCACTTTCAGGTGTTTGAGGTGCCTGTTGCTGTTGTGGTGGTTGTTGCTGCTATGGTTGTTGATTATTATTATTTTCAGTCACCTTTACTTTTTTAGTTATCTCATCAAGAACCGTGTATTCCTTGCTTTCTTTTTCCTGTTTCTTTTCCTGCAGCTGGTTCTTATACAAGACCTTTTCATTGAATATTACGTCTCTGCTCCTAATGATTTTGTGATTTTCATAATCATATAAGCGATAACCAAAATCATTAGCACCATATCCAATAAAGGTAAATTTCTTTGATTTTGCCTCAAGCTTTGTTCTATTTTCTTTATTAATATGGACAAAGGCCTCACAACCAAAGGCTTTAAAAAAGAGTAGTTTACCTTTTTACCTATCCATGCTTCCTCTGGAATACCACCATCCAAGGAACTTGAAGGCCCTCTGTTTATTAGATAAACAGTAGTATCTACAGCATCTGCCCAAAATTGTAAAGGCAATCCTTCATGCAATCTCATGCACCTTGCACGCTCCATGATTTTTCTGTTCATCCTTTCTGACACACCATTTTCTTGTGGTGTTCTTGGAACTGTCTTCTCTCTACGAATTCCATGCTCTGAACAATACATATCAAACTTTTTGCTGCAATATTCACCTCCAATGTCTGATCTGAGACGCTTCAACTTCTTTCCTGTCTCAATCTCAACCAAAGCTTTCCATTTCTTGAAAGTATCAAATACATCAGATTTATTCTGAATACAATAAATCCATGTTTTTCTAGTTGCATCATAAATAAAAGTAACATAATAACGAGAGACACCGAGAGATGATACCTGAGCAGGTCCCCATACATCTGTATGCACAAGCTCCAATTTTTTGCTCTTCTTTTCTTTCCCAGCTCTGAGAAATCTGACTCTCTTTTGTTTTCCATAAATGCAATTCTCACAGAAATCCAAATCAACATTCTTCAAACCCGGCAAAAAATTTCTTGAGTGAAGAATCTTCATTCCCTTCTCACTCATGTGTCCGAGCCTATGATGCCATAATGCTGCATCTGCTCCTTTTGAAGTTAAAGCATTAACAGAGTTAGAAATACCATTGCATAAATACAATGTACCAACCTTTTCACCTTTTTCTATTACCAGCGCTCCTTTGGTGACCTTCCAAGTTTTATCTATGAAAGTTGTCACACAACCTTCACTGCCTAACTGCCCTATTGAAATCAGATTTTTCTTCAGATCTGGAACATGCCTTACCTCCTTTAGTAGCCATTGGTTTCCATTCTGTTGTTTTACAATAACTTTACCCATTCCAACAATTTTACAGGGTTTATCATCACCCAAATGAACATGTCCAAAATCTCCTTGAACATAGTCATGAAAATATTTCTTATCAGGTGTGGCATGGAATGAAGCCCCTGAATCTACAACCCAAGAATCAGTAACATTTTCAAAAGAAAGAATCAAATCATCTTGTAACACATCACCTGTCACATTTGCTTCATGATTTTTTTCTTACTGTGTGTCTCCTTCTTTTCCCTTCCGAGATCTACAGTCTTTCTTTAGGTGTCCTTTCTTTCCGCAATTCCAGCACACTATCCCCGATCTAGACTTGGATCTGCCTTTCCTTGATTTACTGTGATATCCCGAGCTCTTCCCTCTTTCCATTCTTCTTCCCCTAGACTCTATACTCAAAGCATTACCCGATGTCTCACCAGAGCTTTTCCGTCGCATTTCCTCGCTAAGGATAGCACCAACAACATCATCAAACTTTAAAGTACTAGATCCATAGACAGAGTTACCAATGGCCATTACTAAACCATTCCAACTCTCTGGCAATGAACACAAGAATAACAGAGCTCTAACTTCATCATCAAAGTTTACCCCTACAGAACTTAACTGACTGGTAACTGTATTAAATTCATTTAAATGGTCTGCAATAGATCCACCTTCTAACATATTCATATTAAATAGTCGTTTCATAAGAAATACCTTGTTTGAGGCCGAGGTTTTTTCATATAGTTTCGCCAACGTCTGCATCAAACCCTCTATTGTTGTTTCCTTCGAAATATTGAAGGCGACTGATGCCGCAAGGCACAACCGCACTGTTCCGAGTGCCTTTCTATCGAGAATGTTCCATTTTTCATCTGTCATGGCCGTCGGCTTCTTTTTTTTTCCGCTCAATGGTAGGTACAGATACTTTTGATACAGATAATCTTCCATCTGCATCTTCCACAGCGGGAATTTTTTGCCATTAAATTTCTCGACCCTAAACTTACCATCTTCCACCATTTCTCCCACTCGAACCAGGAACCCTTCTTTCCTGCGAGTTTATTAGCCAAATATACCTTCGGCTCTGATACCAGTTGTTAGAAAATTAAATATTACAGAGCAATGCAACACATAAAATATGCGGAAAATAAAAGCACAAAAAACACATAAAACTAGAGAGACACAGATATACGTGGTTCACCCAGTTTGGGCTACGTCCACCCTGAACAGTCAGTCCTTCCTTTCTATTATCTAGCAAAAATGAAGAGAAAAAACCTACATCAGATCCGTTGTAATATCCTGTGTTCTCTCTCACAGTCTCCCTATATGTTTCTCGCTCTGAGAATACACCTACAATGCACAGCCGCAATACAATGCCCTCATAAAAGCGAGGGGTTGTCTTCTAGGGAAAAAAACCCTAATATAAACATAACTTCTACCGTCAGATCATTTGCCTAATGAACGGACTAGATTGACTAGAAATTACTATATTTTTACAAGGCAATTTTACATCTATTTTAGCTTCGGGGGCGCTGCCCCCAAAAACCCCCTCCAGTGGGGGGCTCCGAAAAGCGCTGCCTCCCCCCCTTGGACCCCCCACGGCAGCGATTAATTACGGGCGGCGTTGCCGCCCCTTTTAAGGTACAGGGGTCCAATGTTGTGATACAAAGTAAACAAGATAATCAGGCTCCGCACCCAACAGAAAGGATGAGTCCCCATGATATTTTATTCTCCATCAACGTTCTTGAGAAAATATCCACCTTGAAAGAAAGTCCTGAGATAGCCAGAGAATTTGTTATACAGTATGGCAGACCTGAAGTCATTTATCTGCCTTTTCTTATCCCATACTACTACAAAGTGTAGACAGCTAAAAAGTACATCAAAGAATATACCTATGAAGTTATGATTAGCCTTTCAAAGACCACTCTTTCATCCAAAGAGTACTGAAAGTCAATGAAGGGATATTAAAACAGAATGGGTCTCAAGCACTCTTCTACTTCTGTTTTAATGTTTCATTTAAAGTTTCATCTACCTCCTTTGCCTCTCTTTCAGCTATAAGACTCTTGAAAAATACATTGTAAAGGTTGTTGTTTGGATAACCGTGGATTGTAAGCTGTTTCTCTTGAGATAGAGTTATTTGTATTGGTTGTAGAGTAGGCTGAGGAGATGATTTCAGACTGAATATCGAGCTATTGGAAAATTTTGTATATGACTGGAGTTGCTCTTTAATATTACAAGCAATTTCTTTGGATCATGATTTAAAGCAGCGGTGATGTGTTCTATCTGTGTATCTGTTTTCCTTCTGTAATTCATCATATTTCTTTCTCTGATAAGAATTAGTAATCTGGCTTAGGATTTACCCTTGCATGGTACCCTAATGTTTCCTGCCCTTCTTATCTTTGATTTTTTCTACTAATTGTGTGATCTGAGAATAGATTTGAGATAATTTAACCAGTATAGTAGTTGTTTATCACTGCTTACTGATGTGTGAGTTCTGAGAGTCTGCCCTTAGATGTTCTTGTCTGGTTTTAATTGAAAGAATTGGGATACTAGGATATTAGAGTTGTTTCTATCTCACTAGGGTCCTTTTCTAACTGTTAAACCTTTTCTAAGTTCCCTTAAGTTGAATTTCAAAGCATTGAAAGTTCAAAGTCTTTCTCTGATCTCAGGCTTCACCTTTGTGTTAAATATTTAATGTTTCTTATTGTATGAAGAGCTAGCCTCTTAGTAGTTTGATCATAGGTGTTTAAGGCATGCCATGTCCCTAGATTTTCTTCCTAAGTGGTCATATTGGAGGTTTCCTTGCCATTCACCTTCATTCCCTATCATTTCATCCACACTATCATCTCCAGAGATCCTCTGTTTTAGATGACTAGCCCATGTGAAAGCCTTGGATATTGAATAGCAAGTAAACCCTTTTATGACTCCATTGCCCAATGGTCTTGAGTTTTCTTTGAATTGTCTCCATTTCCAAAATCCTTATTTGCTCACTTCTTTGTCTTAAATTGAACCCTTCTTTCATGTTTCCCAACAACCAAACAAACAAACAAACAAAACAACAACCCTTGTGCCCATAACTAGCTTAATACCTTTAAACTAGACTTCAAAGACATATATATCTTTGCCTTTATAGAGAGATCCCTCTTTGGACCCAAGAGGGCTAGATCTTGAGGTCCCAAAATTGTTTTGATGTTGTCTTGTCTTTTGGTAGAGCCAAACCTGCCAAAACACAGGAACCCCTACAGTAAGGACCATAGTGCTTTGGTGATAATTTATTATCCTGTTTAGCTTGCTTGAAGGACATTTTTTTTGTATGGTTTTAGCCGTAAAAATATCCAACCTCCTACATCAAAACTTCTCTTGCTGCAATTTTGATATGCCTATTGTTTCATTCGATTTTTCCAAATTCAGGTTATTCTTTAAAAGTTCAAGAACTTCTTGTTGATGCTCATTGTGATCTTCCATTTCTTGAACCTTCGAATTTTCTCTTAAAGATGATGTGATGGATGGTGGGTGATATCCATAAAGTACCATAAATGGAGTCATTTTTGCTGCAGTATGGAAGGAAGTGTTATACCACCATTCAGTGAGAGGTAACCACTTGACCCATTGTGTTTGTTTATCAAATACAAAACAACGAAGATATCCTTCCAAACATTTATTTACTATCTCAGTTTGACCATCGGATTGAGGATGATAAGATGAGCTATGAGCTAATTGAGTACCCAAACAATAAACTAACACCACCCAAAAATTTCCAGTAAAAATGGGATCTCTATCACTCACAATAACCTTTGGGTTTCCATGTAGATTTTGAATTGTTTCCATAAATTTAGTAGCAACTGTACTAGCTTTAAATGGATGAGATAATGCACAAAAGTGTGCATACTTGGTAATTCTATCAACTACCACCATGATGACACTCTTTCCTTCGAACTTAAGTAAACCTATGATAAAATCCATTGAAATCTCCTCCCAACATTGACTTGGAATGGAAAAAGGTTGTAGAAGACCCGAGGTCTTAATTGTCTCAACTTTATTCTGCTGGCAAACCAAACATTCCGCCAAAAAATTTTGAATATCAGATTTAAGGCCATCCCAAAAAAATTCTTTCTTCACCCTATGGTAAGTTTTTAAAAATCCTGAGTGTCCTCCTAAAGTAGAAGTGTGCAATTCCAAAAGAATCTTTTGTTTTAGTTGGGAATTCTTACAAAGATATAAGCGATCTTTGTACCATAAGGAATCATTTTTCCAACTAAATTTATCAGATGTACTAGGATCTTGCTGCAAATTTTGAATGAGTGTCCACACTTCTTTGTCCTTCTTCCATTCATCCCTTGCTTCGATTATCCAATCTGGTTGGATAATAGAAATGGCACAAAGAAATTCTTTCACCTCTTCATTATTTCTTGAGAATGCATCTGCAACAACATTTAGTTTCCCTTTTTTGTAGATTATTTCAAAGTCATAACCCAACATCTTTGTGACCCATTTTTGTTGCTCTTTTGAAGATAGTCTTTGTTCCAAAATGTGTTTAAGACTATCATGACCATTTTTTACCTTGAAGTGTCTTCCCATTAGGTAAGATCGCCATTTCTTTAGTGCATGCAATATTGCTAATAGTTCCTTCTCATAAATAGTTTTCTGTAAATACTTTCCTTTGATTGGATGACTTTCAAAAGTAATGGGTCTCCCTTATTGCATTAAAACAACACCAATTCCATTTCCTAAGGCATCACATTCCACAATAAAGGTTTTTGTGAAGTCTGGCATAGCTGAGACCGCTGTTAGGCACATTGCCTCTTTAAGATGTTCAAAGGCCTTAGTTGCTTCAAGAGTCCATGAAAATGCATCTTTCCTCAATAATGTTGTTAGAAGTGTTGTTATTCTCCCATAATTTTTAACAAACTTGTGATAATACCCTGTTAACCCGAGAAATCCTTGCAACTTCTTTATGGTTGTGGGGACTTTCCATTCCTCAATGGCTTTAATTTTGTTAGGGTCTACCTTAACACCCTCGTGAGATACAATATGACCCAGATATTCCACCTCTTGTACTCCAAATAAACATTTGGATGTTTTTGCATATAATTGTTTCTCCTGGAATAGTTTGAGCACCCTATCAACATGTTGAACATGATCCTTCCAAGACTTGTTGTAGATTATTATATCATCAAAAAATACTAGCACAAATTTTCTAAGGAAGGGTTTGATAATGGAATTCATCAATCCTTGAAATGTAGAAGGTGCATTGGTAAGGCCAAAAGGCATGACCAAAAATTCATAATGACCCTCATGATTTCGAAATGATGTTTTTGGAATATCTTGAGTCTTCATTCTAATTTGATGATATCCTGAATGAAGATCCAACTTGGTAAAATAAATTGCTCCATGTAATTCATCCAATAATTCATCAATCACAGGAATGGGAAATTTTTCTTTAATGGTGAGCTTATTGAGCTCCCTATAATCTAAATACATGCGCCATGATCCATCCTTCTTGTGTACCAATACTATAGGAGTAGAGAAATAACTTTGACTAGGTTGAATTATACCAGCCTCTAACATTTCTGCAATCATACGTTCAATTTCACGCTTTTGGACATAAGGATATCTATAAGGCTTGATGTTTGGAGGAAAAATTCTGGGAATTAAATGAATAGCATGATCATGATCACGAATAGGTGGTAGTCATTTGGGAGTTTCAAACACCTTGGAATGATTTTCATGACTTTTTGGAGATCTGCAAAAATAGATGATTTTGATATTCGAACTTCTAGTGAGCATAATTGTGCAATTACGTCTCGTTGTTCTTTCTTTAGAAGCTTTGTCATGACATTAGAGTGTATTATCTTTCTTGGTTTCCCTGCAATACCCCGTAATTCAACTTCCTTACCTTCTGAAAAAAAATTCAAGAAAAATTCTTAAAAATTAAAAGCTACCATCCCCAAAGATTGTAACCATTGTACTCCTAGTACAACATCAACACCTCCCATAGGAATGGAAAGAATTTGAATATTCAATACATATTCCCCCATGATTAGCTTGATATTATGGCATTTTATAGAGAAATTCATAGTTCCTCCATTTGCAACCATCACTTGAAATTATGGTGCTGGGTATAGGAAACAATTCAATTCCTTGGCTACCTTACAATGAATAAAATTATGGGTACTACCTGAATCAATCAACACTATTACCTTTTTCTTCTTGATATGTCCTTCTATCTTAAGAGTTTGAGGAGTGTTAATTCTTGCCAATGCATTACATGATATGGTTAGACTCATTTCTTCCTCTTCTAGGGTTGGTTCCTGGTGTATATCCTCTTCTTTTGAAGATTCTTGTTCATTTTATTCTTCCTCTTCACAATCTATGTAAAATCATTTCTTCTCAGCATACTTATGACCTTTAGTGTATTTGCTATCACAACTGTAGCAAAGCCCTTTTGCTCTTTTTTCTTCCAATTGTTGTGGTGTCAACCTTGTAGGTTGTGGAAATCTAGGAGTAGCAACACTTCCCTTTTTATAGATGTGAGTGGTAGGCTTCCTTGTCACCATAATTTTACATTCAATTTTTTTTGCCAACCTGAATGCCTTCTCCAATGAATCAAGTTCCAAAACAAATCCTTCATGTTGGATGTTATCCTTTAAAGTACCTATGAAGAGATCAATCTTGTGTTCCTATGGAATATCGGCTACCCTTATATTCAATTTTTGGAAGTCCTCAATGTGCTCCCCCATTGAATGCTTTTGTTTGAGATTTATCAATTGGCTAAAGAAGGTGTTTCTCTTTGTATCCTCATAATGTGCTATCATTTCCTTCGTAAAAATTGACCAAGTGACAATTTTTTTATGTGATCAAAGCCATTTATACCATAAAAATGTATTTTGTTATAAATGTAAAGTTGCAATGCGTACATTTTGTGTGTTTTGCACATTATTGAGATCAAAATATCGCTCCATATGTAGTATCCATGTTACAGGATCCTTTCCATCAAACTTCCTCATATCCATTTTTGGAATATGGTGGTTCTTCCTTCCAACATTAGAGTTTATAAATCACGATTAACATTTATTTTGTTCTCATCATGAGTTTCCTCTACTATCTTTTCACCATTAGGAAACATTTCTTGTATCAAAATTTTCAAACCTTCCATGTCTACTTTTAGATCATTCTTCATGTTTTCCATTTTTTCATCGATCTTAGCTTCCATGTTATCCATCTTAGATTCCATGCCATCTTCCATGCCATCCATATTAGCTTCCATGCCATCCATGCCATTCTTCAAACCATCCATCTTAGATTCCACGCCTTTCTTCAAACCATCCATCTTAGTTTCCACACCTTTCTTCAAATTTTCCATGTCATTTTTTGTTGCTCTTTACGAGAGCAAAATTTGTTGTACTTGCTCTTGTAATTTTGATATGTCATGTTTCCATTCTTCGTCTTCATGAGTCATAGTAGAGAATTCTAAAGGATTAATGGGTGTTGAATTATTTTTAGTGGCCATTTTAGAATCCAATACTGATATCTATTCTACAATATGCCCTTGGAATCAATTCAACTTGATTCTTCAAACAAGACTTATGTAATTCGGAAAAAAATAAATACACACCTTTTACTTGCTTTTGAGGAGCTCTATACTGAAATTGAATTATCTCTATAATTGTGGATCCTTAATATCTGAAATTTGGCCCTGTAGTAGCCCTCTAAAGATTCTTTAAAATGCCATAGGTTTGATTTGATTTGGATTTTTCAAGGCAAAGTTATGTCCAATCTCTCACAACGACCCAATTATGGACTGGTTCAGTAGAGTGAACTTATACGACTTGCCACGTGTCACTGTTTCCTCCTTTGGCTCTGAAATTGATAGACAAAAAGCTAAAGTACATGTACTTGCAGTTAATTTTTACATCATTCCAATCCGATGCTCAGAGAGAGAGCTATGAAGAGTTTCCCACGATCACCTCTTTGAGATGAAATTCAGAAGCCTAAAAAAGCCCTAACTTCCAAGATCATATCTCCGCAAATATTGCGAAACTAGATCTGAAATTTTGGGAAGGTATTCCTCAGGATTTCGGCTTCACACTCTAAAAATTTCGGCTTTTGAATCTTCGTAAAAACAAATTTATAGAGAAAATTCCACGATGACCTGTTTAGGTTAAATTCAGGAGCCTGCAAAATGACCTAACTTCCATAGATCATATCTCTGAAAATATTGTGAACCAAGCTCTGAACATTTGCGACGATGTTCCTCAAGAGGTTCCTTTTTGGAGCAGTAAAACCCTAAAATCCCAAAGCTCTGATACCAAATGTTGTGAAACCAGCTCCAAAAATAGAAGAAAAGTGATATCAATGCCTAGAAATAAGCCACTTCAATGGGGAAACCTCTAATACATTACATGAATGAACAATTCTTGGATGATACAAATTACAAAACCTCCTTTCTATATATAGGAGTCCATGGGGCCACAATGTAATGCTATCCGACCTAACAATAATAATTTAAGGGCACAATAAACAATATGGGGGTTACATGGGTACAATAATAAAAATAAGGGGGTTACACTAACAACAATAAGGGACGATACTAGTAATATAGGGACCTAACAACCACTGCCCACAAGTCCAAGATAGATAGTTCCGCAATCCTTCTATAATTATGGTCCATATCCAAACTAGAATAGATTATTATCATACATGTCTAAGCTTATTGTAGGTTACTAATCACATTTCCAAAACCCTCCACAACATACCACTAATTTGAGTTGCACAGGTGGCTGTCACACACAAGTGCATATTCGAGGCTCCAAAATTGATGTTCTTCCATAGGTTAGAGTCTCCTATTTACCACAGGTCTAACCTTATATATGTTTCTAATTCGTATACTTCACTATATAGTAGCAATAGGTCTAAGGTATAAGAGTTCTTCCATAGGATTTTTCTATTAATTCAAGCCTCCAAAGGTCTGTAATAGGGCCTCACAAATTTCATTTTTCGAAGTATGTGACAGGGATTCAAGCCTTACAAACTATGATCTAAGTTGCAAGCTTCTTTAGGTGTTTGTTCCAAAGTTTTTAATATGGTATGAGGTAAGATATCTTTAGTTTAAAGGATAAACCAGTAGGTCTTTCCTTAATCTTATGATATTTTATAGTGTTATCTCTAAGGTTTGCAATGATAGCCCAATAAAAAATTTAGCCCAAACTGTAATATTTTAATTATTATCATCCTCTATCTCCTTTTGAGATTCTATACCTTATCTATGAAATCTTCACCAAAAAATGGATGCTTGAACATTGAGTTTAAAAGTTAATAAAAACTAGTTTTTGAGTTATACGAATATACATGTTAGTTGGAGGAGAGGTTGACTTACATATGTTGGATCATGTAAGCTAGCATAAAAATATTATATTTCAACTTGAATAAACATTTTCTCACAGTCCAAGAGGAGTTAGAGGGTGAGTAAGGGCTCGTTTGAAATGGGAAAATGTCCTCTACTTGTCTATTTTAATTACAGCTTCAACTCAGATCTTTTTAGCATCAATAAAATCATATTTGTGAAACTATCATAATTATTTCATTCATGGGATCCTTTAGGATTTTACTTTTTGGATAGTACTAGGGCTCATAGACTTAGGCCTTCAAGTTTATGTGGGTTCCTTCACATGTAATATTCATTTATAAGAATTGGGGAATCTTCAAAGGAAACATGGGCTTCACTGAATTACATTATGCATTTAGGGATTTATTGAATTACATAGGAATTTCTCATGGACATATGCACATATGCATAAAAAATATAAAGCTATCATTATTTAGATAGATCTAGGGTTTCATGTGCATTTTAGCAAGGCTAGGGAATCATGAGGCTAGGGAATGTCATCAAACATTATTAATTACCCTAGGGTTTAATTCATTAATGATTTGACATTATATTGACTGAAGTGATTATAGGGTTACGGTATCATATCAAAAGGGTTAGGACATTTTGCATCTCCTACAATGCCATATTAACATCAATGAAAACTTTTATCAACAAGATATGAAACATTTGTGAGTAGAAAAATTCAACCCAAGAATTTCCTTCTCTTCCAAAGCTTAATTTTATATTTCAAGAGCCTAGTGAAGGAACGAAAAAAATATGCTTTGAGGCCCAAAAGAAACCTTGTCCCCCTTGATCATTCAGAAACAAAACCCAGGAACCATATGTATATCCTCCTCCTCCCACCTTTGGTTGGTATCCTCTTATCTCTTGGTCACAATGGCCACCTTAGTTGCAAAGCCAAGGATGGGCTCCATGATGGAGAGGACCTTCTTCCTGCGATAATAGGACATCACAAGCATCACCTTAGAATTATCTACAACAACTTAAATTACCTTAAAATCAACCCACTCAAGTTGAAACTCAATAAAGATGTCAAATTCTAGCTCAACCTATGCCTAACCCAAATAATAAAGTAACTCAACCCACCTACAACATTGAGCTACCTTTTTTCCCAAACTATAACTTGGAATGTAAAGATATTCATTTATATTTTGGGAGGTACTCCAAAATCAAACCTCTCCTATCATTCAAGAAAAAGACGATGAAGATACTTTCCTAGAATCAGGATTTCTTCCCCATGAAATTCAAGATGCGAAAATTAAGAAACCTCTTGGAAAAGAGCTTGCCCCTTACCTAGAGAGATTGAGTTTGGAAACACACCCGAGGGACCATATTTATATCCTCCTCCTCCAACATTTGGTCGGTATCCTCTTATGTATTGGACACAATGGCTACCTTAGTTGCAAAGATAATAAGGGGCTCCAGGATGGAGAGGACTTTCTTCCTATGGGAATATGACATCACAAGAACTACCTTATAATTATCCTCAGCATCTTCAATTACCTTCAAATAAACCCACTTTGGATGAAACTCAACAAATACCTCAACTTCCAACTAAATTGATGCCTAACCCAAATAATAAAGTAACTCAAGCCACAGACAATGTTGAGATACACCTTTTTCAAACCTATAGCTTGGATTGTAAAGATATCCATTTATATTCTGGGAAGGTACTCCAAAATTAGACTTCTTCCATCATTCAAGAACAAGGTGAAGAATATACTTTCCTAGAACAAGAACTGCTTCTCCCTGAAACTAAATATGCAAAAATTAAGGAACCTCTTGGAAAAGAACTTGCCCCTTACCCAGAGAGATTGAGTTTGGAAAACCCCCTATACAACCCGAGTTTGATTTTTTAGGAGAGCTAAGTAACTTGTGTGAAAAATAATTTCTCCTTCAAGCCATTAGACATGTTCCTATATGTGCAAAAAAAATTCCAGGAACTATTTTTGAAAAAAAAAGGAAGGAACAAGAAGGACCCTAAGATAGTTCAAGTCATAGGGAAACTATCTAATTTAATGTCATGGAAAGTACTCATGACAAAATATGGAGATCCTATGGGTCTTGTTATGACAATCAATATAAGAAATATTCCTATACCTAATACTTTAATTTATCTAGGAGAATTTATCAATACCATGACCAAAGAATCTATGGAAAATCTTCGATTATTTGGTTTAAGACCGACTCCCGCTATCCTCGAACTAGTTTATTGGGTCACTATCAAGCCGGAAGCGGAGTGTAAGATATTATAATTTCCATGGATTCCTAGGAATACCTGATTGATTTTATAATTCTCCAACCTAAAGCTAGTATCTCATCCAGAGGATCCAAAATATGCTCAAAGTTCCAAAAAATTCTAAAAAATCAAATTTCTCGGATGTAAATGAAAATAGGCTCAATGTATATTTCTCATCACTCTGATTCCAACGCAACTTGAATGGGAAAAAAAAAGACATAGTATGCAAACATTATGCAAGGTCAAAATTTAGGTACAAACAAGGCAAAAAGTCAATATTCAATGGTCAACTCTCATGGTTTTGGCGGTTAGGGTTCCAAGATCATGGTTCCAGCTAACACATGGTGCATCGATAGATCGACAAGTGTCACTATGAAGTTAGTAGATGTGGACAAATGTAATGGAGCCACGTGGCCCAATGAGAGGGCACGATGTGGCCCATTCCAAGGATGCGAAGTGGCCTTGCTTTATGGGTCAAAATTTTGGATTTGAGGTCTGATAGATTCAACCTCCTAATCATCTGGTAGAAAATTCTAAGCCTTACCACTAGGACAATTGGATAAACCTTTTTATAATTAGGTCATATATTTTATTTATTTTGGTCGGCATTTTGGGGGAGAGTTTGGTAGAGCTCACCACTTTCAATACTCTGCTAACATTATCTATGTATAATAGCTATGTAAAATGGTGTATACATGATGCCGTTTTTAAACAAGCCACAATATATGTTAATAGACAGTGGCAGGTCCACTTCCACAATAACACAAAACCATATTGTATTGTTATATCCACCCACAAAATAATCAACATAACACGCCTATTGTGGATCCAACACCCAACCTCCACCTTTATAAAAAGCATGCCCAACCATTGAGCCATGGTGGGTTTTGTTGAATATTTTACAGAACAAATTTGTTTTAAGTTATAGGTTGAGACAATTTTGGGCCTGTTGTGGCCATTTGGAGGCCTTTTTTAGTGTTTCAAGACCCCAAACAATGGTTTTTGGGCCTTTTGAATGCATTGGAAGAATTTTTTTGACAAGTTAGATCTTGTAAATAGATGTATTGAAAATTTTAGCATCTTGATAGAGTGGTCACACTGGAAGCAGACCCAAATACGTAGCTCGGGAGGGGTGAACTCCATTATCAACTTGCCTTTTTTTTCTTGCTTCTATTTTCAGTCTCCATTCTTTTCTTTTACTATAATTTTTTATCAAGTTTATGTGTTTTATAAATTTCGATCTGTTGCATAAGAATGCATAAAATAACTTGCAATTTTTTCATTAATACCTTCATTTCATTTTTGGATCAAATTTGGCATCAGAGCTTTTTGTTGTGTGAAATTTTTTATGGATTTCAAGTTTCCATATGCTCACAAGATCCAAGCTCAAGAAAGTAGAAGGATCACTTGAAGAATTCAATCCTGAAATTGACTCAAGAAGACAACCTTTCCATTCTTCTCAAACCATGGAAGGTGAAGAAGAGGATGGTATTTCTCCAGCACAGAGATAATTCATAAAGACTTTTCTTGATATGGTTGACATGGTAAAAGTGTTGTATGATGAGAGAAAATTGTGATTGCAAGCTAAAAGTTCTCGTCAACCAAAAAAAGAATTTAATGGTTATCATAAGCCTCCAGATGGTAATGGTAATGGTAATGGTGATGGTGATGGTAATGGTAGCGATGGTGGTGATGGTGGTGGGCCTCCTCCTGCTCCTCCACCTCCTATGCCCCATTCTTCACCATATTCTCCTACTTATTCACAAAAAGGACATAAAGGACATGCTAAATTGCCTTTAATTAAGCTTGATGTAAATTTTGAATTGAAAATGTATGATGGTGAATTTAATGCTAAAAAGTTGGATAATTGGGTGAGGAAAATTGAAGTATATTGTAGGATCCAAAACATTGATGATGATGTCACAAAAATCCAACTTGCTTCTCTTAGGTTGGGAGGAACAACTCTCAAATGGTGGGAAACAAAAATGCAAGAATATCTCGAGAAAAGTGGTAATATTATTTCTTCTTGGAATAATTTTGTAGCTACTATGAGATTTTTTTTTTAACCATTGGCATATAAACAACAACCAATGAATTATGAGATGGAAAAATCTTAGGCAATCTAAGGGTCAAAAATTTATACTCAAGAATTTCGTAAGAAAGCTTTTATTTTGAGTATTCCTTTAGATACAAAAGAGATAATTATGAAGTATATTGATGGTTTACATATATACATTAGACACATTATTCTTATGCTTAACCCAACCAAGTGAGATGAAGTGTGTGTAGAAGCTATTCATATTGAAAGTCGAGGAAATAATGTGTAAGAGGATAATTCAAAGAAACCATCCAAGACATTTGTTGATAAGTCAAAGGGGAAAGGAAAAGGAAAGGGAAAGAAGACATCCATTGTTAAGAAAGAGAAAAAAATACTCACTTGCAAACATTGCAAGAAGGATGGTCATGATGAATACCATTGTTTGAAGTTGCATCCAGAATTGAGCCCAAAGAAGTTTGAAAACAAGGGGAAACAAAAGAATGTTGCTACAACTCAAAAGGATTTGGGATCTATTTCAAGTGACAAAACAAAGATGACAACCATGGGAATGAAAGGTATAGCTTATAATGCAAGTACTAGTTCTTCTAATGAGTCCTATGAATCTCTAAATGATAAGAAAAGGGATGAAATTTTTCATATTTGAGTGGTGGGGAAGTTGAAAAACCAATTTACCCAAATGGGGCCCATAGTTTTGGTGCTTCATCTCCAAGGGTTAGGTTTTTGGACGTTTAAAGTTCTCCATTGTTTCTCCATAATAAATAGGCCCTCGAGCCTCATTGTAACATAGTTCAGAGGTCTGTAGCCACTACATCTCTTCTCAAAGATTCTCTACCAGCACCCTAGCTATTTTATTTCCATTATGTTTGTAAGCATATTTTTTTTATTTGATATTAATGAAATGAAGCCTTCTTTCCGCTGCATCTCTATGTTTATGGTTATTTTTGTATTCTGTTGCATTCTTGCATAAAACTGGATCAGTGGTTGATATGGATTTATTGAGGAACGTAACAACATACAGAAATAACCATAAAAATAGAGATACAATGGAAATAATGCACCATTTCATTAATATCAAATAACAGAAATATGCTTACAGACATAATGGAAATAAAATAGCTAGGGTGCTAGTAGCGAATCTCTGAGAAGAGATGTGGTGGCTACAGACCTTTGAACTGTGTTACAATGAGGCTAGAGGAACTATTTATTATGGAGAAACAATGGAGAACTCTAAATGTCAAAAACCCTAACCCTAGGAGATGAAGCGCCAAAACTATGGGCCCCGTTTGGGTAAATTGGTGTCTCAACTTCTCGGGGACATAACTTCGGCATACCATCTCCGTTTGATGCACATGATACATTGTTAGAAATATCTATCCAAGGACTACAACTATCACCACAAATATTGATTCCAAAATGGAATTATATTCACTGGAAAAATGATGCCCAAAAAACATTGTTTAGGGCCTCAAAATAACTCCGGAAGTTCAGGACCTGAAAAACTGCTAAAAATAGTAACTTGTGCTACAACTTAAAAACTGAATGAAATGATGGTGGGGGTTCAGATAGAATAGGTGGGTGGCCACCAATATCCACCTGGATCATTAAGGCCCCAAAAGGGCTCCAGGAGTGTAGTACCCGAAAACCTACTAAAAATAGTAAGTTGTGTTGAATGTGAAAATATGCAAGAATTGATGGTGCCGGTCCAAATGGAATAGGTGGGTGGCCAACGATATCCACCTGGATCATTCCTCCATCTTTAAGAAGCAATGGTCCCCATTGCGTTGAGATTCTCCATGAGATGAGGCACGTTTTGTTGTTGAAGATGTCATGGACCTGCGAGTGGACATGCTGGATGAAATTAGTAAATTTGGTTTCTTTATCAGCCTCAGAAATTACATGTGTGGATTATGTCTTTGTAGTCACATGAGGTATGGCAACATCAGGCAGCTGTGCGTCGGGGATGAGGTCAATGGAGTGCTTATCCTCACAGTGTAGAGGAACCTCTGTGAGTGAGGAGAAAATTTCTTCGTATTCCTCCATGAATTTGTCCATCTGCTGCAGCCGTGCATGGGAGCCCTGTTTCGAGGTTGTGGACACAATATTATTCTTTCCCTGTGAGAGAGTTTTAACGAAAATAAATTTCTTGGTTTGGGAAACAATCTTACAGCATTGTTTTGCAGTATTCAAAGAGATGACAAGAGGTGGTATTACCTCTGGTATCCTATATAAGTTATTTCCCAAAGTAATAACAACAACATGAGGCCTAGACTCATACATAGCATGTCGACTCCACAAGTATGGTTGGCCCAATAATACATCAGCTACATCAAGAGGAGCAACATCACACAATACCTCATCCTTGAATGGCTTGATACTGTACGGAAGGCGGCACTACTAGCGGATGCAGAGATATCTCCCTCGGGGGAGCCACGCAATGGTATACAGCTGCGGGTGTGCTATGGTCGGTAGGCTGAGCCGCTTCACAACCTCTTCTGAAATGAGGTTCTTCTGGCTTCCGCTATCGACAAGAAATTGCAGTGGAGAACCCTTCACCCACATCTGCGAATGGAAGAGGCGCTCCCCCTAATCTGGATCCTCTGGATCGTCCCTCTGGATCTATGTGGTGGCAACAATGCCACTGGGATCCACATCAATGATCTGCTTCCCTTTTTCATTGCCTTTGTTTGGTTCTAACTTAGGATCATAAAATGCATCTGATTTGAGTGCCTTTAGTTCAGCTACCAATGACTGTTTGGCCTGACACTCGTTTGTGCTGTGAGTGGGGATGTTATGAAATTCACACCACTTCCGTGTGTCCTTATTTGGATTTGTGGTGTTGGTCTAAGTCGCATTGCTTTGGCCTTTACCCTTGTTCTGTGTTTCAGGGGCACCTTTCCCTAGCTTCGGATTCACAGATCCAAAGTCTTGCTTCTTCTACTCAAATTTCAGCTCGATCTTGGTGGCATAGCGATATGCTGTGCCAAGCGACGTAATGTCAAGGAACACCATTTCCTCCTGAATGTGTTTTTGCAGACAACCATGGTACTTGAGCACCAAATGTCTCTCTGAATCTTTAATACCCAACTTTGTGCGTAGGGTATGGAACAAATTCGTTAGTTCGTGCACATCTTGGTCCCTTTACTACCGCAGCGTGGTCCATTGGATGTATTTGTCCTCATAGCTCCCACGAGGTAATATTTTTCCTTGATGCCATCTCGGAATGAATTCAAAGTGGGTGTGGCTGAGAATAGAGAGGGTTCCCCTTCGTTCTCCTACTTACAGTAGGTTTCCCACCAGTCTTTGACATGGGGAGCGGCTTTGAGGAGTGCAAAAATAATCTTTTCTCGGTTAGAGAAATCATGGACCGAGAAATACCCTTTTAGCAAATGTAATCATCTACCTACGGCGTCTACATCTATCTAGCCTTCAAATATATGAATGTCAAAGTTTAACTGTACCTTGAAGGGAGTGGCACCTCCAGAATGGCTATTGGATGCAGATGTGCCGTAGGTGGGCATTCGTTGAAGGATTTGAGAAAATTTATCCATCATCGCGTTCCTTTGTTTCTCCAGGGCCTCTTCGAGAAATATTTTGATAGGATCTCCTGCTCCCTCATCTTTCTATTCTTCCACCACGGGAGGTCGTTGGGGTTTGTGAGGCCGATCTTGCAAGGGTTCAACCAAATCGAGCCCTAACTCCTTATACCCTAATCGCGTTGGGGACATGCAAAGAAAAATAGAGAAATAGAAGACCACTCTGATACCACTGATCTGGATTTATTGAGGAACGCAACAACATACAGAAATAACCATAAAAATAGAGATGCAGCGGAAATAATGCGTCATTTCATTAATATCAAATAACTGAAATATGCTTACAGACATAATGGAAATAAAATAGCTAGGGTGTTGGTAGCGAATCTATGAGAAGAGATGTGGTGGCTACAGACCTATGAACTGTGTTACAATGAGGCTTGAGGGCCTATTTATTATGGAGAAAAAATGGAGAACTCTAAACGTCCAAAAACCTAACCCTAGGAGATGAAGCGCCAAAACTATGGGCCCCGTTTGGGTAAATTGGTGTTTCAACTTCTCAGGGACGTAACTTCGGCACACTATCTTCATTTGGCGCACATGATACATCGTTATAAATATCTATCCAAGGACTACAACTGTTGCCACGAATATCAATTCTAGAACGAAATCATATTCACTAGAAAAATGATGCCCAACATGGAAAATTTTAGGGGCTAATATTCGCAGGTGGGCTAATTTTCCTTGATTTTTCCAAAAAAAAGATTCACCAATTTCCATTTTTTATAAAAATGATTCGCCCAAATTTTACAATATAAGATTATTTTAAGTTAAAAATCACCAACATTATATAGAAAGTATATATAAAATAATTTTAAATTTCAAGAATTTTACAAATACAAAAATTTTAATTTTTATAGTTTTCATATTAGGTACTAGTGAGATTCGCTAATTTTTTAAACTTCAAAATAATTTTCCATCTTTAAAATTTCCCCTGATGCCTAAAAAGCGTCCTTTAGGGCCTCAAAACAGCTCCAGAAGTTCAGGACCTGAAAAAATGTTAACAATAGTACGTTGTGCTGCAACTTAAAAACTGAATGAACTGATGGTGGAGGTTCAGATGGAATAGGTGGGTGGCCACCAATATCCACCTAGATCATTAAGGCCCCAAAAGGGCTCCAGGAGTGCAATACTCGAAAACCTGCTAAAAATAGTAAGTTGTGCTGAATGTGAAAAGATGCAAGAATTGATGGTGTCTGTCCAAATGGAATAGATGGGTGGCCACCGATATCCACCTGGATCATTCCTCCCTCCTTAGGAAGAAATGGTCCCCATTGCATTGAGATTCTCCATGAGATGAGGCACGTTTTGTTGTCTAAGATGTCATGGACCTGCGGGCGGACATGCTGGATGCAATTAGTAAATTTGGTTTCTTTATCAACCTTAGAAATTACATGTGTGGATTTTGTTTATGTAGTCACATAAGGTATGGCGACATCAGGCAGCAGTGCATCGGGGTTCAAGTCAATGGAGTGCTTGTCCTAATAGTGTAGAGGAACCTCTATGAGTGAGGAGAAAATTTCCTCGTATTCCTCCATGACTTTGTCCATCTGCTGTAGCCGTGCAGGGGAGCCCTGTTTCGAGGTTGTGGACACAATATTCTTCTTTCCCTGTGAGTGATTTTTAAGGAAAATAAATTTCTTGGTTTGGGAAATAATCTTACTGCGTTGTTTTGAAGTAGTCAAAGAGATGACAAGAGGTGGTACTACCTCTGGTATCCTGTACAAGTTATTTCCCAAAGTAATAACAATAACACGAGGCCTAGACTCATACACAGCATGTCGCCTCCACAAGTATGGTTGGCCCAATAATACATCATCTACATCAAGAGGAGTAACATCACACAATACCTCATCCGTGAATGGCTTGTTACTGTACGGAAGGCGACACTACTGGTGGATGCAGAGATATCTCCCTGGGTGGAGCCACCCAATGGTATACGACTGCGGGTGTGCTATGGTCAGTAGGACGAGCCGCTTAACGACCTCTACTGAAATGAGGTTCTTTTGGCTTCCGCTATCGACAAGAAATTGCAATGGAGAACCGTTCACCCACATTTGCGAATGGAAGAGGCGCTCCCCCTCCTCTAGATCCTATAGATCATCCCTCTGGATCTTGGTGGTGGAAACAATGTCACTGGGATCCGCATCAATGATCTGCTTCCCTTTTTCATTGCCTTTGTCTGGTTCTGACTTAGGATCGGAAAATGCATCTGATTTGGGTGCCTTTAGTTCGGCTACCAATGACTGTTTGGCCCAACACTCGTTTGTGCAGTGAGTGGGGATATTATGAAATTCACACCACTTCCTTGTGTCCTTCTTTGGATTTGTGGTGTTTTTTTGAGTTGCACTGCTTTGGCCTTTCCCCTTGTTCTGTGGTTTGGGGGCACCTTTCCCTAGCTTCGGATTCGCAGATCCAAAGTCTCTCTTCTTCTACTTAAATTTATGCTCGATCTTAACGGCATAGCGACATGCCTTGCCAAGTGATGTAATGTTGAGGAACTTCATTTCCTCCTGAATGTGTTTGTGCATACAACCATGGTACTTGAGAACCAAATGTCTCTCTGGATCTTTAATACCCAACTTTGTGCATAGGGTATGGAACAAATTCGTTAGTTCGTGCACATCTTGGTCCCTTCACTGCCGTAGCGTGGTCCATTGGATGTATTTGTCCTCGTAGCTCCTGACGGGGTAATATTGTTCCTTGATGCCATCTCAGAACGAATTTCAAGTGGGTGTGGCTGAGAACAGAGAGGGCTCCCCTTCATTCTTTTGATCACAATAGGTTTCCCACCAGTCTTTGACATGGGGAGCGGCTTTAAGGAGTAAAAAAATAATCTTTTCTCGGTCGGAGAAATCATGGACCGAGAAATACTCCTCTAGAAAATTTAACCATCTATCTACGACATCTACATCTATCTGGACTTCAAATACACGAATGTCAAATTTTACCTATACCTTGAAGGGAGTGGTGCCTCCAGAGTGGCTATTGGATGCAGATGCACCGTAGGTGGGCAGTCGTTGAAGGATCTGAGTAAAGTTATTCATCATCGCGTTCATTTTTTTCTCGAGGGCCTCCTCGAGAAATATTTTGATAGGATCTCCTACTCCCTCATATTTCTTTTCTTCCACCACGGGAGGTCGTCGGGGTTTGCGGGGCTAATATTTCAAGGGTTCAACCAAATCAAGCCCTAACTCCTTATACCGAGATCGCGTTGCGGACATGCAAAGAAAAACAGAGAAAGAGCAGACCGCTCTGATACCACTGATCTGGATTTATTGAGGAATGCAACAGCATACAGAAATAACCATAAAAATAGATATGCAGTGGAAATAATGTGTCATTTCATTAATATCAAATAACATAAATATGCTTATAGACATAATGGAAATAAAATAGCTAGGGTGCTGGTAGCGAATCTATGAGAAGAGATGTGGTGGCTACAGACCTCTGAACTGTGTTACGATGAGGCTCAAGGGCCTATTTATTATGGAGAAACAATGGAGAACTCTAAACGTTCAAAAAACTAACCCTAGGAGATGAAGCACCAAAACTATGGGCTCCGTTTGTGTAAATTGGTGTTTCAACTTCCTGGGGACGTAACTTTGGCACACTATCTCAGTTTGATGCACATGATACATCATTAGAAATATCTATCCGAGGACTACAACTTTCGCCATGAATATCAATTCTAGAATGGAATCATATTAGTTGGAAAAACGATGCCTAAAAAACGTCGTTTAGGGCCTCAAAACAACTCCAGAAGTTCAGGACCTGAAAAACTGCTAAAAATAGTAAGTTGTGCTGCAACTTAAAAAATGAAAAAAATGATGGGGGGGTTCAGATGGAATATTTTGGTGGCCACCAATATCCACCTGGATCATTAAGACCCCAAAAGGGATCCGAGAGTGCAGTACCCGAAAACCTGCTAAAAATAGTAAGTTGTGCTGAATGTGAAAAGATGCAAGAATTGATGGTGCCGATCCAAATGGAATAGGTGGGTGGCCACCGATATTCACCTGGATCATTCCTCCCTCTTTAAGAAGCAATGGTCTCCATTGTGTTTAGGTCCTCCATGAGATGAGGCACGTTCTATTATCGGAGATGTCATGGACCTACAGGCGGACATGCTGGATGCAATTAGTAAATTTGGGTTATTTATCAGCCTCAGAAATTACATGTGTGGATTCTGTCTGTGTAGTCACATGAGGTATGGCAACATCAGGCAACAGTGCGTCGGGGGTCAGGTCAATGGAGTGCTTGTCCTCACAGTGTAGAGGAACCTCTGTGAGTGAGGAGAAAATTTCTTCATATTCCTCCATGACTTTGTCCATCTACTGCAGCCGTGCAGGGGAGCCCTGTTTTGAGGTTGTGGACACAATATTCTTCTTTCCCTGTGAGCGAGTTGTAAGGAAAATAAATTTCCTGGTTTGGGAAACAATCTTACTACGTTGTTTTGTATTAGTCAAAGAGATGACAGGAGGTGGTACTACCTCTAGTATCCTGTACAAGTTATTTCCCAAAGTAATAAAAATAACACGAGGCCTAGACTCATACAAAGCATGTCACCTCCACAAGTATGGTTGGCCCAATAATACATCAGCTACATCAAGAGGAGAAACATCACACAATACCTCATCCATGAATGGCTTGATACTGTACGGAAGGTGGCACTGCTAGTGGATGTAGAGATCTCTCCCTCGGTGGAGCCACCCGATGGTATACAGCTGCAGGTGTGCTATTGTCGATAGGCTGAGCTGCTTCATGACCTTTGCTGAAATGAGGTTCTTTTTGTTTTTGCTATCGACAAGAAATTGCAGCAAAGAACCCTTCACCCACATCTGCGAATGGAAGAGGCGCTCCCCCTCCTCTGGATCCTCTGGATCGTCCCTCTGGATCTCGGTGGTGGAAAAAATGGCACTGGGATCCGCATCAATGATCTTCTTTCCTTTATCATTTCCTTTGTCTGGTTCTGACTTAGGATCA
The DNA here is from genome assembly GCA_034641835.2 of Pinus albicaulis. Classification (NCBI taxonomy): domain Eukaryota; kingdom Viridiplantae; phylum Streptophyta; class Pinopsida; order Pinales; family Pinaceae; genus Pinus; species Pinus albicaulis. Next base: position 235,489,631 of record CM076578.1, read on the forward strand.
TAAAATGCATCTGATTCGGGTGCCTTTAGTTCAGCTACCAATGATTGTTTGGCCCGACACTTGTTTGTGATGCGAGTGGGGCTGTTATGAAATTCACACCACTTCCTTGTGTCCTTCTTTTGATTTGTGGTTTTTTTCTGAGTCGCACTGCTTTTGCCTTTTCGCTTGTTCTGCGGTTCGGGGGCACCTTTCCCTTGCTTCGGATTCGCAAATCCAAAGTCTCACTTCTTCTACTTAAATTTTTGCTTGATCTTGGTGGCATAGTGATATGCCGTGCCAAGCGATGTAATCTCGAGGAACTTCATTTCCTCATGAATGTGTTTGTGCAGACAACCATGGTACTTGAGCACCAAATGTCTCTCTGAATCTTTAATACCCAACTTTGTGCGCAAGGTATGGAACAAATTCGTTAGTTCGTGCACATCTTGGTCCCTTTGCTTCCGCAGCGTGGTCCATTGGATGTATTTGTCCTCATAGCTGCCCACGGGGTAATATTGTTCCTTGATGCCATCTCAGAATGAATTCCAAGTGGGTGTGGCTGAGAGAAAAGAGGGTTCCCCTTTTTTCTCTTGCTCACAGTAGGTTTCCCACCAGTCTTTGACATGGGGAGCGGCTTTGAGGAGTGAAAAAATAATCTTTTCTCGGTCGGAGAAATCATGGACCGAGAAGTACCCTTCCAAAAAATTTAACCATCTATCTATGGTGTTTGCAACTATCTGGCCTTCAAATACAGGAATGTCAAATTTTACCTGTACCTTGAAGGGAGTGGCACCTCCAGAGTGGTTGTTGGATGCAAATGCACCGTAGGTGGGCAGTCGTTGAAGGATCTGAGCAAATTTATCCATCATCGCGTTTCTTTGTTTCTAGAGGGCCTCCTCGAGCAATATTTTGATAGGATGTCCTGCTCCCTCATATTTCTTTTCTTCCTCCATGGGAGGTCTTCGGGGTTTGTGAGGCTGATCTTGCAAGGGTTCAACCAAATCGAGCTCTAACTCATACCCTGACCGCTTTGGGGACATGCAAAGAAAAACAGAGAAAGAGCAGACTGCTCTGATACCACTGATCTGGATTTCTTGAGGAATGAAACAGCATACATAAATAACCATAAAAATAGAGATGCAGCAGAAATAATGCATCATTTCATTAATATCAAATAACATAAATATGCTTACAGACATAATGGAAATAAAATAGCTAGGGTGCTAGTAGCAAATCTCTGAGAAGAGATGTAGTGGCTACAGACCTCTGAACTATGTTACAATGAGGCTTGAGGGCCTATTTATTATGGAGAAACAATGGAGAACTCTAAATGTCCAAAATCCTAACCCTAGGAGATGAAGCGCCAAATCTATGGGCCCCGTTTGGGTAAATTGGTGTTTCAACTTCCCGAGGACGTAACTTCGGCACACTATCTCCATTTGATGCACATGATACATTATTAGAAAGATCTATCCAAGGACTAAAATTTTCACCATGAATATTAATGTCAGAATGGAATCATATTCGCTAGAAAAATGATGCCCAAAAAATGTTGTTTAGGGCCTCAAAACAGCTCTGGAAGTTCAGGACCTGAAAACTGCTAAAAATAGTAAGTTGTGCTGCAACTTAAAAACTGAATGTACTGATGGTGGGGATTCAAATGGAATACGTGGGTGGCCACCAATATCCACCTAGATCATTAAGGCCCCGAAAGGGCTCCGGTAGTGCAGTACCCGAAAACCTGCTAAAAATAGTAAGTTGTGCTGAATGTGAAAAGATGCAAGAATTGATGGTGCCGGTCCAAATGGAATAGGTGGGTGGCCACCGATATCCACCTGGATCATCATAAAGAATAATAAGGTTGATAATATTTTTTATAGGGTTTATCAATTCAATATTACTTATGAATAAATTGTTAATAAACTTAATTTAGAAACAACACCCCATGGTAAAACTTACCCTTTGGGTTGGGTATGCGATGATTCCAAACTACAAGTAACAAGACAATGTAAACTTAATTTTTCCATCACTACTAATTTTGTATATGAGGTTTTCATTGATGTTGTACCTCTTTACATTTGTGGGACTGTCTTGGGAAGTCTCTATCTGTATGATCGAAAAGCCATATTCTATCGTGAGTGTTATCACTCCACCGGATCTCCGAAGGCTGAGAAGGAGATAATAAAAGGTAACCATAGACCACTTTGACCTAGTAGCTAGCTCTACTAGGCAGGACATGGCTCTCTCCAAGATATGACAGCCAAATTGACTGTATAATGAAGATTTTAGGCTAGGTATACTAGTCTCTAGGGTTTGGTTGATTGATTTTGGGTGTTGGATGGTGAATTATGTCTAGGAAGAAACTAGGTCAAGGAACTGAGGGTCAGAACTGCAGAGATATGATGGGGCAAGGTAGGCACACACTTTAAAAAGAGCTTGGAAATCATGAATTATTTTCTATCAGAAGAAAGTGAAACAAAACTATGATAATTCCTCCAAAACAATGCGTCAAATAATGAGTTATGCTTATCTAATTTATGAATCAATCACATTAAGATATGTACATGAATATGGAAATCATAATGCATCCAAAAATATGAAAACATAAGAGGAAACACTACTAAAATACATAGCACATGAATCCCACCAAAATAGCTATAAATTTTTCTATTAGTTCTTGCCAAAAATGATTGATTACACTAGTGTTAAAAGATCAATTACATGGCATCCAACCCTTGCAATGACAAAGGAAATGAAATATATAGACCAAAAACATCTTCTCCCCACTCTCATGGGTTGAATCCATGACTTATGGTATTGTTCCCCAAAGTCCTCAACTGGAATCCTAATGATTGTAGAAATTCAATACAAAATACATGTATATCCTGGATTATCCTCATCTAACAATATTATACTGTTAAATATAGAATCACTTCTACTAATATTTGCGAAATTTAAAACACAATTTCCAACCACAATATCACAAAGAAAGACCAATCACACATAACAAAGATAATTTACAGAGGAAAGCTTATATCTAAAAACCCACTATCTTCTATTATGTATTATATCCTGGATCATGAAACAATTACATACAAAGCTCCAATCCAAGAGCTCTTAGTACATGAGCTAACTGCCTCATGCTGTCATACAAAAATTGGCAAGTTCCTTAGCCAATTTACTATCTTAAGAAATCCTGCCTCCACTGCACAAACCCAATTGATAGCAATCCCTGAATGAGTGCAATCCTACTTTCATTGGCTAGGCAATCCTCATGGGCACATCCAATGTGTGTGTGGTTGCATGTGTGCAACCGGATAATGTCACAACTGATAGTTTACTTCCCTTTCACCTAGAACTCAACTGGGTCTCCACTGGATCTGAAATGCATGAAGTTAATAATAGTAAATATTCAGTTGCAAGTGAGTCCACTGATTGTGAATTAATTAATAATTAATTCACTTGATCTCTCACCAGTGTATCTTCAGTTACATCTAGCACAAATGAGTTTCAGTCACTTAACTGAGTTAAAATATTTTACAACTTGCATAACTGCACTTCCGACTCTGTTACAACTTTGCATCACTCAGTTGCAACTAAGTCAACCTGCATGTCCCACCAACCAACCACTTAACTCGAAATTCCTTTAGCTAACTGATTTTCCACTTCAGTTAACTATTTCCAAGTGCTCATTGAGAATATAATATAGTTTATTGTCCAACTAATATTAAGGGATAATAATAGTAAACATGCAATCTATAAATAGAATTTGCACATACATCTATAAATAGACATACACCTAAAAATAGCCTAAGATCCATCCTAGTGTAGGTGCTTCATTTTCACTAGGATCTTCTTGTTGAATCTCAACACTGTCTCTCAACAAGAAAGGGATTATCCTTCACCCCGATCCTATCTCTATGGTATTCGAATTTTCTCCTGGTGAGTGCCTTCGTCAGAATATCTACATCCTGATATTTCGTGGGAATGTACTAAAGAAACATGATCCTCCTCTGCACACAATCTATGATATGATGGTACTAGATATCTACATGCTTAGATCTATCATGAAACAGAGGATTAATTGAGAGTTTAATGCAACTCTGATTATCATAATCAATCATTGTCGTATCTAAATGAGAACAAAACAAACCAACCAATATATTTCTCATCCAGATATCCTCACATGCAGCTTGACTCGCTGCCATGTATTCCACTTCCGCTGAAATAAGTGCCACATATCTCTGCTTCCCGCTGTACCAAGAAACAACTGTAGACCTAATACTAAATATCCCCCCTGATGTGCTCTTTCTATCCATTGGACTTCCAGCCCAATCTGCATCCATGAAGCCATGCAACATCACTCCATCCATCTGTCTGTACCGTAAACCATACTCTGATGTGCCCCTCGGGTATCTCAGGACATGCTTACCCGCCTTCCAAAATAGCTTGGTTGGATTAACCATAGCTTGACTCAAATGGTTAACCACATAGAAAATGTCCAGTCTCATGTTCACTAGCTACATTAGCGAACCCACTAACTGTCGATAGACAGTAGCATCCACTACCTCTCTAGAAGTAGCATCCCTTTTCCTCCATTTTCCTAGAAGAGGAGTATCCATGGGTTTGCAGCCCTCCATGTGAAACTTACCCAGTATCTCCCTTGCATACTTGCCTTGAGACACATAAAGTTCACCATCTCACTTCCATATTTCCAATCCAAGGAAATAATGAAGAAGGCCCATATCCTTTGCTGTAGTGTGTTTGGTGCAAGTATGTATGAAATCACACCAACTTAAGGGGTGTGGTCTACCCACTTAAGTTATTGGTAACAGGCAGAAAAAGAAGTGGAGTCAAGAAAGTTAGTGGAACAAGATAGAATAAATAAGCATACTAGATAGAGAAATAGCATGCATATATAAACTAAAAACTAAAACAAATAAGTATGAGCTCTTAAAAGAGTCAAATGAAAACAATAATATGAGCGATGGCTCTAGGCTGCTCTTATTGAGTGCTGGTAGTAATAAGAGTGAAACTTTACCCTCTTGACAAAGGGCCCCTAGACAATGGTTCTAGGTCCTGATGCAAGGATGTTTTTATCCCAAGCTTGCCTCGGTGTAGTCTCCCTCTCTCTACTCTGTTGGACTGAACTTGTTGGGTGGCCAACAATTGAGTCCCCTCTATCTTCAGCTCCGGCTCACACATTTTTGGTATTGCTTGGGAAATTCCAACCAGCGTAACAATGTGTTCACCCATTCTTCATCTCATGATGGTCTTTTATAGGAGATTTAAAATCCTCCCTTCCCTTTCTTGGTACATGGAGGACGATGACCCAAAAGAGGGGTATGATTCCTTTGTGTGCTCCAAATATTCCATTGTGTGCTCACATAGTGTCTAAGGAGGCGTTTGTGGTTGTCCTTAGGTGGATCCAAGTAAGGAATCACTTGTCTTTTTCTTTGTGTGGTCCCGAATAGTGACATTTCGCCACTCCCAGGATTGCGCACATATCGGGAAAAAAGGTGCGTGGAAGGCGCGCTTCACAAAGGATTATGCACCCAAATAGCATTTAGGACTAGTTGAAATTTGATTTTCCTTAGACCTTAGAGATTTTTAAATACTTTCCAGATTTTGTAATGTCTTCCAGCCCTATAAAGCCTTTTTCCTGACATTAATTAATGTCATCTTCTGCTATACGATTTTCCAGTGTTAACAGTTTCCGCTTAATGTGTGAGATCAAGGAAGATCTGTATAGCCGAAATACATTATAGTTTCTTTTCTGTATCGTACGTAGAGAGAGAGAGAGAGAGTCTTGCGTGAAGCTTGGAATTGAAAACACCCTGCACCGTTTCCAAGAATGACCATGGCCTAAGGGATCCTTGTAGGCAAATACAATTTACAATAAAATACAATTTTTAAATGAGGCGGACATGTCCCATGCCCGTGATGTCGTTGGCAATTGGCCGATTTGATGATCAAGTGATGCCCACACGGGCATTTTTTCTTTGAAAATAGGTGGAATATGTTACCCATATGCATAAACTTGGTATGGCATATAGATGCACATTGTATGCATAGGTGCTGGCTGGGACCTTCCTGTGTAAGCATTGTTGACAGAGATGCTTATGGAGGCATGGGTCTTCGACGGATTTGATCAAAGTGCAATCGTTGTAAGGTACGATACAATCTTGACATGAAAGCTTTTGTTGAAGTCGAATGTTGGGAGGATCTATGACATCTGTGGATAATGATGACTCCCACAGTGCTACCCCCTGGATGCCCCTTGTATGGGGAGGGGTGATCCAAGGTACCACTTCCTTTTTGGAATATAGGTGTTGAAATCGAAAAAAAGGAAGCCTGAATCAAACAAGGGGTCGCTGACCTAAGGGGTCAAGGACCTAGATGTGATGGGTTTAACATAAGCATGTAGGCGAGGGGTGAATGAAAACTGATGATGGGCATTTAGTGGCCCAAGGTTTGAGTATACTTAAGCAGTTTGGCGGCAGTCATAGTTATTTCTAATGGGGAAATCCCTGGAGTCGGTAGGACTTCCAGGGCAGGTGCAAACTGGCTATGAATGTCATGATGGCGTGTGCATGGGGGGTATAATACTCAGACCAAGGGTGTTCAGGTACTGCTACTGTGAGAGAAAAGATGAAATGAGAGGGTGAAGGACGTAGTGCACTGTTCAAGGTCTTTGTACACTTACCAAAAGAATAAAATAATAGGGTTTGGTTTGTACAAAACACAGAGATGGGTAGCCCAAAACATGAAAGTGTTTGCTCACTGATGGTGTGAGTAAGGTGTTTTTTGAGGGTGGGGGTCCCATTTTTTGGTCTCATGTGCGAGGTTGATGAAGCGGATGAGAAATTATCGCAGATGGGATGGAGGTATGGTGGGCAAAATGCAAGGCACGATGGTGTGATCTTGATCTGCTTGTACAACCTAGTCACACGGGAAGGGGGGTTTTAGCTTGTATGGTAAACTTGACCATATGCATTGTGAATGGATGGGCATGAGGTGCTTCCTGAACTGAAGTGATATGGCCATGGTGTCACTTATGTTGTTATATATGGTCTACTGTGGGTGATGGGCACCATGGAGGGGAGGCTCTACCAACCAACGCAAATGTTTATCATGTGCAAGGTGAGGTGATGAAAAACATAGTTGGATATGAGGACCCTATGGTTTGTTTCTGATGGAGAAATGATGTCAAGATATGCAAAGTTTTCTGGGACTCTATCATGCTCGGGGTAGAATGATACTTGCTTTGGAACTTTCAGGAGATAACATTGTGGATGGTTTGCGAGCTTTTTCCTGCAAAAAATACCTCAAGTGAAAGCATTTTCTTTATCAAATATTATTGAAAGTCATGAGATTTAAAAATAAGATGAGAGAGGGCATACCTGCCAATGCTGAAATTTTTTTTTTCGGGAGTGTGAATGTGTGGCATCGCCTCTGTTAATCATGGAGTGTTGATTGTGGTGCAACTTACGGTTCAAAGAACGAACCTTATGATCTCTCGTTATGGTCCTCCAAAGTTTTTTGAAAAGGGTGATATATAGGTGGATATGGCCCTAATTCAATTCATTTGTACTTGCTGAGAGGTCAGAGGACTCTTTGTAGCATTTCTTTCCATTGGGGTCAGCCTGAGCACCAGGGATTCGTGCGATCATGCCCAGGTAACCTTCATGATGTCTTGTACTTGAATTTTTTTAGTTTGATGGTGTCTAGGTCCATACAGACTGGGTTTGTATGGATTGTAGGTATTTTTTTCCCCAAATTGCATGGGCGATCAGGGCAAAGGCACGCCCCTGTGCGTTTTTTCAGGGGATAAGTGCACTAATGCCCTTATTTCCCCTTTTTTAGCACGCCTCAAGAACTCATGTGCAAAATACAGGCGCGCACTAAGCACACCTATTTGAGGGAAAGGTGCGCAAAGTTGAGGCATAAAATATTTTGGGATTTTTTGCCTATTTTTGGGTTCATCTGTACTGGTGGGTACCTATTTTGATGACAGGTTATTGTGGAGGGAGAGGGACTGGCCTGAGCTCTGTGCTGAGCTTGCTGCTGATGCTAGGGTGTGCCGTTAGCTAGCACTATGGGGACTCCTGAAGTTTGCAGAGAATGAGCTTCTTCGATCATAGGACTGACTGCTACGTTGTGTGATCCGTCATTGGCACAGGAGGCGCAACATGTTCGTGTTGCATGGAACACACTTGGTCATCCATCCTGAGATAGATGTTTACTTTGTGACCAGGTTACTGCCTCAAGGTGAGGCACTGAGATATCCACTCCCTGCTGGGAGAGTGGACTTAGAGACATTTAAGAGATGCCAATGTGGTGGGGCACCTCTTACGAAGGGATGCATCAGCATTTCATTAGTTAAAAATCTAGAAAAATGATGTGCTCTTGCAGTGATTGTGAGACTAGTAGGGTCGATTGCTCCGCATCAAGCACCAAGCCCACAAGTTGGAGTGTTGCATGGATTGAGCTCCAGTAATTTTTTAGACTTTTCCCATTTCTATTTTGGCCACATGGTGTTGCAACTCAACAAGGTCCAATGTGGATCTAAGTCGTTTTCATATGCCAATATCTTGTGTAGCATTATGTACGAGAGGGTAGTGCTGTTGAGGCCTGTAGTGGCGGTGCCTCCTGGGAGGCCACAGGAGCCTCAGATGAGGAGATGTGATCTGGTGATGCCACGAGGCAGTGGTGGCATGGTGGGGCATTACTGGAATTCCATGACAAAGGCCTGGTTTGAGGCCAACCCATAGATGTTCCTACCATACCTGTATGTGGGGACGGACTTCTGGGGGGATCCAGACATGGGTCTCCCTTGTGGTTACACTTGGGGTCCCACAAGTATGTTGTGTGTGTTTTCTTCATTTATTTCAGTATACATGTACTTATGTGTTTTGCTAGTGACATTGACATTATTTTGGTTACTCTTGCAAATGTTGGTGAGGTGGGTCGCCCTGTGGCTCGGTTGGTCAGCCATGATCCTCCATGATGACCTAGGGTTGATCGGGGAGGGGGTGCTACTGGGAGACCTGGCAGTGGTGCTAGCCCTTTAGGGGAGGGCACCAACTTGGTTGCTAGAGAGATTGCGGCTGAGTGTGCTCATGCCGACATGTCAGTGGCACGTGTAGATATGGTAGATGCTCGTATTGCGGAACTGATAGCTCAGGTGTCAGTTCTTGAGGATTTCAAGGGTCGAGTGGATCATTTGACCTAGGGGATGCCTACTCAGGATTTCATGGATGACTTCGAGGAGGTTTGTTTGGAGACTGTAATGGCCCATAAGAGGGGCTATCGACTCGTTCTTCGTTGGGTGGCAATCATGGTTGCGACCACAGCTCCATTGGTGGCACCGAGGGTGGTGGTGGGTCCAGGTGCCCCTCTTGAGGGGGCACCACCCTAGAGTATTTTTGTACGCAGGGAAAGCACCCATTATAAGGATGCTTCCCTTATTTTTGAAGACTTCTGTATCTTTGGGCTGGAAGTTGGGCCAGCGACACGATGTTTTGTACTCAAACATACATATTGTGATATATATATATATATATATATATATATATATATATATATATATGGGGGATATTTTTTGCTGCTCTACATGACGTGTCACCTATTTTGGCTTATGTATGATGTTATGCTGATGGATATCTATATTTTTGGTTTTTATATATGATGGTTTATTCGAGATGCATTCCAGTTTAAGATGTTGTTAGCTATGCGATCAACTATTTGGTTTTGACTCCTTGGTATATGTGTAAATGTGATATAGTCAAATTCTCTGCTTAATCATTTGGCAGGCAAATATTTTCTAAATAGATGTGTATCTCTTGTCTCAAATGTTTGGTTTAACTGCAACACTAATAACTGGGAATCGAGGTAGATATGCATATGGCGTATACCGTGATGGAGGGCATCGCACGTAAGTCTGATGACGGCATCATATTTTGCCTGATTATTTGTTGATGAACTAATGCACACCCCGTTTGAGCACAGTGGTGATCGGCCAGGGTGGTAAATGACCCAGGAAGCTGTGGCTAAAATTTGAGACCATCTTGATGCTCCATTAACAAATCCGAAATAGGGTTCAGGTTGGTGTTCCATGGTGACACTTTTGAGCGTTTTTTAAGTAAGAATTTTGGTCAAAAATATTAAGTGGTTGGGGTTGAGTACGTTCACTCTAGGGAAGGATCATATTTTCCCGTATGGGTAGAATTTCTTGAGGTAAAGGTCGTTGACAGGGTTATTGAGGCAGGTCACATCCAGTTTCATCAAGATGTATGCCCCCTATCGAAGGCAGTTTTTAATGATGTAGGGTCCTTTCCACAAGGTTTCGAACTTTCCTAGCCCTAGTGCTTCTTTAGCGACATCATAACAGAGGAATAATTCTCCCTCGATGAATGAGCGAGGGGTGATGTGGCTGTCGAATGATGCTTTTACCCTTTTCTTGTGGGCCTCGTTGTGTTGCAGCAACTGTCGTCAATTTTCGTCGACAAGCTCTAGTTGTACTAGGCATTGTTATAGAGGCTAGGTATTATTAAGGAGTTCGATGGTGACATGTAATTTTGGGATCTCACGTTCGATGGTAATCACAACCTCGACCCCATATAATAAGTGTAAGGGAGTGAAACCAGTGGACGTCTTTACCATCGTGCGGTATGCCCACATGGCGGAAAAGAGCATATGGTGCTAGTTGGTTTTATGGTTATTCACCATGCGTTGTAGCATAGTTTTTAGTACTTTGTTAATAGCTTCTACTTGTCCATTGGACTAGGGGTAGTATGGTGAAGCGAATTCATGGGTGAAGCGAATTCATGGGTGAGATAGTTCCTCAAAAACTCGTTCTCGAAGTGTTTCCCATGGTTGGAGACTAACTTTTTGGGGACGCCGAATCGGGAGATCACGTGGTTGAACAGAAATCAAGCGACGGTTTCTACTATGTTGTTGTATGTAGGCATGGCCTCAGCTCACTTGGTGCAATAGTTGATAGCCACGATGATGTATTTATGGTTTCCTGATGAGGCGGGGTTGCAAGTCATGAAGTCAATCCCCCATTTACAAAAGGGACTGGAGACGATGACAGGATGAAAAGGAGCAGGAGGTGCTCTTGCTTTGTGGGCAAAGTGTTGGCATCGTTCGCATCTTTTGACTACTGTAATGCAATCGCAAAACAAGGAGGGCCAAAAATATCCTGCCCTTAGGACTTTTTGGGTGGTGGCCATGCCAGATAGATGGCCACCTCAAGTGCCTCTATGGCAATCATTAAGGGCTTGTTCCTCTTGGTCGTGGGTGAGGCACCACCATAAAATGGTGTCGATGCCTCATCGATATAATACATCACCCATGAGGAGATATCGTGGGGCTTGCTGGTGTATGCACCGAAATTCATCTCGAGTGAGATGAGGTCTAAACTTTTGGGTTTGCAAGAACAGGAGAATATCGTTGTACCAAGGGTTGTCAGTTTCTATGAAGAAGAGGTATTCATCGGGTAGAAAATCATTCATTGGTGATCCCTTGGTATCTCTTGGGAGATCTGTAATGAACTGTGCTAGGGCAAGTGCCTTTTTTCTTTTGGGGGAGCGAAACTATAAGTCATATTCTGGTAGAATGACTATCTAGTGGGCGTACTTATGGTTCATTAGGCGGTGCGTGAGAAGGTATTTAATGGGGTTCATATCTGCGATGACTGTAGTGGTTATTAAGATGATGTAGTGGAAAAGTTTTTAGACTGCATAAATCAATGCCAGTGCAGTTTTTTCTTTAGGCTCATATATTAATGCTGGACCCGATAAGGTTTTTCTGACATAGTAGATTACATGCTCCTTGCCATTTGGGCCATCCTGGACTAACACTCTAGCTAACGTGGACTCGGAAGCTAATAAATACTGGATATAATCTTTGTCATAGTTTGGGGGACTGATGAGGGGTGTTGAAGATAATGTTTCTTTCAGTGCATCGAATGCTTTCTAGGTGAACTCATCCCATTGAAATGGGATTTCCTCACAGAGGAGGTGTAGGAACCCTTGAGCGTAGGTGGCATAATCTGGGACAAAGCGTTTAAGAAAATTGGCCTTCCCCTGCAGGCTTTGAAGTTGCATGAGGGTTCGAGGTGGAGGTACCTCTTTGATGGCTTGGACCTTGAGGGGGTCCACACAAATGCCTTGCTAGGACACGATAAAACCTAAGAGTCTTCCTGCGTGGACACAAAAGACACACTTGAGGGGGTTCAAGGATAGGTTGTATTGACGACATCATTGGAATAACGATCATACATCTTGGAGGTGGTATGAGTGCTTCTTGGAGCATGGTTAGGTCATCCAATTAGGTGAGGATAAGGTGCACCAAGTCATGAAATATACAATTCATGGCCCGTTGGAATGTGGCTGTGGCATTTTTTAGGCCAAATGGCATTACCTTGTATGCAAATGTGCCCCAGGGGGTGGTGAATGCAGTTTTGTACTGGTTTGTATGGAAGATTTGGATTTCATTGTATTCGTAAAACCCATCCATAAAGGATAGAGCCTCATGTCCTACACAAGCATCGATGACTTGGTCAATGAATGGAGTGGGATAAATGTCTTTAGGACAAGCTTTGTTCAAATCCCAAAAATCAGTGGAAACTTGTATAGTGCCCTATTTTTTCATGACAGGAACAGGGTTGGAAACCCAAGATGTATAGGTGATGGGGTAGATAAAACCGACTTTGTGAAGCTTGTTGATTTCTCGCTTTATGGCTTCGGTCTTTGATGGGTGCATTTGACGTTGTTTCTGGCTCACTAGAGGTACGTCAGGCCAAGTTTCAATATGGTGCTCTACAATAGTAGGACTAATCCCAGGCATTTCTAAGTAGTCCCACGTGAAGATATCCCGATACTCTTGTAGCAATTGGGTATAAGAGGTTATTTATTCTGGAGAACATGCTGCCCCCAGTGACATTTCTTCGACCTTTTCAGGATTTTGGGATATGTTCACCTTGATGGTAGGTGAGATATTTAACATATTTCCTTCCTCAAACGCGTCGGGCATTGGGATGGGGTTTTTGAACCAATCGAATTTTCCTGATGGAAGGAAATATTTTTATTCGATTGCATATATCTCTTGTTCTTTCATCTTTTTAGGACTGAATGTGTTTTTGGGGAGAAACAACGAATGGTGGTGCATTACATCCCATGGGTAATCTGGCTCCATCATAGCCTCAAGGATATCCTCATCTAAACGAAAAAAGGACCCGAAGGGGGATTGTTCCTATGTAGGGTTATGCTGAATGGGGTTAATCTGTATGGAGCTAGTTGAGAGACATGAGAAGGATTCCATCGTGGAGGTGGTGGAACCAGACGCGATCAACAGAGTGCAGATAGATTGGGTCTACACTATCATAGGAATAGCTACTCTCATAGTTGCAGCTGACTCGACACCTATGGTAGATGAGCAGAAAACTTGAGTCATAGTTCTGATACATGATGATATGAATCGTATATGATGTGTCGTGTCGTCGGCATTTGGTGGGGGATGTATCTCTCTGATAGGTTGTCTTTCAGTTGGCAAGAAAGGGACAGATCTGTCTCTTACATCCTTTTGAGTTGTTGAACTATTCATGGATTCTGAGTCTGTGCCATCTTCTCGAGAGAGGAAGATAATGGTTGATCACATACAGGTTAGAGTTGTGCGGAATCTCGGAATTTAGTGACAACAACGTACTGGGTGATTTTCACTGCATATCTGACATGAATATGGGATATCCATATTGGTGCGATATACTATATGGACTGGGTACCATCGTTGGAACATTTCCAAAGCTAGGTATTTAATGATGAAATGATCAATTTCATCACAAAGTACGCACCTTTCGATTAGGGGATGAGGTCTGGCAGGGAGAATTTTTGGTGATTATCACTCTTCCTATAGGTACAGGATGATACGAGGTTCATCTCCAACAGACTGGGTGGAGGGATTCTCTCGATAGGATCGCTCGATGGTGTGTAAGTTGTCCCTATATAGCAAGATCTTTGGGCAATCATGGGTATAGTGCCTGTAATTACTGTAGAGAACGCATGCGTGATTGGTACGCAACGCTTTGCCTTTACCTTTAGTGGTAGGTTCCTTTTTATGGGAACGCAACATCGCGATGTCTATCTTAGAATCAAGTGGTTTTAATTCATACAGCTCTGGACAGATATGGGCAGGGTGACCTATTACATCACATATGACGCAGACTGGTGATTCCCATTGAATGACGGGGGTCACCATATTCTTTCCTCTCTTCTCGATTTTCTTAGCCGTAATCACCGATTTTGCAATGGGAATTTCCTTTTTAGGGGTGGTTTCAACCATATCCTGGATGAGTTTTTCCTCCTCAGGACTGAGGGGCTTCAATCTAGTGGCAGTAACATGGGTGGCTCCTATTTCTGCAGGGGGGAAAAGGTACCAAACTATGATTTCCAATGATATGTTGGGTAATACCAATGTTTCCAAAACCTGCTGGGAGACGAAACTAACTGGGGGGTAGAGGAAAGGGGTTTGGGATGCGGCGTAGGCTAGAGAGGCTGTCATGACTGATGACTCAGTGCCATTACTACTTGTGTCTGTGTCTTGACCAGCTTCGGTGATTGATGTGGACATCATGCACACCAGAGCCCCTATGACATCGGGTGATGACTCAAGGATTATGGGAGGATCTCCTAGGAATGGCCCTAGAATGGACGACAGTTTGAATAGGACGAGGATGTTAGAAAATTAAATATTACAGAGCAATGAAACACATAAAATATGCGCAAAACACAAGCCCAAAAAACACATAAAACCATAGATACATAGATATACGTGGTTCACCCAATTTCCACACCGAACAACTATTCCTTCCTTTCTATTATCCAGCAAAATGAAGAGACACAACCTACAATAGATCCGTTGTAATATCCTCTATTCTCTCTCACAACCTCCCTATATGTTTCTTGCTCTGATAATACACCTACAATACAAAGCCGCAATAAAATACCCTCATACAAGCGAGGGGTTGCCTTCTAGGGAAAAACCCTAAACTAAACATAACTTCTACCGTCAGATCATCTGCCTAATGAATGGCCTAGATTGACTAGAAATTACTATACTTTTACAAGGAAATTTTACATAGGTTTTTAGCTTCGGGGGCACTGCCCCCGAAACCCCTTGCCAAGTGGGGGCTCCATAAAGTCACAACTGCCCCCCCTGGACCCCCCAAGCAGTATTTAATTTTGGGTGGCATTATCGCCCCATTAAGGTACAGGGGTCCAACGCTATGATATAATATAAACAAGATAATCAAGCTCCACACCCAACAATCTCCCACTTGGAGACTGATTGTAGCAATTGCACCACTACTTCATTTGCTAGATAATGACTCCTCTTTGAACCTGGCTTTTTCTCAAATTCATTGTCATCCTTGAAGACCAATCGAAACTGAGCATAATCTCAGTTTCTCCCTGGTTACAACTTTTGTTAGCATATCTGCAGGATTCTGGCTAGTGTGTATCTTTTCTAGCTTCAACTGTCCATCTTCCAACACTGACCGTATGAAATGGTACTTGAGCTGTATGTGTTTAGTCTTGGAATGAAATTTTGAGTTCGTTGCAAGATGAATGGCACTTTGGCTATCACTTTATAACGTGCCCATATCATGCTTCTTACCCAATTCATCCATAAAACTTTGTAACCAAATCATTTCTTTACTAGCCTCTGTAGCATCAAAATACTCTTCTTCTATTGTTGAAAGTGCAACAATGATTTGGATTTTTGAAACCCAACTGACAGTTGTTCCACCTACAGTGAATACATATCTTGTAGTGCTCCTCCTGTTATCTCTGTCTCCTGCCATATCTGCATCAACATATCCTTGTAGAGCAATGTTTGAACCACCAAAGCATAATTCTTGATTTTTGGTACTTCTCAAATATCTGAGAATCCATTTTACTGCCATCCAATGTTATTTTCCTAGATTGTTCATGTACCTTCTTACAACTCCCACTGCATGTGCAATATCAGGCCTTGTGCAAACCATTGCATACATTAATCTTCCAACTGCTGATGCATATGGAACTTTAGACATATAGTCTGTTTCTTCTTGGGTCTTGGGGCACATCTCCTTACTAATTTTGAAATGGCTAGCAAAAGGTGTACTAACTAGTTTTGCATTCTACATATTAAATATTTTCAACACCTTTTGTATGTACTCATTCTGAGACAATGTTAATTTTTGAATTTTCCTATCTCTACTTATTCTCATACCAAGGATTTGTTTTGTAGCTCCCAAATCCTTCATTGCAAATGAATTTGCCAATTTTATTTTGAGCACATTTATTTCCTGCATGTTAGACCCTGCAACAAGCATGTCATCTACATACAATAGCAATATAATATATCTACCATCATTTTGCTTTTTCATATAAACACAATGATCAGAGTGACATCTAGTATAACCTTGTTCAGACATGAACCTGTCAAATTTTAGATACCATTGCCTTTGAGCTTGTTTTAAGCCATACAATCTCTTCTTTAACCTGCACACTAATTTTTCCTTCCCTTTGACCTCATATCCTTCTGGTTGCTCCATATAGATCTCTTCCTCCAAATCTCCATGGAGAAATTTTGTCTTTACATCTAATTGTTCAAGATGTAAATATTTCGTTGCTACAAGACTTAAAATTGTTCTGATTGAAGTCATCTTAACAACAAGAGAAAATATTTCATCAAAATCAATACCTTTATTTTGTGCAAAACCCTTCACCACAAGTCTAGCTTTGTACCTCTATTTTCCTCCATCTTCTTCCTTCAGACTATAAACCCATTTACTCTGCAATGTAGTTTTACCTGCAGGAAACCTAACTAAGTCCCAATTCTAGGTATTCATTAAGTATACCATCTCTTCTTCCATGGCTAGCTCTCACTTCTTCCTGGTTTCAACCTACATTTCTTCCTCATAACATTCAGGTTCACCAGAATCAGTCAACAATAAATAATATAATGATGGAGAGTATCGTTCAGGGGGTCTACTTATCCTGGTAGATATTCTAACACCACTTTCAAGTGTTTGAGGTGCCTGTTGCTGTTGTGGTAGTTGTTTTTGTTGTGGCTCTTGATTATTATTATTTTCAGGCACCTTTACCTTTTCTGTTATTTGACCAAGAACTGTGTATTCTTTGTTTTCTTTCTCCTGTTTATTTTCCTGCAACTGATTCTTATACAAAAAATTTTCATTGAATATTACATCTCCGCTCCTAATTATTTTGTGATTTTCATAATCATATAAGCGATAACCAAAATCATTAACACCATATCCAATAAAGGTACATTTCTTTGATTTTTCCTCAATATTTGTTCTATTTTCTTTATTAATATGGACAAAGGCCTCACAACCAAAAGGCTTTAAAAAGGAGTACTTTACCTTTTTACCTGTCCATGTTTCATCTGGAATACCACCATACAAGGAACTTGAAGGCCCTCTATTTATTAGATAAATAGCAATATCTACAACATCTGCCCAAAATTTTAAAAGCAGTCCTACATGCAATCTCATGCACCTTGCACGCTCCATGATTGTTCTGTTCATTCTTTCTGACACACCATTTTCTTGTGGTGTTCTTGGAACTGTCTTCTCTTTGCGAATTCCATGCTCTGAAAAATACCTATAAAAATATTTGCTGCAATATTCACCTCCATTATCTGATCTGAGACAATTCAACTTCTTTACTATCTCAATCTCAACCAAAGCTTTCCATTTCTTGAAAATGTCAAATACATTAGATTTATTCTAAATACAGTAAATCCAATTTTTTCTAGTTGTATCATCAATAAAAGTAACATAATAATGAGAGCCACCGAGAGATCATACCTGAGCATCTACCTATACATCTGTATGCACAAGCTCTAATTTTTCGCTCTTCTTTTCTTTCCCAACTCTGAGAAATATAACTCTCTTCTGTTTTCCATAAATACAATTCTCACAGAAATCCAAATCAACATTCTTCAAACCCAACAACAAATTTCTTGAGTGAAAAATCTTCATCCCCTTCTCACTCATGTGTCTAAGCCTATGATGCCATAATGCTGCATCTTCTCCTTTGGAAGTTAAAGCATTAGCAGAGTTATAAATACCATTGCATAAATAAAATGTACCAACCTTTTCGCCTTTTGCTATTACCAGCGCTCCTTTGGTGACCTTCCAAGGCTTATCTTTAAAAGTTGTCACACAGCCTTCACTGCCTAACTGCCCTGTTGAAATCAGATTTTTCCTTAGATCTAGAATATGCCTTACCTCCTTTAATAGCCACTGGTTTCCATTCTGTTGTTTTACAAGAACCTTACCCGTTCCAACAATTTTACAGGGTTTATCATCACCCAAATGGACTTGTCCAAAATCTCTTTGAACATAGTCATGAAAATATTTCTTATCAGGTGTGGCATGGAATGAGGCCCCTGAATCTACAACCCAAGAATTAGTAACATTTTCGAAAGAAGGAATCAAAGCATCTTATAACACATCACCTGTCACATTTGCTTCATGATTGTTTTCTTGTTGTCCGTCTCCTTCTTTTCCCTTCCGAGATCTACAGTCTTTCTTTAGGTGTCCTTTCTTTCCACATTTCCAGCACACTATCTCCGATACGGAATTGGATATGCCTTTCCTTGATTTACTGCAATATCTTGAGCTCTTTCCTCTTTCCATTTTTCTTCCCCTAAGCTCTGCACTCAAAGAATTACCCGATGTCTCACCGGAGCTTTTCCGTCACATTTCCTCACTAAGGATAGCACCGACAACATCATCAAACTTTAAAGTACTAGATCCAGAGAAAAAGTTACTAATGGCCATAAATAAACCATTCCAGCTTTCTGGTAATGAGCACAAAAATAACAGAGCTCTAACTTCATCATCAAATTTTACCCCTACATAACTTAACTAGCTGGTAACTGTATTAAAATCATTTAAATGGTCTGCAATAGATCCACCTTTTGACATCTTCATATTAAATAAATTTTTCATAAGAAATACCTTGTTTTAGGCCGAGGTTTTTTCATGTAGTTTTTCCAACGCCTTAATCAAACCCTCTATTGTTGTTTCCTTCGAAATATTGAAGGCTACCGATGCCGCGAGGCACAACCGTATTGTTTCGAGTGCCTTTCTATCGAGAATCTCCCATTCTGCGTCTATCATAGCCGTCAACTTCTTTATTTTTCTGCTCAATGTTAGGTATAGATCTTTCTGATATAGATAATCTTCCATTTGCATCTTCCACAGTGGGAAGTTTTGGTCATTAAATTTCTCGACCCTAAATTTACCATCTTCTGCCATTGCTCCCACTCGAACCAAGAACCCTTCTTTCTTGCAAGTTTATCAGCCAAATAGACCTTTGGCTCTAATACCAGTTGTTAGAAAATTAAATATTACATAGCAATGAAAAACATAAAATATGTGGAAAACACAAGCACACAAAACACATAAAACTAGAGAGACACTGATATATGTGGTTCACACAGTTTGAGCTACGTCCACCAGGAACAGCTAGTCCTTCCTTTCTATTATCTGGCAAAATGAAGAGACACAACCTACAGCGGATCCGCTGTAATATCCTCTGTTCTCTCTCATAGTCTCCCTATCTGTTTCTTGCTCCGAGAATACACCTAAAATATACAGCCGCAATACAATACCCTCATACAAGCGAGGGGTTTCCTTCTAGGGAAAAAAACTCTAAACTAAACATAACTTCTACTGTCGAATCATCCGCCTAATGAATGGCCCATATTGACTAGAAATTACTATACTTTTAAAAGGCAATTTTACATCTGTTTTTAGCTTCGGGGGCACTGCCCCCGAAACCCCCTGCCAAGGGGTCCTCTATAAAATTGAAGCCACCCCCCCAAACCCCCCAGGCAGCATTTAATTTCAGGTGGCATTGCCACCCCATTAAGGTACAGGGGTCAAACACTATGATACAAAATAAACAAGATAATCAAGCTCCACACCCAACAGGGACCATATTCTTGGTACTGTGTGAGAGCATCTGAGACTATATATACATAGGGTAGAATTACATCAGTGTTTGTTAAGGGCCACTTCTCACTATGCGTCAGTTGGTATACAGTAATGATGTGGTCCTCGCGGGAGAACATCATGATGTGGAAAACTAAGGAGCTTATGGCAGACATGGTGTACATATAACTCTGCCCAAGGATTATATTGTAGTCCAAGTGAACATCCAAAACTTCAATTTCTATGTGGACTGTCTTTCCGGCTAAGCAGACTAGGACATTTTGGTAGAGGCCGATAGGGGTTGAAGGACGACTGTCATATGCTTGAAGCATGATGACTAAGGGTTTTAGTTCGGGAGAACCTAACTTCTGCCAAAATGTTTTGGACATGATGCATGTGGATGCACCCTCGTCTATGACACATTGGCGGATAGTGATATTCTTCAACGACACTGGTATCTGGAAGGAAACCATGGAAGGAAGGAGAGGGGTGGATTTTTCTAAGTCAAAATCCATTAGGCATGTATCGACAGGGTTGATAGCACCTAACGTGAAAAGTAGGGCTTTTCATTGTTTTGGGCATCACTGCAATACTTCCAAAGTTGGCATAACAGTAGAAGATTGTGCTAAATCATCCACAATTCTATAATTATGGTCCACTTTGGAGTAGTTTCGTACTCGCCTATTAGGTCCCTTTTTCATCTTCATCAATGGTTCTATAGGCATCTTTGAAATGGTCAAAGGTGTAGTCGGTGCACTGGTACTTTCCCCTGATGTATTGGTGTCTAGAGGGGTGCCGTAATTGCGATACCATGTTTGGAAAAACATCTCTTCACTAGTCATGTAGATTTCATGGCTGCTTTTCTAGAGATCGTCTATATTTTTCTGTTGAGTGCTTACCGTCCCTTGATCGGGGAAAGTTTCTTGCATCACAGCTGGTTGCTAGGAAGATCCTCCTTGTCCTTGGTTATTCTGTAGCTTCTTCAGCTCAGGGAGATCGAAATAGTGGTGAGTATAGTGACCGTACTCACCACATATCGAACAAGAATGGTTTGTTCGAAGAGGTGACCTTTTTCTCTGCCGTTGGGCATTGCTCGAAACCTGGTTCTAATTCCGGTTGGAGTTGCCTCTAGCTTGGGATTGCGGTGGGTGCTATTGGTTGCTACCCCGCATATCTAGGGTTCCCTTTTGGATTTTTTCTTTACCACGTTAGGAGGGTATTTCTCCTAGTTATGTTGGTGTGGTTGGTTTTGGGACGAATGCAAAAGGTTCACCTGTGCATTGTTTTGCATAGGTGGTTCGTGTGCCAGGGACTGAGCATAACGTGGTCCCTGGTTTGCACCTCACTGTTGGAGGGGAGTTATTCCATAAGTGTTTATTTCTGCATACGGATTCCCCTGACCCGGAGGATAAGGTCCTCCCTGGTGGTACACTAGCGCCCTATTGGTCAAATTTTGCTGAGGCATATGATGACTTTGAAAACCGGGTTGAGGCATGTTCTGGGTAGAATTGTATGTGTAACTGGGATTTTGACTGCTGCTACCTAGGTAACCTTGGGTAAATGACCCAATTAGTCAGTCTGCAGAGTTCGATGCACCTGGTAATTCTTGACAAGTTTTCAGGCACGAGGCATTAGGCATGATGTTATAAATGTATCTTGACTTCATATAAATCAGCTCAAGCTTTTGGGCTTTGCTGATTGTGTTCTCTTTGGATGTGTGATTCTGCTGCACCACATCCTTTGAAATCTTTGTCGTAAGAGTTTTCAAGAAAAAATCTAAGATAACCCAATCGTCGAGTTTATCTTTACATAAACTGCGACGCTACCTCCATTAATGGAGATGGTCTAAGATATGGACGACAAGGGTTTGTATAAAATGCGTCAGTAATTCCATTCAGGAATCATGGTGAATGGGTAACAAAAAATATGTTAGGAACATGGTAGTGAGGGCACTAAAGGTTCCATGTGAGGCTGAGGGTTTCTCCACGTACCACTTCGCGCCTACTCCTATAAGAGTGCATTGAAATAATCTCATTCGAATAGTTTCGTCAATGATACTATTCGATGAGCACCACAGGTGAAAGGTCATGTCATGATTACCTAGGTCTTTCTTTTGCTTGCCTTCAAATTTTGGTATATCTGAAGGGAGATTCGTGGGCATGAGAGGCCATGTAGGATTTTGTGCGATGGGGTTATTCGTCAGCTTGGTTAAATCGGGCAGATTCAATGAAGCTAAGAAAGGTGATTGAGAGGTTGACACCATTATAATGTGTGAAGACACAAAGTTCTGGTTAGAATGAGGGTTATTCTGCAATGTACCCTGCTATGTATTCAACTCGCTTCCCAAATGGGACACACTCCTCTGCTCCCTACTAGTCGTGGGAGGAGTGGTGTGTGGTGTGGTGTTGGGAGACCGACTAGGGTTCCCAACTACGGCTGCCCCAGTAAAGGATGAACCAATAATGGTGGCAATGTTTCGTCTTTGACACCTGAATGGCGAAATACCTTGAACCCCTCCTGGTAATGGGGGGAGGTCCAAAAGATGCCTGGATCAATGAGGTTCCATTGAGACTGTTCAGGTGTCAACCAGGTTTGTTCTTGGAAAAATTTGAGAGTTTAGAGTCTATGATCAAAGCAAACTTCTTGTCACATACATAAAAAAAGCGAAAAATAAAATAAATTTCCCTTTAAATTAATGTATATGATCAAGCAATCAAAAAAGTGGTTTTTGTTTGTTCACATATGATACTAAAAATTCTAGAAGACCTATACATCCTCACACACTCAAAAGTAACTCGGCCTTGAGAATATTTCTTGCGAGTGTTGTCACAATGTCCCATAAGAGCTGGCGATGCCCCCAGTCAGCCAAAGAGAATCCACCAAGGTAAGGGTATAGGGTTTGGCACTTTCCTAGACTGTCACCTATAGGGAAAAGCATGCCCTAGTTTTTGGCCACTAAGAACCACTGTCCCACGTGAGCATTCGAATCTTGGGCTCCTTGGTAGTTAGCTAACAGTACCGAGTATCAGCTGGGTCAGGTAGCCCCAACTGATACCACACGCACTACGCCTAAGCCTAACCCCCTTTGAAACGGGTCTGTGATGCGCTTGGGTTTTCTTTGTCGTGGGCTGATAGGTGGATTTGAAGCTCCCTAAATATACAACTTCTATGTTTCAATATGAATTATGATCAAGGCAGCCTATTGGATGCCTACCCCCTTGATCCTCACTAAGATATAAATTATTTTGTGGCCATTGTGGGGAGAATTTAGTGAGTTTGGTTAAGTTAGTTTTAAGTGTCTTTGCTTCGCTTAGTGGGTGAGTGTGTGTGAGAATAAGGTGGACAAGCACATAGTTTGAACATCTGGATATCGATGATCCTTTACAAAATCCCCTATTTAAACTATGTTGTATTGTTCTTGGCTCAAATGAAAAACATGTGCAGATAATGGGCCGCTTTCTATTTCTCCTAGTTAATCTATGTGACTAACTATAGGGAGATGACGAATTGTGAATAGGGAGCATTGATATGCTTACCTAGGATCACCAGAGGGTGCAAAGGTAGTAGATATTACTTGCTCTTCTATAAAAAATTCAATCCTAGTCCCGAAATTCCTAGTGCAAAAATTGACCTAAACTAAAAACTTTTACACTAGAAAAAAGAAAAATAGCTATGTGTGCGTGGTCTTGGGCCACTTACTTGGGCTAGTTATCTAGGTGTGTAAGTACCAAAATTTGCAAAAAATAATTTTTTTTCAGAATGCAAGTTATTTTGCCCCCCTACTTAAACTATGTGTGAACTTTGCAAAAATCAACTTGAAGTAAAAATGACACTAAGCCTACAAAAAGTAGCTAGAGTGAGATTTAACAAGTTTTGGGGTACCACAACCAGTGCTAGCAGGTGTATTAGGGGCTGCCAAGCACCTTACAAGCAGGAAAAAACAGACACTTGGGAGAAATTTCTCATTCTGTATTTTGTGTGCAAAAGGCTGAGACAGGCGAGCTCTCTGCACACAGGTCAACTCTGAATGTGCGCCCTATGCCTCTGTGAGAAGAAAACGAGTGCAAATTCTGAAGAAAAAAAAATGGATTTGTTCTACTTCAGTTTGTTACTTGGAATGAACTAAGGACTGCAAGATAAATCAGGGGAAATTCAGCTCCACTCCACAACACAAACAGAGGTGCCTGCAAAAAAGGCACAACCACATAAACTTGGTAATGGAGTCGCCAATCCTATTGTAGTGTGTTTTGTGCACCTATGTACGAAATCACACAAACTTAAGGGGTGTGGTCTACCCACTTAATTTATTGGTGACAAACAGAAAAATAAGTGGAGTCAAGCAAGTTAGTGGAACAAGCTAGAATCAATAATCATACTAGATAGAGAAATACTATGCATATATAAACTAAAAACTAAAACAATTACACACGAGCCCTGAAAAGAGTCAAACGACAACAATAATACGAACAGTGGCTCTAGGCCCCTCTTATTGAGCGTTGGTAGTAATAAGAGTAAAAATTTACCCTCTTGCCAAAGGGCCCCTAGACAATGGTTCTAGGTCTCGATGCAAGGATGTTTTTATCCCAAGATTGCCTCGATGCAGTCTCCCTTTCTCTCTACTGTGTTGGGCTGAAATTTTTGGGTGGCCAACAATTGGGTCCCCTCTATCTTCAACTCTGGCTCACACACTACTGGTATTGCTTGGGAAATTTCGGCCAGCATAACAATGTGTTCACCCATTCTTCATCTCATGTTAGTCTTATATAAAATATTTCAAATCCTCCCTTCTCTCTCTTGGTACATGGAGGATGGTGACCTAAGAGAGGGGTATGATTCCTTTGTGTGCTCCAAATATTCCATTATGTGCTCACATAGTGTCTAAGGAGGCATTGGTGGGCATCCTTAGGTGGCTCCAAGTAAGGAATCATTTGTCCTTTGTTTTGTGTGGTCCTGGATAGTGACATTTCACCACTCCCAGGATTGCGCTCATATCGGGCAAAAAGGCGTACAGAAGGCGCTCTTCATGAAGGATTATGCGCGCCCAAATAGCATTTAGGACTAGTTCAAATTTTATTTTCCTAAGAACTTAGAGATTTTTAAATACTTTCCAAATTCTGTGATGTCTTCCAGCCCTGTAAATCCTTTTGCCTGACATTAATTAATGTCGTCTTCTGTTGTACGATTTTCTAGTGTCAACGTCCTTCATCTCGAACTCCTTTGCAAGATCCACCTTACATGAGTGTATCAGCTGCTCATCGCTAGTCAATATTAAATCATCAACATAAAGAAAAATGATTAAAATCTTACACTCCACCACAATTTGGTATAGTTTTGCATCTGCTTCAGTTTTGGTGAAGCCTAGTCTGGTGAAATAGCTGTCTATTCAAGTGTACCAAGCATGAGGTGCTTGATTCAACCCATACATTTATCTTTTGAGTTGGCACACATGCAACTCGTTGTTGAAGATATCAAAACCTTTAGGTTGCTCTATCTACACCTCTTCCTCAATGATCCCATTAAGAAACCCAGTCTTCACATCCATCTAATGAATTCACCAGCCCATCTGTGCTAAGAGAGAAAGGATGGTCCTTATGGAAGAATACCTTGTTACAGGTGCAAAGGTCTTTTCATAATCTATCCCCTCGATCTATGAGAAGCCTTAGGCCACAAATATGGTCTTTTATTTCTCCACACTCTCATCAATATCTTTCTTTACCTTGTAGATCCATCTCGAACCTACCACTAATTTATCAACCGACCTTGGAACAATGTCCCAAGCATTGTTTTTGACAATGGAGTCATACTCCTCCACCATTGCATCTACCCATGTGGGCTTCTGAACTGCTTCTTGAAAGGAATATGGTTTAGTCACAATACATTTTCTCAAGAGCCATGTATCCAGTAAAACAGTTAGGAGACTGTCTTTGTCTACACTGTGAAGTAGGGGCTCCTACATTCTGTGCAGCATCAAGTCTCATCCTATCAGCTTCCGTGGTACGCCTTGTACTAGTTCTGATCATTAGCTCTGTGTGAGTGGACTCATCCACTCCATGAACCTCCTCCTATGTTTGATCCACATCTAGAGACTCATATATGGGAACCAGCAGTTCCTCCTCTGCATGGAAGTCCAATTCCCTCTGAAGCGACAACCGCATGGATTTCCCCTCATCGAATTTTATATCTTGTCGCACAAGAGTCATCCTACTGTTAGGAAAACACACACGATAATTATGGGGTGTTTCTGTATACCCCACAAAAATCCCAACTTCAGCAGTTGGCTCCAACTTATTCCTGGAATTCTTGGTCACATGCACATAAACAGATGAGCCAAAAATCTGAAAGTGTGAAACATTCGGTTTCTTACCAATGAAATATTCTTCACATGTACTCATGCCAATTACTCTATGAGGACAACATTTTTTTACATAAACCATAGTGTTGCATGCTTCTACCCAAAAATGCATTGGTAGGCCCTAATCATGCAACATCTCTCGTGCTGCACCCATGATCGTTCTATTCTTCCTCTCCATGACCCCATTTTACTGTGGGTTATGAGGCACTATGAGTTCTCTTCGAAATCCTTATTTGCTACAGAAGTTATTGAATTAGTTAGAGGTGTATTCTCCACCATTATTGCTTGTAAGAGACTCGACTTGTTTCCCAAAATGTTTCTCCACCAATTCCTTAAACTCACAAAACTTTGAGAATGTTTGATCCTTCTTCTGCATGAAGAAGATCCAACATTTACGAGAAAAATCATCAATAAAATTAACATAGTACTTATGTTTTATTGTTGAAGCAACCAATAATGGTCCACACACATCTATGTGAACTCTCTGAAGGATCCTCAAAGCACGGTTCTCCTTCTCATGAAAGTTGGAATTTACATACTTCCCCATGGTGCAACCCTTACATTGATCTAAATTAGCAAGTGTTCCCATTGGAAGTCCAGTAGATATTTGTTGCATGACTTTGTGGGCTCCATGATGAATATGGCCCAATCACATGTGCCATAATTCACCCTCCTCCCGGCTCACTACTTTTTCTACCTTTCCCATCATGGCAGCGCAACAATCTACCTCCATCTTGTAGATATTTTTAACTCGAATCCTTATCCTCTTGGCTTGACCCATTGTTTTATGCCACAGGAAAGCTTTTCCATTGCTAAAAACAACGTCATAGCGTTTGTCCTCCAACATTGCGACTGAGACCAAATTTTTCTTCAGACCTAGAACATGCATAACTTCTTTCAATTGAAATGGTTTACCTAAATCCCTCTGAAATATAATGGTACCAATCTCGGTAGCATTGTACCGTCTATGTCGCCCATCTCTATATTCATTTGGATATCTTTCTCCTCCAAGTCACTGAAAAGTTCCTTATCTCCCTTCATGTGAAATGAGGCGCCACTATCCAAATAAAACATTGTTACACATTATTTTTTCACCATGACATTTGACTGTCTATATAGGTTCATCACTACCTATATTGTGCTCCCTTAGAGGTAAAAAACCCTAATGTTCCTAAACCAAGTCTTGGAATTGGAGAAAAGCTCATTAAAACCCTTAAAAGTCTAACTACACACTTTTCCTAGCTCTTTCCTACGGATCCGCAGATATTTGCTCTATAGCCTACATCACATCCTACACGTTCTGCTTATAAAACCTACACACCCCAGTAAATAGTCAAATAAAGGAAAAATTAAGTTCTAGAAGCCCAGCTGGATGAATATTCTTCCAACTGGAAGCTTCTAAAGGCGTGATTAGTTCAAGCTTTATCCATCCACTCATGGAGCTTATCCCTTGGCCTATGGAGCTCAAATCCCTCCATGAGAGGAATCCATCCCCCTCTTCATGGAACTGAAACTACCTCCATTTACCTATAAATTGAGCTCATGTTTCAGTCTCAAAGGTAGCTTGTATATTGTAGAAATACATATTGGTTGCTGAAGAAATTCTTAAGAGATAATACTCTATACACTAGTTATTATTGGTATGAGAATTATCACACACTCATGTCCATAAATTCATACTAGTTAAAAGAGAGGAAGGCTTTTCAATCTGAAGGAGGAACGATCATTTAGGACCCTGAGAGGAACTTGTACGACATCAAGGCATCAGATTGTAAAGTTACTCTTTTTATTCAAGATAATACATATGGATCTCCTTTTCTCATTGAGTTGTTCTTGTGCTTATGAATAATTCAATACTTAGTTTCCTTGATCACTAAGTTAGATTAGATTTTCTCAATTATTATATGTTACGGGTGCTTTTAATTATTTTGTCTGTCTTTGATTGCAGGTTCTACTTACTGAAGAAGCCTCTTTGGAGCGACTGGATAAAAGACTGCACCGAACACCGGGTTTCAAGGTAGGGGCTTGTCCTCTTTATTTGATTATAATAATTCTGAATCGCATCTAATCTATATAAAATGATTTACAAATGGATGTTTGTTTCTAGCTATCTGTAGGATACCAGGGAGATCGCTTTTTTTTGCAAGAGAGATTAATCTACAAAACAAAATGGTGACTCCTCTAGGGAATAGAACTTAGTTGAAATTTTAAGTTTTCAGTTTGAATTTGAAGATTTTATGATTTTGATTAGTCTAAAATTGGGTTGGTTAGATAACTTCTGAGAATCCCTGAAAAAAAACTGAATTTTTATTTTTCTGTACTTTTCCTGGCTTCTATAGTTTTTATTTAAAAACGGTGTGGTAGCCTCCACAAATTTTAGTTTAGGATAGTGCGGTACCACTGTGTTCTCCATTAGAACCTGCAGACTTGTGGAAAAATTTTGAAAAATTAATAATTCTCTTTTTAGGAGTTATATTACCAGATTCTTTGTGTTTGCCCCAATTTGTCTTGACTGTCAAAGTCTTATGTGTGAATTTCTTTTAGTAACTTTTGTGTTTGTGTGTTTTTTTATCTGATTTTAATTTTATGAGTGAGTGTTTGACCTACTTTCTTGTTGCTCCATATGAGAAACATTCATATACCTTAGCTTACTGGTATCATGTTTTTTTCTTTCAGAGCCATTAAAACTTGTTGTAAACCTTACTTTTATGAAAACTGATTTCATTTTCATTTGCAAATTTAGAAGAGATTTTAGCTTACTAAGGCCTCATTTTCACACCAAACCATTATTGGATGTTTTCATTTCTACTGAGATAAGTAGAAATTCTTCTTGGTTAGATCACAAACTAAGAGAAAATGTCCTCAAACTTTCTAGATAAAGTTCAACATTAGAAGTTTTCTTTTTGAATTTTATGTTTTTAGGAGTTTTAGATATGGTTTTCTTTTTGTAAAATAGTTTGTTTAATGATTTGTAGTTTCTGATCTAATTGATAAAGGATTTCATTTCAAACGAGTAATTGATCATTTGATAAAATTGAGTTCTCAAAGAAATTGTCTTCTTTTCAAAGATTTTGTTTATGAAGAAAGAATTGGTGCTTTGAAAGTTTTTAAATCTCTCAATCTTTCCCTTAAATAAGATTCATTGAAGAGAAAAGAGTTGCACATTTCATATTGATGCATTTAGCGTATTTTTGAGTCAGGTCATAAAACATCATTAAATTTTCACTTCCATACCTTCTATCTTAAGAAACAGCCAAATTAAAAACAACACTTTAATAAAATCAATCTAGATATTTTACATTTTCTAGGGCTCTTTTCCACCAACATAGCTTAGGCTAGTGTCTTGGAATAGGTTTTAATTAACATTCCAAGATAGTTTAAACAAACAAGTAGCAATCTTGCGATAGGAAAAATCCAATTGTAGCATTTGTGATCCAGGAAGCTCTTCTTAAAAGAGTCAAGCACGAGATCATGTTTGAACCAGTGAGGTAATCATACATATCTCATTGGGAAACATAGCAGATGTGAATGTATTAGAAATGGTAAACCTCAGATAGACCATTGTCAAGGAGCCTGGGGTCACTTGTTGGTAAACCTTAGATTATATCAAGGAGACTTCAAGGGGATTGAGCTAGTTACTCTGCCCTTGCATGTATATCAGATCATCTACTATTCCCCTAGGTAAATTTGTTCCTGTTGGTGACCTTAGTGGCTATAAAATTTAGGATTCTTTCCCAAGGTGACGGTGGAGGGAAGGTCCCACTGTACCTGGAGCAGACGTCGACTAGACTCACTTGGAATTTCCAGAGGGTACTCTTCACTTCGAGATGGTATAAGTGGAGAGACTTGCATAGGAATTTTTCATTAAGCAGGTTGTCGGGGTAACTGTTCCAACCGCCATTTCCACATTAGAATTCCACGACGTTGGATTTCATCACTAACTAGTGTTTTTAGTATGGGAATATATTGTTTGTGTGTGGATTTATCTCTTAGATTTTGTAGGCATGTGATCAATTTGATTGTTTCCTTAGATAATTTAGGTTATTTTTTTGAAATTTGCTTTGATTTCGTGTGTTAAATTTTTTAATCATGGTTGAATTATCTAGACAATCACGTAGAATCTGAGTAGAAACCCCACGAGTACAAACGTCAGCAAATATACAATGCTTAAATCTGAGAAAGGAAGAACATTAGGGACTGGATCAAATGAACACAATGAAACATCAATAATTATTCATCTAGATCAACCTCAAACAGCAGAGAGTTCTCAAAGAAGACTTACAATTTCTGAACTAGTTGAACTTGTTTCCACAACTATTGAATTATCAGCTACCGAGCCTAAAGTTTCTGAACCAGAAATTGAACCTGATACGTTTGAGCCTGCTTCAAAGTTCATAAATCCAACCCCTGGTCATCCTGATTCACCTAGAGTGAAGTTTCGCATCACTGAGAACCTTCCTCCTAGCATCATTAGCGTTGAAGAAGTTAGTGACATAGAAAAAGAAGTTCTTCTTCCTTCACATCAGGAATATTTAGATCTTAGGCCAAGTTAATCGATTTAATATAGCCCTTTCAAACAAGATCCTTGGTATTCTCAGTTAACATACTTTCTACTCAATTCTCCTCTAAACTATTTTCCACCCCAAATTCCTTTTTGCACCATACCAAGAGCTAATTACAGACCTTCATTAAAGATGTCTAGTGAGTCATCCATGTTTTCTACATCACCAGAATCATATTTGTATGGTGGTCTGTCTATTCCTGTGGGATACCAATCGATTTCTGGTATTTTCTCATGAGCAGCTCCTTCTCCCAACAAACATATACTATCATCTGGTCCAAATGAATCACATACTGAAAATTTGAGTGCAGAACATATTTACATGATGTATGGACACATTCCTAACCCTGACCCTCAAAGTAGTAAGTTACCGCTTGGGGGGCAACCTCAAGGTATTAAGTTACTGCCTGGGGGGCAGCCTCAAGGACAGTACATACCTCAAGGATAGTATATACCTCAAGGATAGTACATACCTCAAGGCCAGTACATACCTTAGGGACAATATCAACCTCAAGGGCAATACTCAATTCAGGGTTCGTAACCTCTTCAAGGACAATACCCTATGCCAGGGAAACAATCTTTCCAAGGAAAATAGCCTCCTTTATAGCCACAGTTCTACCCAGAACAACAATTGTTTCAGGCAGGTCAATATTTTAGTGGG
This sequence comes from Pinus albicaulis, assembly GCA_034641835.2. NCBI lineage: Eukaryota > Viridiplantae > Streptophyta > Pinopsida > Pinales > Pinaceae > Pinus > Pinus albicaulis. The sequence continues at coordinate 235,521,198 of CM076578.1, forward strand.
AATTATCCAACCACCTATCAAACATACGTTCCAAATTATTAACCTAGTTATGGTCCATCTTATGTAACACAACCATCAATGGGACCTCAATATCCTGGAGTAAAAACGGTGTGGCATCCATCACAAACTCAACAAAATTTACAACCTAATGTGTAAGTACCTTATAATCAACCTGGTCTACCAATTGGTTACATTCAAATCCAACAACTTTTCCAACCTACACTTCAAGTTATACCACAGATATCTGCACCTAGTACAGTTCAGAAGCCTGATTCGAGTACACCTAGAACTCCAACTCAAACTATTGCACCAACTTTTGTTCAAGCTACCACACCTATCCCTGGAATTTTTTCAGCCCCTATTTCTACATCCCCTCAAGTATCACAACAAATCCCTGTAGCCATTGCTCAACAACCCGGACCCACAGTTCAGACTATTGTTCAGATGCCTACGGGAAAACCTGGTATAAGTACAATTCTAACAAGCCAATCTCAATTTTTTTATCAACCGTATCAAGGGCAGTATCAATATGGACCTGTAGCACAAAATCTAGTATACCAGCATCAACCGTACCCTCGTTACACATATCAGATACCAACTCAACCTCCACATGGTCCAGCCAATCTTGGTTATCCGGGAGGTATTCCATTCCCAAATGCACAGGTTATTCTAGGATATCCTGGATATCCTCCTCCTGGTACTGGTATAGTTCCACAAGGTTATCAATTTGCTCAGCAAGACCCTAACCGTCGGTTTTTATTCATTGAAAATTTGGATTTATCTGATTTGTCGCACCTAATGAATGATCCAATCTATTATCTTATGTATTGGCCGCCAATGTTGAATACGTTGCCTAGTGATATTCCTAAGTTCGAAGGTAATTCAGAAGAGGACTCGTCAAAACCATGTCATGACTTACCACCTCTGGTGTGCATCCAACTCTTTGATTGATGATTCTATTTGGTTATGATCGTTACAGAGAACACTGATAGGTTTAGCTACAAAATGGTATATTGAACTACCACATGGCTCATTCAATAATTTCAATGCTTTAGCAACAGCTTTCTTAACACATTTTTAGTTGCCAGTTAGATATGACAATGGCATGGGACACTTGACCTCATTAAAACAATCTACGTCTACATATATATCAGATGACATACATGAATGGATATGTAGAAGACGTTTAGTGAAATTATTTATTTCAGATTAGATATTGGTAGAATGGTTCATCAAATCATTACTTCCAAAGATCACTGAAGATGTGGCTAAGGGAGGAGTTGTTACTGAAGAAAATGTCATTGCTCAAGCTCAGTACTTATACCTTGTATATACACAGTCTGGTACTTTATACAAAAAATTTCATGACTTACCACGTCCTAGTCAAATAACTGCAACTCCTTCAGGGTCTCATTCTATAGACGGTGTAATTGGTTTAGTTAACATAAATAAAATTAAGAAGAAGTCTTCAAAAACTACTTCTCCTATCATCACTTTACTAGATTCACTGAAAGGAGATTCTTCCCTTGAAACTTATGCCGAAATTCACGTTGTAGATTCATCTACATCTAAATCCAAAATTGGTAATAAGAATAAAGTAAAGAATAAAGGAAAACAAACTTCATCTTCCAAAGAAAAAACCAAAAAGAATGAACCATCTGATGATAAACGAAAATCGTTATCCTTGTCTTATTAGTGATGAGGATCACTTTACTAAAGAGTACCCGCATCGGTCTGAGGTATCCAAATTCATCAAAGGCTCACCCACACCCGCAGTCTTGAAGGATCTTTTTCCAACTCAAGATAGAAAAATGATAGGATCTTCTTCACATTCATCAACACATATTTTAATGATTTCTGAGGTTATGGTTGTGACGCGATCACAAGACTATGGAAGTAAAAATCATGTAACTGGTAAAGAGGTAGAAAATTCTAATTCAACACTAGCTACATATCCTTCAGTTTCTAATCCACTTCATATCGAGAAACCTAATCCTGATCTAGTAATTAAACCACCTGCTAAAGGTGTTCTTTGAAAATCATCTTTCAATCCACATGTGAGAGCTGCTCAAAACTACAACATTGTTGAAGACTTGGTGATTTCCCCTTCAACAATGTTGTCCTTAGAAGTGCTAAAATCATGTCCAACACAAAGGAAATTAATTTTATCAGCTATTGGAGCTATATATCTTTAGGATTCTAACCTCATGATCTTCGATCTAGAAAATTTTACACCAAGACTTCCTCATCAGATGGCTTTTCAGATTCCTATATTAGTAAGAAACAGACGAGTTTTTCGTACTGTAATTTATGACGAGGAATACACGTGCATAACGTCGTTAAATTGTTGGAAAAATCTTGGTTCTCTGAAACTCAACCAATCTCCAACAATCCTTAAAGCCTTTGATGGAAGAGGATTTCATCCCTTTGGAATTTTACAAGATCTACTTATAGAAGTAGAAGGTAAAACTGTTAATCTCGTTGTGGAGGTTGTTGATGCCCCTTTCGATTAAAACCTTCTTTTAGGTCATATTTGGTCATATGCCATGACTGTTTTCATTTCATCTGTATTTCAGTTAATAATGTTTCCACATAAGGGAAAGATTGTGAACATCAATCAGTTGTCATATTATTCGTCCAACCCGGCTTCTACAGATAGTATCCAGCATGTTGGAAAATCGACTATCCCATATGAAGATGTTGGTGTAGGTTTAATAAACGAATTCGATTTGATGGGAAATATTTATATGCCTCCACCCAACGTACTGTGTACCATTGCCAACATCAATATCATTTCATCAAGCACTATACCATTCAATGACACTTGGGTAGTTCCTTCAGAGTCAAAAATGGATTCTTTCAATGGCGAAATTCCTTTGAGTCCTTTTGAGATGGCATATGTAGTAGTACAGTCATTTTCTAACACACTTTCAACTAATTACTATCCAATGAATGTGATCACCAAAGAATCTCCTTCACTATCAAGTTCAGCCTTGACATCAATTTTCGATCATTTTCAACAAGTGTTTCATACTGATGAAATTATTCGAGAATTTTTGTCTATGGATGAATTACCTTGGGATGATCTACACCATAGATCGTTGTTTTTACCTGAATTTGATAGGTTTGAAAATTATTTTTCGTCTATTTTTACAATTGATTATGTCAAGAAACCACAAAATCCCATATCGATTACAAATTTGGATTTTGAGATTAATTTGGGAAACATTTCTACAAGTGTTCCTATTGACATATCAATTAAACCTGGAACTGTTGAAAACATTCATATAGGTGCTTCTTGTACAATTGATGAAATTAATACATATACAGCCCTATTTCAAGCCTTTTGAGACATATTTTCCTAGTCTTATGAAGAAATGCCAGGAATTGATCCAAAGATTGTCGATCATGAAATAAAGACATACCCGGATGCAAAGCCTATTAGACAAAGATTACGTCTGATACATCCGTGAAAAGTTTCTACTATTAAAGTTGAATTTGAAAAGCTACTATGAGCAGGATTTATTTATCCAATCCCATTAACATATTGTGTATCTAATTTAGTTCTCGTTACCAAGAAACAATGGACTATACGAGTATGTGTCGATTATAGGGATATTAATAAAGTGTGTCCAAAAGTCAATTATCCTACCCCCTATATCGACCAAATCATTGATGATTGTGCCTGAAATGGAATGTTTTCATTTATGGATGGATTTTCTAGATATAATAAAATCAACATAGTCCCTGTTAATCAACCAAAAACAACATTCATATGTCCTTGGGGAACATTTTCTTATTGCAAACTACCTTTCGGATTAAAGAATGTTGTGCAATTTTTCAAAGGGAAATGTCTTACACTTTTCATGACATCAAACATATTGTGCAGCCTTATCTGGATGATTTAATAGCTCACTCATTACACATGGAAGAACATCCTACTCACTTACGAGCAATTGTTATGAGATGTAGGCATTACAATATTAGTTTGAATCCGCACAAATGTATTTTTTGTGTGTAATCAGGACGATTACTGGGATTAATTGTTTTTAAAGCCGGCATTCGTGTCGACCCCTTGAAGGTTGAGACCATCATAAATTTACCTCCTCCTTCCACACTTCGCCAACTCCAAAGCTTACAATGGAAATCAAACTTTATGCATAGATTTATCCCAAACTGTGTTGAGCTAACCAAAGGTTTTACCCAATTGTTGAAACAAAATTTTCCTTCTTTTTGGGATGGGATTTTTTATCGATCTTTTGATGCTCTAAAACACGTGTTAACCCATGCACAATTATTTCATCACCTAATTACAACCAGGATAAATTTTTATACCTAATAGCCTCTGATTCCACCATTGGAATAGTTTTAGTTCAAGAGGATGAATTTCACAATGAGCATGTGATTTACTATCTAAGTCGAAATATGAATCCAACCGAAATTAAATATTCACATGTGGAGAAATTGGCCTTGGCAGCAGTTCAAGCTTTCCAAAGATTTCTTCGCTACATATTGTTATGAAAGACAACAGTGATATCTATTTGCAACCCGATGATGTATATTTTGACAAAACAATTACTCGGGGGAAAATACTCTAAATGGAATGTTATCCTACAAGATTTTGATTTAGAATTCGAGAAATCTAAATCAAAGAAATCACTGGTTTTTGTGGAACTTTGTGTGACTTTCCTAATACTGAGACAGAAACTATGGTAGATAATCCCATTTCTTATCAGTATGTTAGATCCATGGTATGGAGATATCATCATTTATCTTCAAACCCAAACCTTTTGTAATATCCCCAAATGGGAACAAGCAGCAATATTAAACAATACTTCTTAGAAATAACGTAGTTTAGCAAAGTAAAATTAGGAGGCCAATATGGAGGCTCAAAAATATCATTTACATCATCAAATCAGATTTACATTGTGGCCCATAAGATGTAAAACAGAATTAGAAGACTTTTACATGAAGAAATCCTAAAAAATGAGGTGTTGCAACAATATATTTTGACTAAACAAGCTTGACAGTGTTATTTTATTAGTTGATAACAGTTGTAGATTAAATTTAAGATCTAAAGCAGATCAATGTATAAAAATTTAGATATATATCAGATCTATACACTAGATAGGCTCCTCTATAAATTCCCCTTGGGATTTCAGCAAAAAGTGAAGTACATGGAGTAGATCTAAGATATTATGTAGCAGATCTGCAGAATGATTAAGAAATTCTAAAGCAAATACAAAAATATTGAGATCTGATCTGAATATGACATGGATTAGATCTGAAACCCATGGATCACCACAGTGAAGGGCAAAACCACAACACTAGAGATCTCTCCTACAAAAGTGTGCCAAAACACCCTGCAACTCTACACTTGCAAATAATTCAGTACTGGAAGGAAAACTGTGTTGTAGGCTCTAGAACATGGGTGGCCTTGTAATGTGCCAAAATTTTCATAAAGAAAATTGGACCATTAATTTTTTCTTATTTCATCTAGGAGGTGAATAAAATGGGTAAAAGGCCCGTGAGTAGGAATAAGATCCTTCATAATGTGAAAAGGATCATTGAAGAAGCTTATTTTGCACCTTCCAGTGTGAAAAGGGGCAATTTTCATGAGGACAAAGTCAATTTTGACCAAGTCAATAGTGCTACCTAAGAGGTGTAGCTTGCATGGGAAGACAACGCAGTTTTGGAGGGAGAAAGGTTCTTTGTGGAAGAAACCCTAATGTGTGGGGTCCAGGGAAAAGAGGCATTCACTTGCATAAAAGGAGGAAGAGGTAGCCATAGTGAGATATCTTCGAGCATATGATTTTAGTCTGAAGACTATTTTGCATTCTCTGGCTGTTCAGCTGAGTTGTAGTGCTTCTTAGCATGAGGGATTCCTATTTAGGATTTCCTCTCCTTCTTGAGAGGCCTCTTGAAGGATTGCACTTCATTTTCTCCACATCTTGGCTCAAGGCCAAAGCCATTATTCATTCACTGCGTTATTTCTGCTGAAGTATAACGTAGTGTTGCTGGGTGTTGCAGTGGAGGGGTTCCACAACACGATTCCTTGTCTCATCTTTCAGAGGAGGGAGTCTCTATTCCTCAAGAAGATTAGTAAGGAAGGTTTGCAGGGAATATTTTCATATTTTTGCATCAAGGCCAACATCTCCCAACATAGATAGCGCAGTCCAGCCTCCATACTACATTATTCCAAGTGCACACTTGCAGTGAGGGGTTGCACCAGCTTCTTGGAGGGAAATATCTTCAGTGTCGGGATCAGCCTTGCATTGAGAGATTCATTGGAAGAGGTTTATTTCATATTGTACATCTTATTCATCCATCTCCATGTTATTATAGTTTTTAGTTGCAGCTGCTACCCAACAACTCTGGCATTTCTACAGAATTTCCATTTGTACATGTATTCTAGCCAATCCTTCCGAGGATTGTTGTATTAGTGTTTTCAAGGGTTGATAGCTTGCTCTCCCTCCTTTCTTTGAGCTGATATTGATATATCATTCTATTATCATGTATTTTTTTGCAATGTCTTCTATAAACTGTGTTATTTTAGCCAAGGCTTTTCATATGTAGCAGTGCTCTTGTATTTTCTTGTATATGCTCTATTGAGGCTTCCATTGCCTAGCTAGAGTGATTGATTCCTCCACACATTGTATACATTTTCTTCTATATCGGATGTTTTTTGGCTATACATATCTTCATGTGTTCCCAGCTATATAGTAACACTTTCATTCCATTATATGTGCTTACAATTGTTGTAGTCCCTCATCAGGCACTTATAGAGGACATCCAATAGTGGGAGATATGTTTAACCACTCTAGAAGGATTTCTTTGGAGCCATCTCTTGGATTTAGGACTTAGATACATTTATCTAAGGGATCCAGGTCCTGGTTTTAATTCCTATAGTAGCCATTATTGGAAATTCTCTTTCCAGTCATGCCTTGCTAGCTGTTCTAGATTTGGAATATTACAGTGGTATCAGAGCGCTTTCTTGGCTTAGCCTGTGAGTCTAAGCCCAAGAAGATCAAAATATTGGAGAGGATTGGATTTATCTCATCATATTTTAGATCCATGAAGAACCTCCCCAAGGAGGATAAGCAAAAAGAAGAGGAAGAACCCTACACTTCCTATTCTCATCAAGGAGATAAATAAATAAGCAGGAAAAAGACTCCATCTTTTGGAGAAGAAAAAGGGGATAAGCTTACCAAGATTCTTCCTAAATCTGTACATATGATTCATGAAGAGTTCAAGGATATCAGGAGGGAGATGTATGGAGAATCTCCTAGAGGGTTTGATTCAAAAGAAAACTCTAGATTGGAGGAGTGTGAGCATACAACTACACATCCTAATACTCAGTGCAGTCACATGCCCAGGATTTCCAGGAGAGAGATGGAAAGAGAAGAAGAGGTTGCTAGGAGGGAAACCCTTAGTGATTTCTTGAAAGAGTATGAGTTTCAAACTCAAAAATTTCGAGATCATCTTAGTTTTTCAGAGTTTTTCAAGATGAAGGTGAATGGCAAAGAGCAGTAGGATAGATTTCATCTATCTACCTTTCAAGGAACACCTGAATGTTCAGCCAAAGCTTGGGTGGAGGAGTTAGAGACTTTTTTGCAGCACCACCACATTCCTAGAGATGAATCCATTAGAATTGCAGTGCTACATTTGAGAGGTAAGGCTTATTCCTGGTGGATCTTTGAATCCTTTTCTTTGAAAAATGTAAACATTGCATCTTATTCAAGTTTCACGAAGGCATTAGTGAAAATATTTTATAGAAGGATTCATGAGACACATATGGTGGAGAAAAACAAGAAAACTCAAGAAAAACCTTTGCATGAAAACTTGCACAATACTTTGCCGAAAGAAAGGTTTTCATCTCACAACTTTGAGCAAAGGAGCATGGAGATCTCTTTTTCAAAAAGGGATCCAATCATTGGAGGGTTTCCCATGCATGTTGCAGAGATTGAGGGAAAAAAAATGTTCCATATAGAGAATATCTAGTGCCTCATGCAGAGGAAGGAGGAGCTCTTGCTCCAGATGGAGGGATGCTTGCAACTTTGCAAGGAAATCCCTAGGATCTCATGTGTGGAGATAAAGGCACAACTCATGTTTTACATGCGCCATTGTTGATGAGGTGTGGAACCATGGAGACATCAGGAGGAGATAGGGAGAAGGCCCAGCATGATGAGATGAGGAGTACACATCCCTATTCATCTATGGAGGTTGACGCACCTAAGAGGGTGATTGGATTGCGTAGTGGAAACATGGAGAGCTTTCTCCATTCATCTATTAAGTCATCTCTTATTAAGGATGACTCATTGCATGGAGACATTTTTACAGGGAGACCATTGGATCAACAGAGGAGGATGGATGCTTCATATGTTGGGGCACCACTCATGGATTTCAGGAGGGTGGAGACCTTGGTAGAGCTTGATATAGTGCTGGGAGTCTGGGGTCTCAAGGAGAGAGAGAGCATTCTCTCAACATCATCAGTACCCACTTCCATTTCAGATTCTGCGATGTGGCAGAAGCAGCAGGGGAAGGATAGCAGCCTTCCAACTTGCACCTTTGGCATAGGAGATTTCAGAGAGGAGGATGACCATATGACAGATGCTCTTCATGAGAGATCATCAGTGCTGTAATTATGGAGGATATATCCATATTGGAACTCCCAGCTGTTGGTGGAGTATTCCAAGGATTTTCATACTTATATGATATTGGATGACCAGTTTCATGAGAAGGGATATTCAGTAATAGATGGAGTCATATTTTATCATGGTAGGATCTTCTTTCCTAGAGTTTCTAAGCTCAAGGAGAAGTTGCTACAAGCAGCTCAGGAGGATTTCCTTTTTAGTCCCACTTGTTCTATGAGAGCATACCCACCATCATGGAGGGGTTTTTTGGAAGGGAATTGAGGAGGAGATATATCAGCATATGAGCAAATGCATGGACTGGATGGAGATGGAGGAGAGACATGAATCTTTGAGAGAGTTAGCACAGATACCTTTTTTCTCATTGAGTATGAGAGGAGACTCATCTATGAGCCACTCCATTTGTATGAGTAGGACATATGGTAAGGGTGATTATTATTTACATGATTGTTTATATAATGTATATCCCTTAACCATATATGTGCAGGATGATGCTCCAAGGAGGAGCATTATTTTTTCTATACCACATGGTTTAGATGGGGCCATAAGCATGATTGATGGCCATTTCCTAGGAGGACTTGGGGAAGAGATGTTTTGTGGAGGACATGCCCATTGTACACCTTGCATTATTCACTTCCTCCATCCTTATGAGGAGATTGGAGCAATAGGTCAGTGGTTGAGAAGCCACTCATTTTATCAGTCTCTATTACAGTTGAGGGTCAAGCTGCGTTGGTTGCACTTGAGGGACCATTGTCCTTCACATTTGTTGCATATGGCAACAAGCATGATTCTCATATTTGCTCCCTATGGCTCTATTGTTTCTGTATTTATGAGAAGCATGCTTGGGAGAGAGACAAATGAGGTGAATGTGTCCTTTGAGGGAGAAATTCCTCACACTGTTTGCACTACATATTCTAAGGGGAACATGGGAGATAATATGGCCATTAGAGCAACTCACTTGTCTCCATATAAGGTGAGCCATATGATAGATGACATGCCATATGTTGATGACTTCTAACTCATCATATATGGAGATACTTGGGCCAACATGATTTGTAGTGTTGGGAAAGAGATCTTTGGAGATCTAGTCGTCATCTTGCGACTTGAGGGAAACCTTATTGCAACCCAAAATCAGTAGACACTCTACACTTATCTTAAGTGGAGAGATGGACTATTGTGAAACCAGCTCCAAAAATAGAAGAAAGAGATATCAAGGCCTTAGAAATAAGCCACTTCGAGGGGGAAACCTCCAATACATTACATGAATGAAAAATTCTTGGATGATACAAATGACCAAAACCTCCTTTTATATATAGGAGTTCATGGGGCCACAATGTAATCCTAGCCAACCTAACAATAATAATTTAAGGGAAAAATAATAGCAATATTGGGGTTACAGGGGTACAAAAATAAAAATAAGGAGGGCTACACTAACATAATAAGGGACTACACTATTAATATAGGGGCCTAACATGCCCCTCTCCTTCAAAAAAGTGTTGTCCTCAATGCTTCAATAGCTCCGGGTGATTTTGTATAAAATTCTCATCCTCCCGTGTAGAATCTTCAATGGGTAAGTTCTTCCATTTGATGAGATACTCTGAAATTGATCGATTTCGTAGTTGTGGAGTTCTTGTTTCTGTGACTGCTTCAGGTTCGAATATGGTTTTTCCTTCCTCATCAAGTTCTAGAAATATTTTTTGAACTGAAAGTTTGTCCCCTATAACCTTTTTTAGGCATGAAACATGGAAAACTGGATGTACTCGCGAAGGATTAGGAAGCTCCAATTTGTATTCCATAGTACCAATCTTTTGCAAAACCTTGTAAGGACCATAGTACTTTGGCGATAATTTATTATCCTTCTTAGCTTGCTTGAGGGACATTTTTTTGTATGGTTGTAGCTATAAAAATACCCATTCTCCCACATCAAAAATTCTCTCGTTGCAATGTTGATCTGCCTGTTGTTTCATTCTATCAAATGGGTGGATTGTAATGTTCCAAAATTTTCATGAAGAAAATTGGAAGATTAATTTTTGCTTATTTCATCTAGGAGGTGAATAAAATGGGTAAAGGGCCCATGAGTAGGAATAAGATCCTTCATAATGTGAAAAGGATAATTGGAGTAGCTTATTTTTCACCTTCCAGTGTGAAAAGGGGAAATTTTCTTGAGGACAAGGTCAAGTTTGACCAAGTCAACAGTGCTGCCTAGGAGGTGTAGCTTTCATGGGAAGACAACGTAGTTTTGGAGGGAGAAAGATTCTTTGTGGAAGAAACTCTAATGTGTGGGGTCTAGGGCAAAGACGCATTCACTTTCATAGAAGGAGGAAGAGGTAGCCATAGTGATATATCTTCGAGCATATGATTTTAGTCTGAAGACTATTTTTCATTCTCCGGTTGTTCAACTAATTTGCAACGCTGCTTAGCACGAGGGATTCCTGTTTAGGATTTCTTCTCCTTCTTGAGACCTCTTGAAGGATTGCACTTCATTTTCTCCACATCTTGGCTCAAGGCCAAACCCATTATTCAGTCACTGCGTTATTTTTTCTGAAGTATAATGTAGTGTTGTTGGGTGTTGCAGTGGAGGGGTCCTACAACACCATTCCTTGTCTCATCTTTCAGAGGAGGGAGTCTCTATTCCTCGAGAATATTAGTAAGGAAGGTTTCCAGGGTAGATTTGCATATTTTTGCATCAAGGCCAACATCTCCCATCATAGACAGTGCATTCCAGCCTCCATACTACATTATTCTGAGTGCACACTTGCAGTGAGGGGTTGCACCAGCTTCTTGGAGGGAAAGATCTTCACTGTTGGGATCAGCCTTACATTGAGAGATCCATTGGAGGAGGTTTATTTCAGATTTTACATCTTATTCAGCCATGATCCAGGTGGATATTGGTGGTCACCCACCTATTCCACTTGGGGCCCCACCATTGCCTCTTTTATTTTTTCAGTTTCAGCACAACTTACTATTTTTAGCAGTTTTTCGGGTCCTAAACTTCCCGAGCCATTTTGAGGCCCTAAATGACGTTTTTTGGGAAAATCAGGACCAACATGGGTCCATGGATTGATGTTTCTCACTCAAAATTTTTAGTCCTCGAATAGATATTTCTAACGAGGTATGATTCGCGTCAAACAGAGATCGTATGCCAAAGTTATGTCCCCGGAAAGTTGAAACATCAATTTACCCAAACATGGCCCATAGTTTTGGCGCTTCATCACCTAGGGTTAGGGTTTTTTATGTTTAGGGTTTTCCATTGTTTCTAAATAATAAATAGGCCATCGAGCCTCATTGTAACTCATTTCAGAGGCCTGTAGCCTCCACATATCTTCTCAGAGATAGCTACCAACGCCCTAGCTATTTATTTCCATTATGTCTGTAAGCAAATTTCAGTTCTTTGATATTAATGAAATGAAGTGATTTTTCCACTACATCTTTGTATTTATGGTTATATATTTATTCTGTTGTGTTCCTTCATAAATCTGGATTAGTGGTATTAGAGTTGTCTTCTTTTTCTCGATCCTTTTTTGCATGTCCCCAAACACTGCGGCAACACAAGTTGTGTGCCAATTTGGAGAAGTGCACTTTTGGCATGACCCAAGTTCAATATCTGGGATACATTATTGATGAAATGGGGGTGCATGTGGATCCAACCAAGATCCAAGTCATTCGGGATTGGCCAGCCCCAACCACTATAACAGAGCTTCGCAGCTTTCTGGGTCTTGCTAATTTCAACCATAGGTTCATGTTGGGATTCTCTCATATCACTTGGCCCTTGAGCACCTCCACCACATTCGACAAGTCCTCCAAAAATTGTGGCAACATAAGTTGTGTGCCAATTTGGAGAAGTGCAATTTTGGCATGACCCAGGTTCTCTGGGATACATTATTGATGAAATGGGGGTGCATGTGGATCCAACCAAGATCCAAGTCATTCGGGATTGGCCAGCCCCAACTAGTATAACAGAGCTTCGCAGCTTTCTGGGTCTTGTTAATTTCTACCGTAGGTTCGTGTTGGGATTCTCTCATATCACTTGGCCCTTGAGTCAAGTCACCAAGGGAGGAGCGAGAGAAAAATTATTTTGGTCAAAATCTCAACAGAAGTCGTTTACGGAATTGAAAAATCACCTTTATTCTTCCCCAGTACTCACATTACCAGACTTGCAACAACCATTTGAGATCAAGAAATATGCCTCTGTCTATGTTATTGGGGTGGTTCTTACTCAACAGGGACATCCGGTGTCATATCACAGTGAGACATTGTCTGACACAGTTCGAAAGTACCCCACTTATGACAAAGAAATGTATTCCATTGTGAAAGCTTGTCAACAATGGAAGAATTACATTTTGGGGAAGGAAACAATCATCCACATAGACCACTGGTCCCTGCAGTTCATACAGACACAAGGGAAGTTGTAGAATGATCGCCATCAGAAGTGGTCCACATATCTGCAACAGTTTCATTTGAACATCAAGTACAAGAAGAGTAGCACCAATAATGTTGCACACTGTCTCAGCTGACCACCAATCGTGGCGCTCACCACCGTTCTCAACTCTTATGGGCATGAGACTTCTGATTTTCTACTTCTATACAAGAGCGACCCAGAATTTGGCCACACATACAAGGCACTCTTGGGGGATATGCAAGTTCCAAATTTTCACCTCTAAGATGCACTTTTATGTCACCTGGGACACCTTTGTGTTCCTTCAAGCGAGTGCGCCAAGATGATATGGGAAGCACACTACAGTTGAGTCGCTGGGCATTTCGGGGTTGAGAAAATAGTAGCAATACTACAGAAGTATTTCTATTGGATGAACCTTTCAAAGGATGTCGGGAAGCACATCAGATCCTGCACTGCTTGTGCCATTGCAAAACCGACCATCAAGAAGTAAGGCATATATACTCCGCTACCTACCCCTAGTCGACCTTGGGGAATCCATCTCCATGGATTACATGTCGGGCCTGCCTTCTACTAAGCATGGAAATGACTATGTTTTCGTGGTCGTCGACAGAATCTTGAAGATGGCCATTATGGCAGCCTGCAAGAAGAATATCACAGCAGAAGCCACTGCTAAACTCTTCTTTAAACGAGTGTGGGTGCACTTTGGGATCCCACAGTCTATCATATCAGATCGGGATAGCAAGTTCCTCAGCACATTTTGGTCTAGCCTCTGGTCAATGCTAGACAACTCACACCAACAAAGTTAAACCTAGACTTCATGGAACAGGCCACCACAGATTGTATCATGGACATGAAAATCAAGAACACTCACCAACAGAAGATCAAACTGTATCAGGTTGTCAATGCTGGCCAACTCCTGCACCAAGGAAAGTGGTTCACCAGGGACCAAGTTCAACAGAAGTTTCCTCATCTCATGGATGAACTTAATGCAATGGGGACCATTGCTTCCTAAAGGGGGAGGAATGATCCAGGTGGATATTGGTGGTCATCTGCCTATTCCACTTGGGGCCCCACCATTGTCTCTTTCAGTTTTTCAGTTTTGGCACAACTTACTATTTTTAGCATTTTTTCGAGTCCTGAACTTCTGGAGCTATTTTGAGGCCGTAAACAATGTTTTTTGGGAAAACCGAGAGCAACATCGGTCCATGGACCAATGTTGCTCACTCAAAATTTTTATTCCTCGGATAGATCTTTATAACGAGGTATGAGTCGCGTCAAATAGAGATCGTATGCCAAAGTTATCTCCCCGGGAAGTTGAAACACCAATTTACCCAAACGGGGCCCATAGTTTTGGCGCTTCATCTCCTAGGGTTAGGGTTTTGGATGTTTAGGGTTTTCCATTGTTTCTAAATAATAAATAGGCCCTCAAGCCTCATTGTAACTCAGTTCAAAGGCCTATATCCACCACATCTCTTCTCAGAGATAAATACCAACGCCCTATCTATTTATTTCCATTCTGTCTGTAAGCAAATTTCAGTTCTTTGATACTAATGAAATGAAGTGATTTTTCCATTGCATATTTGTATTTATGGTTATATGTTTATTCTGTTGCGCTCCTGCATAAATCCGGATCAGTGGTATCAGAGCGGTCTGATTTTTCTCGATCCTTCTTTGCATGTACCCAACAAGATCAGGGTATAAGGAGTTAGGGCTTGATCTGGTGGAACCTTTGCAAGATCAGCGTTGCAAACCCCGATGGACGCTCATGGGAGACGAAAAGAAAGATGAGGGAGTAGGATATCCTATCAAAATATTGCTTGAGGAGGCCCTCGAAAAACAAAGGAACACTATGATGGATAACTTTTCCCAGATCCTTCAACGGCTGCCCACCAGCGGTGCATCTGCATCCAACAACCACTCTGGAGGTGTGACTCCTTTTAAGGTACAAGTAAATTTTGACATTCCCATATTTGAGGGTCAAATAGATGCAGATGCCATAGATAGATGGTTGAATCTATTAGAAGGATATTTCTCGGTTCATGACTTTTCCGACCTGGAGAATATTATTTTTGCACTCCTCAAAGCTACCCCCCATGTCAAGGATTGGTGGGAAACCTACTGTGAGAACAAGGACTAGACAAAACCCTCTCTGCTCTCGGCCGTAGCAACTTGGAATTCTTTTCGAGACACCATCAAGGAATAGTACTATCCCATGGGGAGCTATGAGGACAAGTACATACAATGGACCACACTGCGACAACAAAGGTATCAAGATGTGCATGAGCTGACAAATCTGTTACATACGCTGTGCACAAAGTTGGGTATCAAAGATTTAGAGAAACATCTGGTGCTAAAGTATCGCAGTTGTCTACATAGATACATTCATGAGGAAATGGAGTTCCTCGACATCTCCTCGCTTAGTACGACATATCAGTATGCTGCCAAGATTGAGCAGAAATTAAAACAGAAGAAGCGAGACTTTGGATCTGTGAATCAAAAGCAAGGGAAAGGTGCTCCCAAACCATAGAAAAAAGGACAGAGCAAAGGCATGGTAGCTCAAGACAACCTTTCGAAGCCACAAGCAAAGAACAACATCGCAAAGCCAAAAAAGGACACGGGAAAGTGGTGTGAGTTCCATAAGAGCTCCACTCACAACACAAGTGAGTGTCAGGCAAAGCAATCGCTAGTGGCCGAGATGAGGGCTTCCGAGTCATATGCATGCTCCGACTCTGAATCAAAACCTGACAACGAGATTGAAAAAGGGAAAAATATTATTGATGTGGAGCCCAGCGCCATTGTTGCCACTACAAATATCCAGAAGGAGGAACCAGAAGATCCAGAGGAGGAGGAACGTCTCTTCCACTCCCAAATGTGGGTAAAGGGCTCCTTGGTAAAGTTCATTGTCGATAATGGGAGCCAAAAGAACCTCATTTTAGTAGATGATGTGAAGCGGTTGGGCTTTCTGACCACAGCTCACCCACATCCATACACCATTGGGTGGCTTTACCAAGGACGAGATCTCTGCGTCAGCCAGCAGTGTCGCCTTCCCTATAGCATCAAGCCCTTCACAGATGAGGTATTATGTGACGTTGCTCCTATTGATGTTTCTGATGTATTATTAGGAAAACCATACTTGTGGAAGCGTCCTGTTGTGTATGAGTCTTGACCTTGCACTGTTATTGTTACTTTGGGAAATAAGTTGTACAGGATACCAGAGGTACCACCTCCTACCGCTATCTCTTTGGTTATTGCAAAAAAATGTAGTAAGCTCATTTCCCAAAGCAGAAAATTCGTTTTCCTGATGATCTGCCCCCAGGGAAAGAAGAAGATTGTGGCCACAACCTCTAAACAGGGCTCCTCTGCACTACAAAAACAAATGGAAAAGGTTATGGAGGAGTACGAGGACATATTCACCTCACCAATAGGGGTTACTCTGCACTGTCAGGTCAAGCACCCGATTTATCTGACCCTAGGTGCGTCACTACCCAATGGGCCGATCTATCAGCGCTATGTTCTAGAGAATGATGAAATCAAGAGGTATATTTAGGAGCTATTGTAGAAAGGTCACATCCGACCAAGTTCATCGCCCTGTGGGAGCCCGATCGTGTTGGTATAGAAGAAGGATGGGACGTGGAGACTTTGTATTGACTATTGGGTGCTGAACAAGATCACTTTCCAGAATAGGTACCCAATCCCATGGATTGATGACCTTCTGGACCAAATCAAAGGGGCGAAATATTTCAGCAAGATCGACTTGAACTCTAGGTATCACCAGGTACCAATTGAACCCTCTGATGTGTGGAAGACTGCGTTCAAAGCCAAGGAAGGCCTTTTTGAATGGCTATTCATGCCTTTCGGGTTGACGAATGCTCCCGCAACCTTCATGAGGTTGATGGACAACATCTTGTGGCCATTCACCAACTCATTTTTAGTGGTGTACTTGGATGACATTCTGATCTTCAGCCAGACTTGGGAAGAGCACCTCCACCACATCCGACAAGTCCTCCAAACACTGCGGCAACACAAGTTGTGTGCCAATTTGGAGAAGTGCACTTTTGGCATGACCCAAGTTCAATATCTAGGATACATTATTGATGAAAGGGGGTGCATGTGGATCTAACCAAGATCCAAGTCATTCAGGATTTGCCAGCCCCAACCACTATAACAGAGCTTCGCAACTTTCTGGGTCTTACTAATTTCTACCGTAGGTTCGTGTTGGGATTCTCTCATATCACTTGGCCCTTGAGTCAAGTCACCAAGGGAGGAACGAGAGAAAAATTATTTTGGTCTGAATCTCAATAGAAGGCGTTTACGGAATTGAAAAATCACCTTTATTCTGCCCCAGTGCTCACATTACTAGACTTGCAACAACCATTTGAGATCAAGACAGATGCCTCTGACTATGCTATTGGGGCGGTTTTTACTCAACAGGGACATCCAGTGGCATATCACAGTGAGACATTGTCTGACATAGTTCGCAAGTACCCCACTTATGACAAATACATGTATTCCATTATGCAAGCTTGTTGACAATGGAAGCATTAAATTTTGGGGAAGGAAACAATCATCCACACAGACCACCGACCCCTGCAATTCATACAGACACAAGGGAAGTTGTAGAATGATCGCCATAAGAAGTGGCTCACATATATGCAATAGTTTCATTTGAACATCAAGTACAAGAAGGGTAGCACCAAATATGTTCCACACTATCTCAGCCGACCACCGATCATGGCGCTCACCACCATTCTCAACTCTTGTGGGGACGAGACTTCTGATTGGCCACTTCTCTACGAGAGCGACCCAGATTTCAGCCATACATACAAGGCACTCTTGGGGGGTACGCAAGTTCACCTCCAAGATGCACTTTTATGTCACCTGGGACATCTTTGTGTTCCTTCAAGCGAGTGCACCAAGATGATATGGGAAGCACACTACAGTCGAGTCGTTGGGCATTTTGGGGTCGAGAAAATAGTAGCAGTACTACAGAAGTATTTCTATTGGCCGAACCTTCGAAAGGGTGTCGGGAAGCACATCAAATCCTGCAATGCTTGTGCCATTTCCAAACTGACCATTAACAAGCAAGGCCTATATACTCCGCTACCTACCCCTAGTCAACCTTGGGAATCCATCTCCATGGATTACATGTCGGGTCTGCCTTCTACTAAGCATGGAAATGACTGTGTTTTCGTGGTCGTCGACAGATTCTCGAAGATGGCCATTATGGTGACCTACAAGAAGAATATCACAGCAGAAGCCACTGCTAAAATCTTCTTTGAACAAGTGTGGGTGCACTTTTGGATCCCACAGTCTATCATATCAGATCGGGATAGCATTTTCCTCAGCACATTTTGGTCCAGCCTCTGGTCAATGCACGACAACTCACACCAACAGAGTTAAACCCAAACTGCATGGAACAGGGCACCACAGATTGTATCATGGACATGAAAATCAAGAACACTCACCAACAGAAGATCCAACTGTATCGGGTTGTCAAAGCTGGCCAACTCCTGCACCAAGGAAAGTGGTTCACCAAGGACCAAGTTCAGCAGAAGTTTCCTCATCTCATGGAGGAACTTAATGCAATGGGGACCATTATTTCCTAAGGGGGGAGGAATGATCTAGGTGGATATTGGTGGTCACCCGCCTATTCCACTTGGGGCCCCACCATTGTCTCTTTCAGTTTTTCAGTTTCAGCACAACTTACTATTTTTAGCAGTTTTTTGGGTCCTAAACTTCCGAAGCTATTTTGAGGCCCTAATCGAAGTTTTTTTGGAAAACCGGGAGTACCATGGGTCCATGGACCGATGTTTCTCACTCAAAATTTTTAGTCCTCATATAGATCTTTCTAGTGAGGTATGATTCACGTCAAACGGAGATCGTATTCCAAAGTTACGTCCCCGGGAAGTTGAAACACCAATTTACCCAAACGAGGACCATAGTTTTGGCGCTTCATCTCCTAGGGTTAGGTTTTAGATGTTTAGGGTTTTCCATTGTTTCTAAATAATAAATAGGCCCTTGAGCCTCATTTTAACTCAGTTAAAAGGCTTGTAGCCACCACATCTCTTCTCAGAGATAGCTACCAGCGCCCTAGCTATTTATTTCCATTCTGTCTGTAAGAAAATTTCAGTTCTTTGACATTAATGAAATGAAGTGATTTTTCTGTTGCATCTTTGTATTTATGGTTATATTTTTATTCTTTTGTGTTCCTACATAAATCTAGATCAATCCATCTCCATGTTATTACAGTTTTGAGTTGTAGCTGCTACCCAGCAACTCCGGCATTTCTGCAGAATTTCCATTTGTACATGTATTCTAGCCAATCCTTCCGGGGATTGTTGTATTAGTGTTTTCAGGGGTTGAGAGCTTGCTCCCCCTCCTTTATTTGAGCTGATATTGATATATCATTCTATTATCATGTATTTTTTTTCAGTGTATTCTATAAACTGCGTTATTTTAGCCAGGGATTTTCATATGTAGCAGTGTCTTGTATTTTCTTGTATATGCTCTATTGAGGCTTCCATTGCCTAGCTAGAGTGATTGATTCCTCCACACATTGTATAAGTTTGCTGCTATATTATATATTTGTTGGCTATACATATCTTCAGGTGTTCCCAGCTATAGAATAACGTTGTCATTCCATTATATGTGCTTACAATTGTTGCAGTCCCTCATCAAGCACTTATAGAGGACATCTAGTAGTGGGAGATTTGTTTAACCACTATAGAAGGATTTATTTGGAGCCATCTCTTGTATTTAGGACTTAGATACATTTATCTAAGGGATCCAGGTCCTAGTTTCAATTCTTGTAGCAGTCATTACTAGAAAATTTGTTTTCCAATCATGCCTTGCTAGCTGTTCCAGATTTGGAATATTACAGGCCTCAAGCCAAGATCTGAAATCAGTGCTCCAATCATCCAATACTCTCTTTCCAGGGGGACATAGGACTTTCCCACTGAAAAGAGGCACTATAATGTCCTATATCTGAGTAGATCTAGCCTCCACTTGTTGCATCTTACAAAGACAACCAAACCCTCAACAGGATTTGCATTGTCATTGGAAGAAGAGCTTGGCCAAATGCCTGATAGTGGACAAGAAATGCAAGACTCCTCCAAGAGCTACTCAAGGAATGAGGTGGGATTCCCGATCAAGAACACCTAGTGCTAAACAACACTATTCTTTGTTAAACAGCCAAGAGAATAAGAAATTTCTAAATAGAAAAATTCTTCAGAAATCTGATAATCATCAACAACCCTCTCATGTTGTCCTCCTCTTCCTTTTATAAGATTGAGATCTTGCAAAACCCTAAACCATCTCAATGATTTAGCTTCTTTCACATGGACCACCTCCAACTAAGACTGTGTTGTGCATCAATGAGGATCACTTCTTCTAGACAACGCTATTGATTTGGTCATGGTTGACCCAGACAAAACATTTAGCCCCTTTCACACCTAAAGGTGCTTATTGACATAGCCCAGATTTAACTTTTTTCACATGTGGCATTGATTTATTCAATGTTTATGAGTTTTATGATCTTCCTTTACAATTTTATTCATGAAACAGAAAAGAAAAACAAAACTGAATATTCCCATTAGCTTGGGCTAATTAGGAATATCATAGTCCTCCCCTCCAAAATGTTGCTTGTCCTCAAGCAATTGATAAGGTGAGTGCTGCAACTCATCTCCTCCTCCATTTTTGAAACCATCATGAGTTAAGCTTCCTCCATAAGCCAAGTGTTCACCAAAACAACCATCCATGAATTTTTCCTCCAAATTTCTCATGAGATGCAAGTAGCTCATCCCATAAGGAGACAATAGATCACATGAAACAAACATGGATTTCCCAATGCTCTCCCTGAAATATGAGACATAAGGTACATGGGGAGAATCCATCCCATAGGGCACATGTATACCTTCCATCCTTCCTCCATACATCCCCATTAAAAGTACAAGTACATCATCAATATAGGGGATCAAAACAATGTACATACAAACATAATTTGTGCATATGGAGGTGGGTCATAGTCCCACATGTGGAACCAACATAGGGCATCACCTTCCTGCATCAGATATAGATGTTGTAAGTGGTTATCCCACCACTTATTTTCTGCCCATACCATCTCACCATAGCTAAAAGTGTGAGATATATTTTGTGCCTTGGGGAAGCACCCATCATGCTGCAAAATATCCCTTTTTCTTCCAAGGGAGTGGCCAAATTCAGAAATTTTTGTGGCCCAATGTTGGCCATGAGGCTTAAAAGATATAATACTCCTCCTTCGAGTCATGGCCTACATAAACATGGTGAAATAATGCATAAAATCAGAGTATAAAGCATGTTAAACAAGAGCATGTTCTTCACCAGCAATCCTCCTCATATTAATGGAGTGGTGCATAGATCTATCCTCTCCCTCAAAGAGAGAAAGAGAGGGTTGATTTAGCTCTCTTATAGAGTCATGTTGCTGCTCCATCTCCACATGGTTCATGCATCTTTGAAAATGATGATATAGTTCTTTCTCAAAGCCCTCCTAATAGTACTTCCTCAAGATGATGTTGTTGAGCTTCATAGAATATGTGTGGCTAAAATAGAACTCTTCATAATCCATTTGTAGTAGCTTCTCCTTGAGCTTGGAGGCTCTAGACAAGAAGATCTTACCATGATTATAGATGACTCCATCTAATATTGAATAGCTTTCATCATGTAGATATTCATCAAGAACCATGCAAGTGTGAAGATCCTTGGAATATTCCACCAACAGTTGGGATTTACAATATGGATCTAATTTGCCCAACAATGACAATGCTGATAATGTGTCATCTGAAATGTCTACCATGTTGCTACTCTCCTCCTTGAAATTTCTCATGTTAAAAGTCTATGTTGGAAGGTCATGCCTCCCATTTTTCTCCTCCTTGACATCTCCCATGCCAAAGGTATAAGGTGGAAGGTTGCCATTCCTTCCTTGCTGCCTCTCTTGCATATGCATATCCCCAATAGAAAATGGAAGTTCTTGGAAATTAGTCTCCCATGGAAGGTTATCATCTACCCAAAACCTCCTTGGCCTTGCCAAATTATGTATGTGTGACCACCATCCCTCATCATGTATGGAAAAGTGTTCTCCAAACAAGTTTGTCTTTTGATTCAAGGATTGCCTTCCTTGCTTCATGATGGTGTCATCCTTCATTCTTGTAGCATATTTTCTCAACACAGTATGAGATGAAAGAATGGATAATGGTGATAAGGGAAAAATACTTTCCCTCTCCTTGAGCCTTCCCCATACTCTCAACGCTGTAGTATGGTCTTCTAGTGCTCCCTTCCTCCTTGGATATATGAAAGCATCATCAATGCATGAAACATCTTTCCTCAAATATGAATCAGGTGGTCTCCCAGGTGGTATACCACAAGATAATGATGTCTCATGGCTCATTCCCATGTGAAAAACAGATGGGAACATCTTATGACTACTTCCACTGCGTAAATCCATCTCTGATTTCTGTGTGGAAGTATCATGATAATGGGGTATCACTCTTATGGATGCAAGAGTGCTTCTGATTGGAGCAATTTCCCCATCTTCTTCTCCATGTAATAGAGGATCACCTCCCATCATATCAGTGTTGTGATCCTTCATCTTGTCTCCTTCACCCACCTTTGCAATATCTCACAGTCTAAGGTGCTCCCTTTAGATGTAGTTAACACATGAACACCCATCATCTCCTTGGTGTCAAGAGCCTTGATCACAAAGGGCTGATCTGCCATAGTGTGCGTTCCCAAAACTGGATGCAATGTTGGGGCACATTCCTTCCATTGTCTTGTCTCATTGTCTATCATCATAGACACATGATGCTCATTCTCTTCATGTGTAAGATCCTTGGGACCTTCTTGTAAAGATACAAGAGCCCTCTTAGTGAAATCAATGGCTTCATCTCCATCTCCCAATAAAAATAGATCTCCTCCTGCTATCACAACGTTGGAGGATCTTTCCATCTCTTCGTCTTTCTTCTCCTCATCAATGGAGCATGCCTCATCAATAAGATATCTGTAGAAATTTATTAATACTGATGTATTACCAGATCCTCCTGATCTAACAATATTTATCTTCTTGATAAATACAGAATCCTTCCACTATTAAACTTACGGAAATTTAAAACTCAATTGCAAACACATGTGAATAAATTCAATGGCACATAACACAGTCGTTTAACGGGAAAGCTTAAAGCTAAAAATCCCAACTATCATATATTACGTATATCAATGGAATCATGTAATAATATCATACAAATCTTAGTACATCAAGCTCTTAGTACAATATAGATTCATTACACACTGTCATGCAGAAATTTGCATATCTATGCACCAATTTCTTGCCTCCTGACAACCTGCCTCCACTGCGCAATCCCTGCTGAAGAAGACCCCTAAATGAATTCGAATTGGCAACTCCAATGTGTGTCAGATGCATTGAATGCATCACTATAGTCACAACGGATAGTCCATCTCACCCTTTCACCTATCTCTCCATTGGGTCTCCAGTGGAACTGACATGCACTGTAGTTAACTGTTGTTTATGTTCAGTTGTTAGTTAGTTATTAGTTGTGAATTAATTAACTAATTAATTCACTTAACTCTCACTAGTGTATCTTTAAATTAGAATAGATACAACTAGCTCAACTGAGTTAAACTGAATAACAACTCCATTAAGTACTCTTCCAACTCTGTCATAACTTCCACTTTAGTTCTAACTAAGTCCTCCATGCATGAGCCACCAATAAACCCTAGGAATTGTGTAATTCCTTCAGCCCACTGATTTTCCAAATCTATTCACTGAAATAAAGTGCTCCAAGAGAATAAGTTGATGTTTGTTGTAGGATTATTATTAAGAGCTAATAATAATCGACATGCACCTATTTTTATATCGACGATCTATAAATAGACTTCACCCAATATTCTAAAAATAGAATTTCATATATTTTCCAGATTTGACCAACCATCTACAAATAGCATCTTGCAACTTATAGAATATGCTCACCATGTCTAAAAATAGACATACACCTAAAAATAACATGCAGGCCCCACTTAGTGAAGGTGTTTACTTTTCACTAAGCTCATCATCCTGTTGAATCTCAAAACTCACTCTCAACAAGATAGGGATTATCCTTCACCCCGATCCTACCTCTATGGTATTCGAATTTTCTCCTGTCGGGCACCTTTGTCAGAATGTCTACATCCTGATCTTCCATAGGAATGTACTGAAGCAACATGATCTTCCGCTGCACACAATCTCTGATACGATGATACCAGATATCAATATGTTTAGATCTATCATGCAACACAGGATTAATTGATATTTTAATGCAACTATAATTATCACAATCTATCACTGTAGGACCTAAATGTGAACTGAACAAACCAACCAGGATCTTCCTCATCCAGATAGACTCACATGCAAGCTTGAATTGCTTCCATGTATTCTGCTTCTGTTGAACTGAGAGCCACGGATCTTTGTTTCCTGTTGTACCAAGAAACTGTTGTAGATCTGATACTGAAAACCCCTCCTGATGTGCTCTTTCTATCCGTTGGGATGCCTGCCCAATTTTCATCTGTGAAGCCATGCAACTTCACCTCATTCGTATGTCTGTACCATAAGCCATACTTAGATGTGCCCCTAAGATACCTCAAGACATGTTTGCTTGCCTTCCAAAAGAGCTTGGTAGGCTTAACCATCACTTTTGAAATTTGGTTCACCTCATAGCATATGTTCAGTCTTGTATTAACTAAATACATGAGCGAACCCACCAACTGTCGATAAACAGTGGCATCCACTACCTCTACCGATGTAGCATCCTCTTTCCTCCAATTTCCTGGAAGAGGAGTATCCATGGGTTTGCAGTTCTCCATGTGAAAATTACCGAGTATCTCCCGAGCATACTTTCCTTGAGACACAAACAATTCACCTTCTCGCTGCCATATTTCCAATCCAAGGAAATAATGAAGGAGGCCCAAATCCTTTGTTTCGAACTCCTTTGCAAGATATTCCTTGCATGAGTGTATCAACTACTCATCACCCGTTAGTATTAAATCATCAACATAAAGAACAATGATTAAAAGCTTACCCTCCACCACAATTTGGTACAAGTTTGCATCCGCCTCACTCTTGGTGAAGCCAAGTCTAGTGAAATAGCTGTTGATCCATGTGTACCAAGCACGTGGTGCTTGCTTCATCCCATACAACGCTCTTTTGAGTCTGCACACACGCGACTCGCTACAGAAAATTTCAAATCCTTCAGGCTCCTCAATGTACACCTCTTCCTGAATGATCCCATTAAGGAACACAGTATTCACATCCATCTGATGAATGTGCCAACCCATCTACGTTGAGAGAGAAAGGATGGTCCTTATGGAAGAATACCGTGCGAGAGGTGCAACGGTTTCTTCACAATCAATCCCCTCAATTTTTGAGAAGCTTTAGGCAACAAATATTTCCTTATAATTCTCGATGCTCCCATCAGCAACTTGCTTTACCTTGTAGATCCATTTTGAATCTACCACTGATTTACCCACCGGCCTTGGAACAATATGTTACACCATTTTTTGGTCATCTAACCTATTATCATTAGATGGACCCAAGTACACCATGTAAGACCAATTTTACCCTAAGTAAAATTGCTTTCACTATGAAAATAACTTAGTAAACCACCTTTATTAAGTTGTTTATGGTCTAAAAAAGAAACCCCATGAGGAAATATTAAATAAATCTATTTTTTTTTTATTTTCCTCAAGGAATAATTAGTTAAACAACAGTTTAATTAATATTCCTGGTTATATTTAACCCAAAACAAGGAAATTAATTAGATAAATCATTATTTATCTTATTATTTTCTAAAGGATAATTATTTAAACCTTATTTAAATAATATTCTTTGTTAAATATGACTAAATCACCCCTAAATAATTAAATAAATCATTATTTATTTGATTATTACTCAACCACATCCCTAAAATGATAAATAAATCATTTATTTATTTATTATTTACAAATAAAGGGATTTGACCCAAGTCAAATTCCTTTTCCCTCCAACAAATATAAT
This sequence comes from Pinus albicaulis, assembly GCA_034641835.2. NCBI lineage: Eukaryota > Viridiplantae > Streptophyta > Pinopsida > Pinales > Pinaceae > Pinus > Pinus albicaulis. Next base: position 235,547,320 of record CM076578.1, read on the forward strand.
AAAATATTCCATAAAAGTTGGATCTTGATTTGGTTAATAATATTTTAACTATGCACCAATATCTAGACTAGCTCAATGTTTTGTTATAAATAGAAGGGTTTTCTCATTCATTTACCACCTTTTATTTCCTAAAGATCACTATGGATCTATACTTTTGGTCTGACTTTGATCCACCATCATAGTCATATTTTGCTACCATTTTTGTCTAGGTTTTCTACACCATCAAGAGAGAGGAATTTTAGATCGGAAGTGTGAGGACTTACAAGAACCCATCCCATTGAGGAGAACTGGTAACACCCTTCTGTGTTTTCCTCCTAGGTGCGATTAATACAAAATTCATTCAACATATTCTTGTCTTGTCTATTGGATGCATGGAGTAAATCTTATTTTTTCTACTACTTAATGTCTTCTAATGCATAGATCTAGATTTTTGCAGCATTTATCTTGATCACCTAACTGCATATCTGAGGATATTGGCAGCCATATTTGCTATTAGGGCTATTTGTTATGCACAGCTAAAGTGGTCTTTTTTCGTATGCTTGGAATTAAAATTCATACTAACAACTAGCGACTCCACACGGGTTTACGATTACGACCACTATCATTTTTCTGATCCTTTCATATCCAACTACTTCAAACCCTAGGATTTCTCTTCATATTCTTTTTTTTTCTTTTCTTGATGTTGTTTTTAACTTATAAAACCCTAAAACGATAAAAATTCTAACTTCCGTGTGTTTTTGGACCTATTGCGCAAGTGACAGACATCAAGCGCAGCTGAGACGACACTGTTTTTTTCTAAAATCTACCGCCGAAAGTGCCAGAAGTGTAGGTTGCACTTTTTGGCCCAAAACCTACGACCTGGAGCTTCAAGAAGCGAGAATCACCCCAAAAACTACAACCTCTACAGAAAATAGGTCAGAAACTACGACCTGCATTTTTTGTGGGAGTTTTTCTGAAAGTTTTCTGGGTTTGTCTAGGCCTTTGTTCAGGGTTGTTTGACCTCCATCTCTGCCTGTTTTGGACCTATACTTGTTCTTTTTTACTCAACTAAGTGGGAACCTAGCCCCCTAGGGCTTCAGTACCCTCCACACTTTGTGGAAGAGTTTTAGCTGCTGCAGGTTGTTTGAAATTTTCAGAGCGTTCAGCCTTTTTTCAGATCTGATACCTCACATTTAGATCCACTTCATATTGGCTTTTTATCTATCCAAATCACCTCATTTAGCTTTGTTTGGGTTTTCCTCTAGGGTTCACTCTGTTTCCCTCCAGGAAATAGCCTTTCGCTACCTCATTAATAGTAATTTTTCCTCTGATTTGTTGTTGTTTCTGCACAAATTTCAACCAGATTTTGACCTTTAGATCCCTATCCCTCCTGAACTTAGATACATTGGCTTTTTGGGTGTGTTTTGACTAGTTTTTTCCCGCCCAGAGACTACTTGTTGAGAGGCCTGCCTTCTTGGGTTTAGATTATTGCATTATTAGCTGTTTATTTACCGTTATTTCAGTTTCATATAATATTTATCCAAGGTATGGGTTTAAAAAATAAAATTTACACACTTTGCACACACACCCTAAGCGAAAAAGGGCTTGGTTAACACCGCCAAGAAAAGAATCTAAAACATTGAAATCAATTGATCCTGCACCTCTCTGCCCTTGTTTCAACATTGTAGTCAGTTGATCCTACACCTCCGTGCCCTTGTCAGTCTCTTTTTCCTTTGTGTCGTGTTTGTGTCATCATCATTGCGTCGCCAAGGCGTTTATCCTGGAGACTTCTTGGCCTTCATCCTCAGTTTCCAGTAGGAATACTTACTCCTCCACGTAGGATTCGAGTTAGTCCTCCACCGAGTCTACACTCCGACTATTATTCTGGTTCATTGGGTTCTCCTTCTCGTTCCGCCTTCGATTCTCCCCCTGTCACCTTCACCATGTCTGGTGCAGGACCTAATGCTGGTGGTAACCCCAGACCTCATGTTGGGAATACCACTAGTGGGACTGCAATGAACACTACCCCGGCTGTGCCCTTGCTCCCCTTCATGGCAGGCCTCAGCCTTCCCAATTTTGACTAGTTGATAAATGGCCCTATACACCATGACGCTAGTTGGCCTGCTATGCCGACTAAGCTCCCTTCCGACATCCCCAAGTTTGAAGGCCTTGCTGGAGAAGATCCTACAAATCATGTTCGATCTTTCCACATGTGGTGTTTGTATAACTCCATTACCGATGACTCTATCCATCTTCGGTTGTTCCAACATACACTTACTAGTGAAGCTTCTAAGTGGCATGTTGATCAGACCCCTTCCTCTAATACCACCTTTGCAACTCTTGCCTGGGATTTTCTGTCTTACTTACATCTTCCCCTTCGTTATGACACTGGTACTGAACTCTTGACTTCTTTTCGTCAATATTCTGCGACCTGCCTATCTGACCATGTCCAGGAATGGCAAAGAAGAAAGAGCCTATGTCAAGCCCCTAACTTCGAAGATCATGTATACATGGACTGGTTCCTTAGATATCACTTGCCACCTATCTGGAAAGATGTCACATCGCAATTTCCTCAAACCAAAGAAGCTGCTCTCCAAATTGCGTTAAAATATGACCTCATCTACGCTCAGTTGGGTTATGTTTATACAGTTCTACCTGATCTTCCTAGAGTCAATGGTGCCAACGCACCAGGGGAATCTCACACCATCGACAGTATCATTGGAGCTCTCTCTAATCCATACGCTAAACCTCCCATGGGTTATGGATTTCCTCGTGTGGGGGGGGGGGCGGCGTTAGCACCTCCTGCACTTTTCCCCCTCCCGGTAGCACGTATCCAGGATATTCCATCCCTCCTATTTTTTCCCAACCTCCTTATTATCCGTATCCACAGCCTGGTGCTCCAGCTCCTCCAACATTAGCACCTCCAACTCCCTTGCCTTCTCAACCCTTGCAACAACAACCACTGCCCCCCCCCTGGGAGTAGGTGTAGGAAAAACAGGGTGTGACTAATCCTCCTCCTTCCAAAAAGAAGAGGAAAGGCACTCAAAATCAATCTGCCTCTAGTAATTCTGGACCTAATCAAGGTAATTCTCCTAACACTATGAACCAGCAATAGGGAACTCAGCCCAAGTAGGACAGGCATGTTCACACGAACAAGCCCTGTTCTTATTGTGGTGTTTATGGTCATTACACAAATGATTTTCCTCTTTTACCACAAATGCGGCATATGTGGGAGTCTCAAGCAACATTACGAGGACAACAAGCCTCCCATTTCGTCCCTCCTAGTGTTGTGCCTAGTCAACTGGTTGTGCTTACTAAACCTTTCCCTCAGCAAGGATTTGTGGCTACCCGACCACCTAAACGTCAGGTGGCCACTCAACCTCTTCCATCTGGTATCTCTGATTACCATATTCTCATGATGAACTTTGATCAACCTCTAACTGTAGACATAAATCTTCAGACTTGGTCCCGTCAGTACAACAAGCCTCCCGCTACGTTCGTCCCCGAGCCACCTCCTTCGGTCTCTACAGAGCCTCTTTCGACACCTAATGGTCCCTTGAAAATCCCTCAGTCTAAGGCAGAGGTTAATACCAAGATCCCTAAGAGACCACTACGCCGAAATTTTTCTTCTATCAAAGCTTCCCATACGTATAGCATAGTAGATGATTTGGCACAATCCCCTGGTGCCATTTTAACGTTGGAACTCCTCCAGTCATGCCCTTCACAACGAAAATATATACTATCTGCCATGGGCACTGTAGATCCTTCCGACGATCGATTGATTGTCTTTGATGTTGACCGGTAAGAAAATCCTCCTCTCCCTGCTTCCGTCACCTTCTAAATCCTAGTCAAGATCCGGAATGCCAACATTTCCCGGTGCATCATTGATGAGGGGGAATCCACCTGTGTGATTTCCACTTCGGTTTGGAAGCAACTCATATCACCTGAGTTGGCTCCTTCCATGATCACTCTCCGAGTGTGGGATGGCCACGCCTCCCAACCCATTGGCTTATTCCACAATTGTCCTATTACTCTTGCAGGAAAGACTGTTTGCGTTGATGTAGAAGTCATAGACGCCCCCTTAGATTGCAACATTATATTGGGTTGTAGCTACACCTATGCAATGTCTGTTGTCCCATCTGTGGTTCACCGCAAGATGTCCTTCCCTCATAACAGAAAGATAGTCACTATTGACTAGTTGACATATTACGAACCAAAGTCTCAGACCTCCCCTGAGTCCACCATCTCTTCGGTGGCCAATAATAAAATCATTGATCCTTTGACCAGTGTCTCACCGGGATTCTACAAAGATTCCTAATTTCTTGGCACATTCCTTGGTCTTCCTCCTCATTTCTTTGATCCCAGCTCATCAAATGTTTGCATGATGCAATCATCTCGGGCTGCCCTCAAGAGGCCCGCCTCGGCTATTCAAAAACCTCCTTGCCCTCCGTAGCCTACTCCTAGCCCTTCGATTTAGCCTTCTGGACCTCCTCCTCCTGGCCCTTCAGCTGGTATCCATGAGCCTCTCTACCCTCCTGGAATGGTTCCTCGAGGCCTTAACCATCTAAGAGTCATCCCGCCTGGCCATTACCCTTCCAGTCAGATACCATTCCTAGCTCCACCCCTAGGAGTATACACGATACCTGTCATGGCCACCCTCTCTCTTCCTAACCTAACCCTTGGGATTCCCGTCTGGTACCTTGATCCTCCAGCCGCTACCCCATATGGTCAACTGGTCCCCATGACTTCTCCCGCTGCAACAGTGCCTCAGCCACCTCAACAGGAACCACCTCCTGTTGCAACTGCTTCAGATAAGAAGAGCAAAGCTCCCACGGGGGCAAACAAAGACAAGGCCACTTCAACAAACCTTGCCCCTCCTCAGCCGCCAAAATGCACTATCCAGTGTGATTTGTGTGATCTTGTCGGTCATGCCACCCATAGTTGTCTAGAGTTGCCTCACCTTAATTCCATGGTCAATGAGACATTTCCAGAGTCTGATATCCTTGAGGTTTATGTCACTATACCCGATTCAGTCCCGAAACTAAAAACTTTGTGCACCAATCACCCCTGTGCTTTGTGAGATTTCCATGTCCATTACACTCACCTCTATCCCTACCTTGAAGAGGATCACTCCTCTTTGGAAGCGTTCCGCCAATTCGAGGCCAAGCATGGCAAGTTCACCTCTCACTTTTTTGCGAGTTCTGCTCTAGCAGAACTAGAGGATTTACCTGCTCCCATTGACATTCCACTTCCCGATGTCAAGATGATGGCGTCTTCAACCCACATTTTCTACCTATCATCATCCATGAGACCCTTAGTGGAAGCCCCCTTGGAGAATTCCCCTAATGTTTCACCTGAACTCCCTTCAGTGATCACTCTGGGCTCAACATCGGTAGATCCCTTATCTGCTTACTCTTCTGTCATCCCCCATGACATTGTGCATGTGAGCCTTTCTTCACATGATGATGAGTCAGGTAGTTCTACCACGTCAGGAGGTCTCTCTTCCTCCAGTCACCCCATCTTACATTCTGATGAAGAAATTATGGAAGCTATGACCGAACCTGACTTTCTGTGGGATGATATGCACCACCACGCATACTTCCTCTCACAGCAGTCCCATGACCAATATGATGTGGAAACTAAAAAGTTCATTCCTGATGAGGTCAGGTTTATAAATCCCATCCCTGCACCTAATGCTTTCAAAGAAGGAAATGTGGCCAATATCTCTCCTACCATTAAAATTGACATTTCTAACAAACCAGGGATAGAAGAAAATATCACCTTGGGTGCCCATTGCACCCCGGAAGAGGTTGAGGCTTACACCAAGCTATTCAAAAATTCCGTGATATTTTCGCCTGGTCCTATTCAAAAATGCCCGGACTTGATCCTGCCATTGTCGAACACCATATTGATACATGGCCTGATGCCAATACTGTCTGTCAAAAGTTGAGACCCATTAATCATTCCAGATGAGAAGCTGTTAAAGCCGAAATCGATAAGCTCAAGCAGGCTGGTTTTATCTATTCCATTGAATACACCACTTGGGTGCTCAATCCAGTTCCCGTTCTCAAGAAACAAGGCACCATCTGTGTCTGCACTGATTTTCGCAATCTGAACAAAGCTTGTCCCAAAGACAACTTCCCCACACCATTCATTGACCAAATCATTGATGAGTGTGTGGGGCATGAGGTTCTATCCTATATGGATGGTGTCTTAAGGTACAACCAAATTTTTATCCATCGTGCTGATCAACTTAAAACTACATTCATTAGTCCATGGGGAACCTTTGCCTATCAAGTCTTGTTGTTCAGCCTTAAAAATGCAGGAGCCACTTCTCAGCGGGCTATGTCTTACTGTTTCCATGACCTAGCTCATATTATCCTTGCTTATTTAGATGACCTCACCGTGCATTCTAAAAATCAGGCGCAACACCTCCACAATCTGCGTACCGTCTTTCTCTGATGTCACAAGTATAATATCCACCTCAACCCACTGAAGTGTGTCTTTTGTGTACTTGCTGGCCGTCTTCTAGGCTTCATTGTGTCTAAAGATGGTATCATGCTTAACCCATTGAAAGTTCAAGCCATCCTTGAGCTTCCTATCCCTTATACTTTACGCCAGTTATAAAGCCTACAAGGCAAAGCTAATTTCCTTTTCTGGTTCGTACCTGACTATGCCACCATAGCACATGGGTTCCTTAGACTCCTCCACTCTCATATCCCTTTTTTCAGGGATGCCTATGCTCAAGAGTCTTTTGATTCCCTAAAGCATGCTCTCACGTCCACTCCCTTGATTCGTCCCCCCAACTTTGATAGGGATTTCATCCTGTATATCTCCGCTTCAACCTAATCGGTTTCTAGAGTCCTCATTCAAGAAGATGACAATGGAATTGAGCATGTTATCTATTATCTTAATAAGAACCTGGTAGGACCTTCTGTATCCTACTCACATGAAGAGAAATTAGCACTGGCTATCATTTTCTCGGTCCAGAAACTTTGACATTACATCCTCATGCGTTCCACCAAGTTCGTGATTAATTCCAACCCTATGGCCTTCCTATTGAGTCGTCGAATCATCAATGGGAAGTATGCTCATTGGATTGTGATCCTCCAGGAATTCGATCTTGAATTTGTCACACCAAAAAGTAAGAAAGGTTTAGCCCTCGCTAAACTCATTTCTGAATTACCTACAAGTACGCGGGATCCTCCAGTTAATGATAATTTCCCCGATGAACATTTATTTACCATTACCACCGATGACCCTTGGTATGGGGACCTCCTCACTTATTTTCAAACCCAAAATTTTTCCCTCAATATTGACCATGATGCTCGACGACATATCCGACACCAAGCCCCCCGCTACCTTCTTATTGGTGACGACCTTTATTGTCGCGGTGTATATTATGTCCTTCATCATTGTGTCACATACGCTGAAGCAGAACAAGTCCTGAATGCCTATCATAGTGGCGCTTATGGTGGCCACTTCTCCGATATGGCCACTGCCTAGAAAATCATGTGCGTTGGATACTTTTGGCCTTCTCTCTTTGGTGATTGCATTGAGGCAGTCAAACACTGCCCCAATTGCCAAAAAATTTCCCCTAAGGCACAAGCCCCTCCGGCTCCCCTCCATCCTACCATTTCAACTGGTCCCTTCTATAAGCGGGCCATAAACTTTATGGAGTGTCAACCATCATCGGTTGGTAACCATAAGTATATCATCGTGGCGGTTGAATATTTCACCAAATGGGCTAAGGCCATGCCAACGTTTAACAACATGGTAGCTACCGCAACCCTCTTTTTCTTTAACCATGTGATCACTGGATTCAGAGTTCTGAAACAATTGGTCTCTGACCATGGCCAACATTTTGAAGATGAGATATGGCATGAGCTATCCTCACTGTTGGGCTTTTAGCACCAATATTCCTCATCTTATTACCCCCAAGGTAATGGCTAAGTTGAAGCAATCAATAAAATCCTTAAAACCATGCTTCAACGAATGCTGGATAAGCACAAAACCAATTGGCACCTTATGCTCTTCCCTGCTTTGTGGGCCTATAGAACTTCTGTTAAAACCTCCACCGAGTTTACTCCTTTCCACCTTGTTTTTGGAGAGGAGGCAGTCTTACCGATCGAATGTTAAATCCCTTCCTTTTATCTAGCCGTCGAACTTCTCCCTGACACCCAACCTTTAGAACAGTGACTTATCATGCTTGGGCATGCTTTTTAAGACTTTCATGTTGCATTTCAAACCATTTAGGCAGCTAAGAAATGCACCAAAGCTCAATATGACTGAAAAGTCCACCCTCGTACTTTTCATGAAGGTGATCTTGTTTTGGTGTATGACCAAGCCCATGATGTCCTTGGTCATGGGAAGTTTGACTCATTATGGCTAGGACCTTACATTATCAGTAAGGATTTAGGTCAGGGGGCATATCTATTAGAGGACTTCAAAGGCCATCCCCTTCCCAATCCTTGCAATGCACTCTATCTGAAGAGATATTACCCTTCGCATTTCCTTCTGGAAATTCATGTTTTATTCTCTTTAGGTAGCCAGCTCATGCTTTTTGTGATTTGATACTTCACCAAGACACATTTTTTCCATGAAGCGTCATTTCACTACTCCCAGAAATTGAATTTCTTCACTTGCAACACTTGTACTTGGGGGCACCACTTTGCTTCCATACTTGTACATGCTCGTGTTGTTTTTTGTTGTGAGTAACCACCATGTATTCATGCTTTTATGGTCCCCATTGGACCTTTTCTGTGTGGCAGCACCATCGAGTCACCCTTGTTTAGAGCATCCGAGTTGAGTCATTATTGCATTCATGGAGTCTATCCCGAGTCCCTTTGTATCCCGCTATAGTCCTCCATCCTTCATTTCTTGGTCCCTCTCTCGTGTCACACATTATGGCCTTTAGCTCCACTGTCCCCTATCCCTCATGATATTGTGTCAGTCACTGCCAAGTCATCCATGCCCTTTATGCTCTAATAAGGGAAGTCTTCCATCCACTACTTAGTACCCGCCATTTCATCATCGACACTAGTGTCAGTCTGTCAGTCGCTCTACTATTTTCTCTCGTGCCTTATTTGAGGATCCCTTATTGCCTCACCTATGGCGGACCTCCATCTGTCAACATTAGCTCATTCATTCTAGAAGACAGGTCTAGAGGGCGGTGTACCTTGGTTCCAACTTCCACTCTTTTTTGGTGCCTCAGATCAGGGAAAGGGACTCCTTATTGCCCTTTGACTTGATTGTTTCTCAGCTCCAACTCCTTTCAGCATGATCGAGATCCATATACTTGATGGTCCAGTGATGCAACAGCTGAAATCAGTGATTCCTGAGTGTGTGTGAGATGTCTCAGCCCTCATGAGGGGGTGGCCCTACAGTTAGCCCCCCACGTGCCCAGATGACCTCTTCATTACAGCCTTTGATGCAGCTCCATAGATTTGATGATGTCGGCCTCAGCTGCTTGCAGTGCCTTTTTTATTGCATGTATCAGTCATATTTTTAGAGCCCTTTCTTGTTTAGAGGGGCATCTAGATTGTATTTATATCTCATGTACTCAAATATTATTGTACAAGTCCTGGTTGTTATCCCAGGCACAATATGTATGTGGGATTCATTATCATGTTGTTTATCTGGCTCATGTTTATGCTAGCATGTACTATATTTTTCAATCCCTTATTTACTGGATGCCTTATTCTTTGTACTTTGTCTCGGCAGGCATAGGTATACCTCCCCCGCCGCCTATAGCATAGATACTCACTCATCAAAGAGACTTGTCATACCTGTAAGTCTTGCCTCCTCAGGGTCTAGTCCTTTCAACACTTTGGTCTACCTTATACTTCTCTCCCTCTGACTTCCCCTTCGGTGTCTAGTGATTAAGTTCTTACAACGTACTTCCGTCATACGATTAGCTCCTGACGCTTGCACACTGGGGGGCAATCTGTTACAATATTTTTTGGTCATCTAACCTATTGTCATTAGATAGACCCAAGTACACCATGTAAGACAAACTTTACCCTAAGTAAAATTTCCTTCACTATGAAAATAATTTAGTAAACCACCTTTATTAAGTTGTTTAAGGTCCAAACAGAAAATCCCATGAGGAAATATTAAATAAATCTATATTTGTTTGATTTTCCTCAAGGAATAATTAGTTAAACAACAATTTAATTAACATTCCTGGTTATTAACCCAAAACAAGGAAATTAATTAGATAAATCATTATTTATCTTATTATTTTCTAAAGAATAATTATTTAAACCTTATTTAAATAATATTCTTTGTTAAATATGACTAAATCACCCTTAAATAATCAAATAAATAATTATTTATTTGATTATTACTCAAACACATCCTTAAAATGATAAATAAATCATTTATTTATTTATTATTTACAAATAAATGGATTTGACCCAAGTTAAATTCCTTTTCCCTCCAACAAATATAATAAAATATTCCATAAAAGTTGGATCTTGATTTGGTTAATAATATTTTAATTATACACCAATATCTAGACTAACTCAATATTTTGTTATAAATAAAAGGGTTTTCCCATTCATTTACCACCTTTTGTTACCTAAAGATCACTCTGGATCTATACTTTTGGTCTGACTTTGATCCACCATCATAGTCATATTTTCCTACCATTTTTGTCTGGGTTTTCTACTCCATCAAGAGAGAGGAATTTTAGATTTGAAGTGTGAGGACTTACAAGAACCCATCCCATTGAGGAGAACTGGTAACACCCTTCTGTGCTTTCCTCCCAGATTCCATTAATACAAAATTCATTCAACATATTCTTGTCTTGTCTATTGGATGCATGGAGTAAATCTTGTTTTTTTCTACTACATAATGTCCTCTAATGCATAGATCTAGATTTTTGCAGCATTTATCTTGATCACCTAACTACAGATTTGAGGATATTGGCAGCCATATTTTCTGTTAGGGTTGTTTGTTATGCACAGCTAAAGTGGTCTCTTTTTTTACGCTTGGAATTAAGATTCATACTAACACAATCTCCCAAGCACTGTTTCTGAAAATGGAGTAATAATCCTCCACCATGGCATCTAACCATGTGGGCTCCTACATTTATTCTTCAAAAGAATATGGCTCTGTCACGATAAACTTTCTCATAAGAGCCATGTATCTAGTAAATCGGTCAGGTGACTGTCTCTATCTGTGTTGTGATATAGGGACTCCTACATTCTCTACCGCATCAAGCTTAAGTCTCTCAGTTTCTGTGGTATGCTTTCTGCCAAATCTGATGTTTGGTTCTACATGAGTGGACTCCTTCACTCCATGAACTTCCTCCTGTGGTTAATCTACATCTCGAGGTTCATCTTTTAGAACATGCAATTCCTCCTCTGCATGCAAGTCTAGCTCCATCTCAGGCATAGCTCATACAACACCCATGATCGTTATGTTCTTCCTCTCTGCAACCCCATTCTGTTGTGGGTTATGAAGCACTATGAGTTCTCTTCAAATTCCTTCCTTGCTACAAAAGTCTTTGAATTAATTCGAGATGTATTCACCACCATTATCACACCGTAGAGCCTTCACTTGCTTCCCCAACTCCTTCTCCACCAATGCTTTAAACTCACATAAATTTGAGAATGTTTCACTCTTCTTCTGCATGAAGAAGATCTAGCATCTACGAGAATAGTCATAAAAAAATATAGCATAATACATGTGTTTCTCTTTTGAAGCAACCGAGAAAGGTCCACACACGTCTGTGTGAATTCTCTCCAGGATCACCGAAGCACGACTCTCCTTCTCATGAAAGGTGGTCTTCACAAACTTACCCATAGTACCTCCCTCGCCCTGATCTGATTGCGCAAGAGGACCCTTGGGAATTCCAGTAGAAATCTGCTGCAAAATCTTCAAGGCGCCATGGTGAATATGGCCCAATCTCCTGTGCCATAATTCACCCTCATCCCGACTCATCACTTCTTCTTCTTTTCCCATCATCACAGCGCAGCTATCTACCTCCAGCTTGTAGAGATTCTTAACTCGAATCCCTATCCTCTTGGTTTGACCCATTTTTTTATGTCACAGGAAAGATTTTCCCTCGCTGAAAAAAATGTCATAACCTTTGTCTTCCAACATTGCAACCGATACCAAGTTCTTCTTCAGACCTGGAACATGCATAACATATTTCAACAGAAATAGTTTACCTAACTCCCTCTCAAAGGTAATGGTTCCAATGCCGATGGCACTATATCTGCCATCATCGCCCATCTCTATATGTATTTGAAGATCCTTCTCCTTCAAGTCACTAAACAACTCCTTATCTTCCATCATATGGAAAGACACACCACTATCAAGATACAACATCAATCCCATTGAGCTTGAAACCAAGCATGCGATCGAATAGAAATCAAGTTCAAATTGCGAGGCTAAGGCCTCTCCAGTGTAGAAATTAGTATACAATAAGCATGCATACATCCAGATTCCCCTGATCTCACAATATTTAACTTCTTGCAAAATACATAACCATTCCACTATTAATATTTTGCGGAAAATTAATTGCAAACACATGTGAAGCATAAATAAAAAATATCGCACATAACACAGTTGTTTAATGGGAAAGCCTGAAGCTAAAAACCCCAACTGTCATATATTATGTATCATGGAGATCATGTAACAATATCATACAAATTTTAGTACATCAAGCTCTCAGTACAATACAATCGTCACACACTATCATGAAGAAATCTGCAAATCCATGTATTGATTTCTGCCCTCCTGCTAGCCTACCTCCACTGCGCAATCCAAGCTTATTACAAAGACCAATTCGATGCAATCCCACTCTCCTTGACTATGTGATTATCATTGGCAACTCCAATGTATATGTAGATGTAATCCATGCATCACTATGGTCACAATAGATAGTCTATCTCACCCTTTCACCTATCTCTGCACTTGGTCTCCACTGGACCTGACATGCACTGTAGTTACCTGTTGTATTTTTCAGTTGATTAATGAGTTATTATTTGTGAATTAATTCACTCCACTCTCACTATTGTATCATTCAGTTAGATTAGATACAAATAGCTCAACTAAGTCTAACTAAGTTAAACTGAATACAACTCCATGAACTACTCTTCCAACTCTGTCATAACTTTGCCACTTCAGTTCTAACTGAGTCCTCCATGCATGAACTCCAGTAAACCCTTAGGAATTGCGTAATTCCTTCAGCCCACTGATTTTCCAAATCTATGCACTGAAACTAAGTGCTCCAAGAGAATAAGTTGCTATTTAGAGTCTGCTTATTATTAAGAGCTAATAATAATCGACATGCATCTATTTTTAGATCAACGATCTATAAATAGACTTCGCCCAATATTATAAAAATATAATTTCATCTATTTTTCCAACTTGAACAACCATCCACAAATAGCATCTTGCAACTTTTGAAATATGATCACCATGTCTAAAAATAGACATAGTCTAAAAATAGACTTGCGCCAAAAATAGCCTACGGGCCCACTTAGTGAAGGCGACTCTTTTCACTAAGCTCATCATCTTGTTGAATCTCAACACTCCCTCTCAACAAGATAGGGGTAATATTTCACCCCAATCCTACCTCTATGGTATTCAAATTTTCTCCTGGTGAGCACCTTCGTCAGAATATCTGCATCTTGATCTTCCATAGGAATGTACTGAAGCAACATGATCTTTCGCTGCACACAATATCTGATATGATGATACCAGATATCAATATGTTTAGATCTATCATGAAACATAGGATTGACCGAGAGTTTAATGTAACTCTGATTATCACAATGTATTATTGTAGGATCTAAATGTGAACCGAACAAACCAACCAGGATCTTCCTCATCCAGATAGCCTCACATGCAGCTTGACTTGCTGCCATGTATTCTGCTTCCACTGAACTGAGTGCCACGGATCTTTGTTTTCTATTGTACCAAGAAATTGTCATAGATCTGATATTGAAAATCCCTCCTGATGTGCTCTTTCTGTCTGTTGGACTTCCTGCCCAATCCAAATCTGTGAATCCATGCAACTTCACCTCATCCATATGTCTATACCATAAACCATACTCATATGTTCCCCTGAGATATCTCAGGACATGCTTGCCTGCCTTCCAAAAGAGCTTAGTAGGCTTAACCATCGCTTATGAAAGTTGGTTCACTGCATAGCATATGTCTGGTCTTGTATTGACTAAATACATGAGAAAACCCACCAACTGTCGATAAACAATGGCATCCACTACCTCTGTTGATGTATCATCCTCTTGCCTTGAGACACAAACAGTTCACCTTCCTGCTGCCATATTTCCAATCCAAGGAAATAATGAAGGAGGCCCAAATCCTTCATCTCAAACTCCTTTGCAAGATCTGCCTTGCATGAGTGTATCAACTGCTCATCACCCATTAGTATTAAATCATCAACATAAAGAAAAATGATTAAAATATTACCGTCCACCACAATTTGGTACAGGTTTGCATCCGCCTCACTCTTGGTGAAGCCAAGTCCAGTGAAATAGTTCTCGATCTGAGTGTACCAAGCACGTGGTTCCTACTTCAGCCCATACAACGCCCCTTTTGAGCCTGCACACATGCGACTCACTAATGTAGATCTCAAATCCTTCCGGATGCTCAATGTACACCTCTTCCTCAATGATCCCATTAAGGAATGTAGTCTTCACCTCCATCTGATGAATGTTCCAATCCATCTGCACTGAGAGAGCAAGGATGGTCCGTATGGAATAATACCATGCGACAGGTGCAAAGGTTTCTTCATATTCAATCCCCTCGATCTGTGAAAAGCCTTGGGAAAAAAATCTTGCCTTATACTTCTCGACGCTCCCATCAGCAACTTGCTTTACCTTGTATATCCATCTTGATCCTACAACTGATTTTCCCACCAGCCTTGGAACAATCTCCCAAGTACTGTTTCTGACAATGGATTCATACTCCTCCACCATGGCATCTACCCATGTGGGATCCTACACTGCTTCTTCAAAAGAACATGGCTTTGTCACAACACACTTGCTCATAAGAGCCATGTATCTAGTATAACAGTCAAGTGACTGTCTATGTCTATGTTGTGATGTAGGGACTCCTACATTCTGTGCTGCATCAACCTTTAGTCTCTCAGCTTCTATGGTATGCTTTCTGCCTTGTCTGATGTTTGGTTCTGCATGATTGGACTCCTCCACTCCATGAATCTCCTCCTATGGCTGATCCACATCTAGAGGCTCATCTTTGGGAACAATAATTTCCTCCTCTACATGCAAGTGTAGCTCCCTCTCAAGCCACAACTTCATGGATTTCACCTCATTGAATTTTATATCCCGTCGCACCACAGTCTTCCGACTTTCTGGAAAATATACATGATAATTATGGGGTGTTTCTGTGTACCTCATAAATATCCCAACTTCTGCAACTAGCTCCAGCTTCTTCCTGGCGTCCTTTGTCACATGAATGTAAACAGATGAGCCAAAAATCGTCAAATGAGAAATATCAGGCTTCTTACCAGTAAAATCTTCTTCAGGTGTACTCATGCTAAGTACTCTATGAGGACAACGGTTTTTCACATAAACTGTAGTGTTGCATGCTTTCGTCCACAAGTGCATCGGTATCACTCGTGTAGCACCCATGATCATTTTGTTCTTCCTCTCCATGACCCCATTCTTCTGTGGGTTATGAGGTGCTATGATTTCTCTTCGAATTCCTTCTTTGCTACAGAAGTCTTTGAATTCACCCGAGATTTATCCACCAGCATTATCGCTCCGTAGAGCTTCACTTGCTTGCCTGACTCCTTCTCCACCAACGCTTTGAACTCACAGAACTTTGAGAATGTCTCACTCTTCTTATGCATGAAGAAGATCCAACATCTATGAGAATAGTCATCAAAAAATATAACATAATACCTGTGTTTTGTTGTTGAAGCAACTGAGAAAGTTCCACACACGTCTATGTGAATTCTCTCCAGGATCACCGAAGCACGGTTCTCCTTCTCATGAAAGGTGGTCTTCACAAACTTACCCATAGTACATCCCTTGCACTAATATAACTGCCCAAGAGTACCCTTGGGAAGTCCAGTAGAAATATGCTACAAAATATTTAAAGCGCCATGGTGAATATGGCCCAATCTCTTGTGCCATAATTCGCCCTCATCCCAGCTCACCACTTCTTCTGCTTTGCCCACCATTGCAGCGCAACCATCTACCTCTAGCTTGTAGAGATTCTTAATTCGAACCCCTATATTCTTGGTTTGACCCATTTTTTTATGTCGAAGGAAGGCTTTTCCCTCTCTGAAAAAAAAATCATAACCTTGTCTTCCAACATTGTGACTGAGACCAAGTTCTTCTTCAGACCTGGAACATGCATAACATCCTTCAACAAGAATGGATTACCGAACTCCCTCTCAATGGTAATGGTGCCAATGCTAGTTGCACTGTACCGACCATCGTCACCCATCTCTATATGAATCTGTAGGTCCTTCTCCTCCAAGTCACTGAACAACTCCTTATCTCCCGTCATATGGAAAGATGCACCACTATCAAGATACCACATTGATCCCATTGCGCTTTAAAATAAGCATGCGATCAAATATAAATCAAGTTCAAATTGCGTGGCTAAGGCCTCTCCAGATGTAGCTCCAATAGCCTTCTTTTTCTTCTTCTTCTATGGGCAGTTAGTGGAAAAATGCCCATGTTCGTGACAATGAAAACACTTCACCTTGGACAAATCCTGCTTCTGGCCTTTAGCTTCATATTTTGAAGGAAATTTCTTCCCTTCCATTTCCTTGCTTTGGTAGCCAAAGGGAAATTCTCTTCATCTTCATTATTCAATAAAGAGTCATCCCTGGTACCTCACCTTATCTCCTCCTGCACAAGATCCGACCAAAGTCGCTCCCATCCCGACAGTTTCTCCCGTCCATTGACAGAGTCTTTATAGCTATTCCAAATATTTAGAAGCCCAAGGAGAGCCAAGCTCACCAAGTCTTCATCATCAATAGTAACCCCGACACTTCCCAGTTCATCCTTGTAGTGGAAAAACTTCATGAGGTATTTTGGAATACTGCTACCCTTCTCCATTTTTATTTTTTTGAGCTTGTCTTTAAGTGCCAACTTCCTCTGGTCACTTTTTCTTTGGAAAAAATCTGTCAAAGCCTTCCACATTAAGAATGGAGTGGATTTCCCATGAATTCTGGACACAATATGGTCCTTCACACCTTTCGACAGAATTCTTCTCGTCTTTGCTGTCTTCCTTTTCCATGCGTCAAGTAATGCAGCATCGCTAGATCCCGGCTTAGGAACATTGCTATCGATGAACTCCTTCAGTCCATTATCCTCCAGCACCGCCTCCTTCCTATCCTTCTAGGTTATGTAATTTTATATCCCCTCAAGGTCATACTCCAATCGAAACCCATTTAAATATATTTCAATGTATACTCAACTTCTGCACCAAGAATCCTCTGTAGCAAATTCGAATTTTCCACTAGCACAAACTCACCAATTCTTCACAATTGCAATATTCAAGAATTAACAATGCTATGATACCATGTAGAAATTAGTATAAAATAAGCATGCATACATCAAGATTCCCCTGATCTCACAATATTTAACTTCTTGCAAAATACAGAATCATTCCACTATTAATATTTTGTGGAAAATTATTTTCAAACACGTGTGAAGCATAAATAAAAACAATCGCACATAACACAGTTGTTTAACGGGAAAGCATGAAGCTGAAAACCCCAACTATCATATATCATATATCATGGAGATCATGTAAAAATCTCATACCAAGCTTAGTACATTAACTCTCAGTACAATACAATCGTCACACACTATCATGAAGAAATCTGCAAATCCATGCACTGATTTCTTCCCTCCTGCTAGCCTGCCTCCACTGCATAATCCAAGCTAATTAAAAAGACCAATTCGATGCAATCCCACTCTCCTTGACTGCGTGATTATCATTTTCAACTCTAATGTATATGTAGATGCAATCCATGCATCACTATGGTCACAATAGATAGTCTATCTCACCCTTTCACCTATCCCTACACTGGGTCTCCACTGGATCTGACATGCACTGTAGCTAAATGTTGTATTGTTCAGTTGACTAATGAGTTATTATTTGTGAGTTAATTAACTAATTAATTCACTCCACTCTCACTAGTGTATCATTTAGTTATATTAGATACAACTAGCTCAACTGAGTCTAACTGAGTTAAACTGAATACAACTCCATGAACTACTCTTCCAACTCTGTGATAACTTTTCCACTTCAGTTCTAACTGAGTCCTCCATGCATGAACTCCAGTAAAACCTTAGAAATTTTGTAATTCCTTCAACCCACTAATTTTCCAAATCTTTGCACTGAAACTAAGTCCTCCAAGAGAATAAGTTGTTGTTTAGAGTCTGATTATTATTAAGAGCTAATAATAATCGACGTGCATCTATTTTTAGATCGATGATCTATAAATAGACTTCGCCCAATATTCTAAAAATATAATTTCATCTATTTTTCCAACTTGACCAATCATCCACAAATAGCATCTTGCAACTTCTGAAATATGATCACCAAGTCTAAAAATAAACATAGTCTAAAAATAGACTTGCGCCAAAAATAGCCTGTGGGCCCACTTAGTGAAGGCAACTCTTTTCACTAAGCTCATCATCTTGTTGAATCTCAACATCCATCTATAGATCCAATAGCCCTCTTGTTCTTCTTTTTCTATGGGCAGTTAGTGGTGAGATGCCCATGTTCGTGACAGTGAAAACACTTCACTTTGGACAAATCCAGCTTCTTGCCTTTAGCCTCGGATTTTGGATGGGATTTATTCCCCTTTTCTTTCCTTTATTTGGCAGCCAAAGCGCAATTATCTTCTTCATAATTATTCAATGAAAATCCATCCTTGTTACTTCACCTTATCTCCTCCTGCACAAGATCTGACCAAAGTCGCTCCCAACCCAACAGTTTCTCCCATCCATTGACAGAGTCTTCATAGCTATGCCAAATCTTTGGAAGCCCAAGGAGAGCCAAGCTCACCAAGTCATCATCATCAAATTTAATCCCCACACTTCCCATTTCATCCCTACAGTGGACAAACTTCGTGAGATATTTTGGAATATTTTCACCCTTCTCCTTTTTTATTTTTCTGAGCTTATCTTTCAGTGCCAACTTCCTCTGGTCGCTGCTACTTTGGAAAGATCTGTCAAAGCCTTCCACATTAAAAATGGAGTGGCTTTCCTGTGAAGGCTTGACACAATATGGTCCTTCACACCTTCCAACATAATTCTTCTTTTCTTTGCTACCTTCTTTTGCCATGCATCAAGTCCTTCAGCATCGCTAGAAGCAGGCTTAGGAACATCACTATCGATGAACTCCTTCAGCCCATTATCTTCAAGCACCGCCTCCATCCTATCCTTCGAGGCTATGTAATTCGAGCTACCCTCAAGGGCATACTCCAATTGCAACCCATTGAAAGACATTTCAATGAATACTCAATTGTCGCACCAAGAAATTTCTGCAGCAAATTCAAATTATCCACCAGCACAAAACTCAGAACTTATTCACAATTGCAATATCCAGTGATCAATACTGCTCTAATACCATGTAGAAATTTATTAATACTGATGTATTACTGGATCCTCTTGATCTAAGAATATTTATCTTCTTGCTAAATACATAATCCTTCCACTGTTAAACTTGCGAAAATTTAAAACTCAATTGCAAACACATGTGACTAAATTCAATCACACATAACACAGTTCTTTAATGGAAAATCTTAAAGCTAAAAATCCCAAATATAATATATTATGTATATCAATGGAATCATGTAATAATCTCATACAAATATTAGTAAATCAAGCTTTTAGTACAATATATATTCATTACACACTGTCATGCAGAAATTTGCATATCTATGCACCAATTTCTTGCCTCCTGAAAGCCTACCTCCACTGCGCAATCCCTGCTGAAGAAGACCCATGAATGAATTCGAATTGGCCTTGCCTTGACTGCGAGATCCTCATTAGCAACTCCAATGTGTGTCAGATGCATTTAATGCATCACTATAGTCACAACGGATAGTCCATCTCACCCTTTCACCTATCTCTCCAATGGGTCTCCACTGGAACTGACATGCACTATAGTTAATTGTTGTTTCTATTCATTTTTTAGTGAGTTATTATTTGTGAATTAATTAAATAATTAATTCACTTAACTCTCACTAGTGTATCTTTCAGTTAGACTAGATAAAACTAGCTCAACTGAGTTTAACTCACTTAACTGAGTTAAACTGAATAAAAACTCCATTAACTACTCTTCTAACTCTGTCATGACTTTGCCACTTCAGTTCTAACTGAGTCCTCCATGCATGAGCCACCAATAAACCCTAGGAATTGCATAATTCCTTCAGCCCACTGATTTTCCAAATATGTTCACTGAAATAAAGTGCTCCAAGAGAATAATTTGATGTTTATTGTCGGATTATTATTAAGAGCTAATAATAATCGACATGCATCTATTTTTAGATCGATGATCTATAAATAGACTTCGCCCGATATTCTAAAAATATAATTTCATTTATTTTCCACATTTGACCAACCATCTACAAATAGCATCCCGCAACTTATATAATATGCTCGCCATGTATAAAAATATACATACACCTAAAAATAGCCTACGAGCCCCACTTAGCGAAGGTGCTTAATTTTCACTAAGCTCATCATCTTATTGAATCTCAACAAGATCCTTTCTCTTGACCTCTCCCTGAAAAAGGAACACTCATGTCTTCTTCTTGAGAAGAATGTTCTTGATGAAGTGTGGCCTTCGCCCTTGGAAAATCATGTAGCAGATCTTTAACACCTTCAACAATGCACTGGAATGGAGTTATCCTCCTAGATCCTTCTATCTCATGCAAAGGTTCTCAATTCTTGGGCTTAGTTTGCTTACCCAAGGAAGTTTCAAATGGCTCAATATCAAATCTTTTAACTAACCTCCTAGTGAACTTTCCATAAGTACATATGTTTAAATTTTTCAATGAAGAAGATTCAAATAACCACTAGGCATAAGCCTTACCTTGGAGGTGCAGCGCTGCTACTCTTATGGCTTATTCTTCAGAAACTTGATGCAGCTGGAAATATGTGTCTATCTTCTTTACCCAAGACTTGGTTGAGCTCTCGGGTGATCCATTGAATGTAGGTAGAAAAGTCCTACCCAAAGTGGGCTACATGCACCCTCTTCTTCTCTTGTATATACTGGATATTATTTCTTCTTTGAGTTGACAAAAATCTGGGAAGCTTAGATTCCCTTTGAATATTTTAGACTGAGATTCATATTCTTGGAGATAGTCACCAACAGTCTCCTCTTTTGGTGTCCCTCCTTATGCTTCTTCTCTTGCCAGAAATGTAGGCATGCTACATAATATGAAGAACTGGGGCTTCCTTCATGTGAAAATATCTGCAAAGGATCTGCAAGTCTTTTATTCCTTATTCCCCTGATTTCTCTTTTCATCTCATGCATAGTTTGGAACAGAGTTTTAGATAACTCTTTCCCTTTCATTCTTCCAGATAAATGGGTTTGACCCTTCTCGTCTTTGTAATCAAACTTCTTCTATCTTTCCCTTCCTTGGAAATAGATATTAGCTTCTTAGAAAGCAAAGCACAGGCTGTGCCAAGATGATTCCTCTAATACCACTGTAATATCCCCAAATGGGAACAAGAAGCAATATTAAACAATACTACTCAGAAATAACATAGTTCAGCAAAGTAAAGGTAGGAGGCCAATATGGAGTCTCAAAAATATCATTTACATCAGTAAATTAGATTTACATTGTGGCCCATAAGATGTAAAATAGAAATAGAAGACTTTTACATGAATAAATCCTAAAAAATAAGGTGTTGCAACCATATATTTTGACTGAACAAGCTTGACAACGTTATTTTATTAGCTGATAACAACTATAGATTACACTTCATATCTAGAGCAGATCTGTATATAAAAGTTTAGATCTATATTAGATTTGTACACTAGATAGGCTCCTCTACAAATGCCCCTTGGGGATTTCAGAAAAAATTAAAGTACATGGAGTAGATCTAAGATATTATGCAGCAGATCTGTAGAATGATTCAGAAATTCTAAATAAAATACAACAGTATTCAGATCAAATCTGAATATGACATGGATTAGATCAGAAACCCATGGATCACCACAGTGAAGGGTAGAACCCCAACGCTAGAGATCTCTCCTCCAAAAGTGTGCCAAAACACCCTGCAACTCTACACTTGCAAATAATGTCATACTGGAAGGAAAAATACACTGTAGGCTCTAGAACATGAGTGGCATCAAGCCGATATCTAAAATCAATGCTCCAATCATCCAATACTCTCTTGCCAGGGGGATAGAATACTTTCCCACTGAAAAGAGGCACTAGAATGGCCTAGATCTAAGTAGAGCTAGCCTCCACTTGCTGCAGCTTACAAAAGCAACCAAACCCTCAACAGGATCTGTGTTGTAGTTGGAAGAAGAGCTTGGCCAAATGCCTGATAGTGGACAAGAAATTCAAGACTCCTCCAAGAGCTACTCAAGGAAAGAGGTGGGATTCTTGATCAGGAACACCCAGTGCTAAACAACACTTTTCTCTACTAAACAGCCAAGAGAATAAGAAATTTCTAAACATGAAAATTCTTTAGATTTTTGATAATAATCAACAACCCTCTCATGTTGTCCTCCTCTTCCTTTTATAATATTGAGATCTTGCAAAACCCTAAACCATCTCAATGATTTAGCTTCTTTCACATGTGCCACCTTCTACTAAGACTGTGTTGTGCATTAATGAGGATCACTTCTTCTAGACAACGTTGTTGATTTGGTCATGGTTGACCCAGTCAAAACATTTAGCCCCTTTCGCACCTAAAGGTGCTTATTTAAATAGCCCATATTTATCTTTGTTCACACGTGGCATTGGTTTATTCAAATCTTAGGAGTTTTATGATCCTCCTTTACAATTTTATTCATGAAACAGAAAAGAAAAAAAAAATTGAATATTCCCATTAGCTTGGGCTAATTAGCAATATCACACCTTTCACCTCGAGATTTCACGTTCAAATCGACAGAGAATCCGTTATCAATCTCAACAATACAATATTGTTGGAGACAAACTTTATCATCATGGTGCGGATTCTATTTTTCGATGTTGTATAACTCACGAAGAAGCTGAAAGGGTTTTGAATGACTGCCACTCTAGAGCGTGTGGTGGTCATATGTCTGGGTATGCCACAGTCCAAAAGATATTGTGCGCTAGCTATTTTTGGCTGTCATTATTCAAAGATTGTATTATTGCAGTCTGAAAATGCCACAACTACCAAATATTTGATCAAAAGATGCATGCACCACCAACTCCTATTCACCCAATAATTGTTGTCAGTCCTTTTAGGAAATGGGGCATTGATTTCATTACATGTAACCCTCACTCGGTCGGGGGGAATGGGTATATTATTCTTGTTATCAATTACTTTACCAAATGGGCTGAGCTGATGCCTACATTCGCAGAAAATGGAAAAACTACAGCTACGTTCGTATTCAATCATGTGATTTCTCATTTCAGAATACCCCAAGCTATTATCACAAACCATGGGAGACATTTTTGAAATACAATGATGACCAAACTTTCCAATCAACTTGGCTGGCACCATGATAACTCTACTCCATATTAACCCCGGGCTAATGGTCAGGTTGAAGCCGTTAATAAAGTTTTAACCATCATGATTAAACAGATTATAGGAACTCACAAAACGAATTGGCATACCATGCCTTTTTCGGCACTATGGTCATATCGAACCTCAGAAAAAACTACTACAGGGTTCACTCCTTTTCAACTGGTTTACGGTTTAGAAGTTGTGTTACCCATTGAATGAAAATTACCATCACTCCAATTAGCCATAGAGTTACTACTAGCTACCTCTGGAGAGGAAAAATGCTTTTTGTACTTAGCACAATTAGATGAAACTCAGTGCACCACTGCATTAGTTTCCGAGGCTCATAAGAAATATGTGAAAGCTCAGTATGATTGAAGTGTTACACCACGTGTTTTTTCAGAAGGTGACCTAGTCTTAGTATATGATCAAGCTAACGATAAGCTAGGTGCTGGGAAATTCAAACCAATGTGGTGTGGTCCTTACATTGTCAAGTGAGTGCTTGCCAAAGGGGCCTATAAATTGACTGATTATGATGGGGTCTCTTTAGATAAGCCCAGAAATGGTATTTATCTGAAGAGATATTATGCTTGATTCTCGTGTGGAGATTTCACTTGTATATTATTATTATTTTTTAGTTAGTGTGCCTTAGATCAGATAAGTGTGCCTAGTTTAAGTTTGCGTTTACTACTATCACTGCTTATCTTGATTACTCTTGCGACTGAGACCAAATTTTTCTTCAGACCTGGAACATGCATAACATCTTTCAATTGAAATGGTTTACATGACTCCCTCTGAAATATAATGGTACCGATCTCGGTAGCACTATACCATCTGTCGTCACCCATCTCTATATGCATCTGGAGATCTTTCTCCTCCAAGTCACTAAAAAGTTCCTTATCTCCCTTCATGTGGAAGGAAGCGCCACTATCCAAATACCACACTGTTACACATTATTTTGTCACCGTGACATTTTACTGTCTATATAGGTTCATCACTACCTATATTGTGCTCCCTTAGAGGTCAAAAACCCTAATGTTCCTAAACCAAGTCATGGAATTGGAGAAAATCTCATTAAAACCCTTAAAAGTTTAACTTTGCACTTTTCCTAGCTCTTTCCTGCATATCCATAGATATTTTCTCTATAGCCTTGGCACATCCTACACATTTTTCTTATAAAACCTGCGGACCCTCGTAAACAGTCAGATAAAGTAAAAACTAAGTTATAGAAGCCCAACTGGATTAATATTCTTCCAAATAGAAGCTCTATAGGCGCGAATAGTTCGAGCTTTATCCCTTCACTCATGGAGCTTATCCCTTCGTGTATGGAGCTCAAATCCCTTCATGAAAGGAATCCATCACCCTCTTCATGGAATTGAAACTACCTCCATTTCCCTATAAATTGAGCTCATGTTTCAGTCTCAAGGGTAGCTTTTAGATTGTAGACATACATATTGGTTGCTGAAGAAATTCTTAAGAGAGCATACTCTCTACTGTAATATTCCAAAATTTGCATGTAGCAAATTGGAATATTAAATTTTGTTGATTTCACTTAGGAGATGAATAAATGGGTAAGAAATCCCATGCACAATAAAAATATAAATAAAATCCTTCATAATGTGAAATGGGATCAACATAAAGGTTGCATTTCACACCTTCATGTGTGAACAGGAAATTTTTCATGTGGACAAGGTCTAGTTTGACCAAGTCAACAACGCTGGGATAGGAGGTGGAGAGCATCTTGTGAGACAGCGCAGTGATAGTGGGAGGAAGATTCCTTGGTGGAGGAAACCATAATTGAGTGGGGCCCAAGGCAAGAAGGCTCACACATGTATAAAATAAGGGCAAGGAAGCCATAGCAAGACATATTTGGAATGATATTTGATTTGTCCGCTTAGACTTTTTTGCATCCTCTTGCTATTTAGCAGAGTTGCTGTGCTGCTTAGCACAATGATTTTCTATTTAGGAATCCTTCTCCTTTCTTAAGAGGTCTCTTGAAGGAGATTGTACTGATTTTCCTCACATCCAGGCTTGAGGCCAAGCATCCTCCTTCAGCTACAGCGTTATTTCTATAGCAGTATAACATTGTGTTGCAGGGCGTTGCAGTGAGGGTTTACAACACCACTTCCTGCACTCATTTTTCAAAGGAGGGAGCCTCCATTCCTTTGGAAGATCAGTAAGGAAGGCTCCGGAGCATATTTTCATATCTTGGCACTTGGAAAAATGACTTCGATCATCTATAACACAGTCCCTTGTAGGAACTACGTCATTTCCTACAGTGTTGCAGTGAGAGGGTCAATCCCCTCGATCTTGAGCTTGTTTCTTAGGGAAAGGGCCAACCCTTCTCCCAGAAACTTTGTAAGAAGGATCCTCCTTCATTTCTTATATCATTCATCTATATGTATACAAAGCTTCAGTTATACTACATTTTTCAGATCCAAATCTGCAGATCTAACATTTTGTACATTGTGCTTTTATGAAACCCTTGCCAGGTTGTCTTTCTAATGTGTAAAAGGAGCTAGATCTCCATTTTTATTCATTTTCTGAGAAATAAAACTCTATATCTGATGTTTGAATCATATTTTATCAGAAACCCTCTTTAAAATACGTTGTGAAATCTTCAGAAAAATTTTATTTAGTCAAGTCATGGGATTTCAGTGTTTTTAAGCCATACCAGGACCGGGAGATTTGTTTAAATAAGAAAAGGTGATTTTTTTCCGAATATTTTCTAGGTTTGAGTCCCAAATTACATATTCTAAGGGATCTTAGCATTATTTTCCCTTATTATAACACAATTTTCTGAAAATAATGTTTTTATGGCATAAATTGCTGCTTTTCCCCACTTTTGGCCAATATAATGGATCAAATTTATTTTTGTTGTACATGTAATTGATGGCTATGTGTTTTATACACATTTTATGAGCTATTTTTCATTTATATTCCAGATTTGTGTTCATGTTTTTCTACATTCCAATTTTGGGATATTACAGTGGTATCAGAGCATAGTCTTGGCTCAGCCTGTGGAACTCAGTCATTATGCTATAAGAAGACAAAGAAAAGAAGCAAGATCAGAATGATAGATAGAATGAGCTTTGTCTCATCATTTTTCAGATCCAGAAAGAACCTCTCCAAGGAGGTTAAGCAGATGAAGGAGCATAGATGCAATGAAACTCCTAGAAGGTTTCAAGAAGAGGAAGGGCCATGCACTTCCTATTCTAAAATTGGAGAATATAAGAGACATGAAGAACAATTTTAATCTGAAATTCTAAGTGAATACCTTGCTGAATAAAAATCTAAATCTAGAGCCTTCAAGGAGACTCTAGCTTTACCACAGTTCATTCAACTGGAGGAAGAAAGAAGACCCCACAGCTATGGGATGATGACAGGCAATAGATTCCTATTGTCCACCTTTTATGGATCACTCACATGTGCAGAAAAGGCTTGGGTGATGAAGCTAGAGGATTTCTTCCTACTACACCTAGTAGTAGAGAGAGAGGTTGTAGAAATTGCAACGCTGCACCTTGAAGGTGAAGCAAATGCTTGGTGGTTCAGGCATTTGAGCCAAGCAAGAGTGTCTACTCTTGCTAAGTTTTCTCAAAAGATGATCAATAAATTTTGCAAAGAGAAATCAGAGGAGGAGAAGCCCTCAACACTAGTAGAAGAGGCATGTACCAGCGCTATTATAACCATGGAGGAGTAGCCTTCTTCTTCAGCAGTTTGGGAAGCCAACACATATGAGGAAGAAACTCTTGCAGCCCTGCAAGAAGCTTCCAAATTTCACCAAGGTATGCTTAAGTCTCCATCTCTTATCATTTTAGAAAATCTTATGGAGGGATCTACATCATTGTATACTACTGATTTAGAGCAATAGATTTGCACTGCACTGTACAAGGCAAGGATGAAGAAAAGAGGACCCATTCCTTATGGGAGCATTCAAATGGAAGCTTCATTCATGAAGCAGTGGAGGAAGAAGAGAGAGGTGGTAGAAATCTTGAAGTGAGAAACACTTTCTCCTTTCTAGATGACTCTTTCTCAATGAGCACTCCCCAGCTCAAAGAGAAACTTCTACCTGTAGCAGATCCAGAACCTTATTGGTTTTGGAAGGCCATTGATGAAGAGAAGGTCTCATGGAGAGATCTCATTGGAAGTGAACTTCAACACATCAGGGAGTGAAAATTTGTTCAACAGTTTGAGGTTTTTCCCTCATCATACTTGGATATTTGTGGATTCAAGGGGGACATTGATGAGAGGTCTTCTCTAGAATATCTCCAAGGAGTTGCATTTCAAAATCCCATGAAATGCAAGAAGAGAAATTTGATTTGGGAGGATGGTAGTCTTCCTTGGGAGGGTGCTAAGGAAGAACATGAGGGGAAGCACCTACATGTAGATGGATGGGTGTGGATGATGGGCAAGAAGATGGAAAACTACCTGCAAATATATGATACTAGGTAGCAAGAGGCTTGGCTGCCTTGGATACTCTTGAAAGAGTTTGGACATCATCCTCTTTCTAAGGGTATGTGGCAGGATACTTGCATCATTGGGAAGCAAGGAGTATGGACACATTGTGTTGACATGACATTATTCATATTAATTACCATGTTTTCACCACATGATTTGTATGATGGAGGTATGGGGAGGCAACAAAAACGTTTGTTGCTTTGGTTGTTCTTGGGAGAGTAAGGGTAAATTTTCTCTCACACTTTGCATGATATTGCAGGAGTAGGAGATGCCACTATCATGGTGCAAAGGGGCTAATCCTTGGCCTTAGATGATCAAGAGGTAATTCCACTTTGGGAGGAACTTCTTATGTGTAGCAGCATTATGGGAGATGTCTTTGACAAGGAGCATGTCAAAGAATGGAGTTATGAGTTGGCAGGAGCTTATTTGCATGGGCCAACAACGTTGTCACTTGGGAGCTTGGGTTTATTGATGGAGTGTCCCCAGGATCACTTCACCATTGATGCACTTCGTGCGAAAGGAGGAAGTGATATTGATGGAGTAGTGGATGGAAACATCTATTACAGAGATATGATCTTCTTAACTTGGATTTCCAAGCATAAGAAGGGTGATCTTCATGCAACATATGGTTCATTCCTCTTCATGGGAGTGTTTCATACCACTATGGAGGAATTATTCATATACATATGCATCATCTTACTCTCAACACATGGTAAGAATATTTTTTTTCCATCCATTAATTTTCTAACACATTATTTTCATATTCTTACCATTCCTATTTAGTGCATTTCTCCACAAGAGGGCAAGATTTTCATTGAGCTCCATGGTCAACATTGGGCCAAATTTTATGATGGAGACAGCCATATTTTATATGGCCTTGGGCAAGTGTTTTCTTTCATGTATGTTCAGTTGAAGTACCCAGCCATTTTCTATATATCAGTAGATGTCATGACATACATAATTATCCATGTAACAAAAAACAACTTGCCATGTAATTTTTTGAAGCAGCAGTTTGGAAAACTGTGTTGTCACTATTGGGAAAACTATTGGTACCTTCTTGCACCACATGAAACCTTTAGCATTTTCCTAATTTTGATGTTGATAATGATTTCATTTTCTGATATTTATCTTATTTGTATTGGAAGCATGATTGGGAGAGAGACACATGGGTTGGATGTGTCCTTTGGGGAAGAGGATTCCCACACTTTTTGCATTGCATGTTCTAATGTGAACAGGAGAGGAGATATGGACACCATAGCCAAAAATTTGTTTCTTTTTGAGGTGGGCCATGTGATTGATGGGATTCCATATGGTGATGATTTCCTATCCATCACATATGGGATGATTTGGTCCAGCTTGATTCACAGCGTTGGAGAGGAGATCTTTGGAGATCTAGTCTTCATCTTGCCACTTAAGGGAAATTTTTTTGCAGCCCAAGATTAGGATATGCTCTACACTTTTCATAAGTGGAGAGGAGGAAAGTGTGGGGTAGGACCCTATGTATATCATGTTCATATTTTCAGCCCACCTACATTGCATGAGCTCAAGGTGGAGGAGCATTTTTAGGATTTTCCATGTTGGGAGGTGACTCATTTTGTATGGATGATTACTTGGGGATGGAGGATCCACATGGGAAGGATGTTTCCAAATACATCTTAGACTCCATGCCTTGAGAGGACCTCTATACAACACCTTATTGCCTCCTTGAGTACTTTACTTATTCATGATGATAGCCCTTTGGCTAGCTTGCATGCTTGGGAGGGGAAATTTGGAGATTCATTGATGAGACAACATCTCATTCCTTGGAGGAGTACATCATATGTGGATGCTACAGTAGGAGGAAGGGAGACTCTTTAGTTCTATCCATGCAGTTGCTTGAGGACAAGCAACATTTGGGAGGGGAGGACTGTAATATTCCAAAATTTGCATGCAGCAAATTAGAATATTAAATTTTTTTTATTTCACTTAGGAGATGAATAAATGGGTAAGAAGGCCCGTGCATAGTAAAAATCTAAATAAAATCATTCATAATGTGAAAGGGGATCAACATAAAGGCTGCATTTCACACCTTCATGTGTGAACAGGAACGTTTGTATGTGGACAAGGTCTAGTTTGACCAAGTCAACAGCGCTGGGATAGGAGGTGGAGAGAAACTTGTGAGACAGCGTAGAGATAGTGGGAGGAATATTCCTTGGTGGGGGAAACCCTAATTGAGTAGGGCCCAAGGCAAGAAGGCTCACACATGTATAAAATAAGGGCAAGGAAGCCATAGAAAGACATCTTTGGAATGATATTTGATTTGTCTGCATAGACTTTTCTTCATCCTCTTACTGTTGAGCAAAGTTGTTGTGTTGCTTAGCACAAGGATTTCCTTTTTAGGAATCCTTCTCCTTTCTTGATAGGCCTCTTGAAGAAGATTGTACTGATTTGTCTCACATCCAGGCTTGAGGCCAAGCATCCTCCTTCATCTACAGCGTTATTTTTGCAGCAGTATAACGTTGTGTTGCTAGGTGTTGCAATGAGGGTTCGCAACACCACTTCCTGCACTCATTTTTCAAAGGAGGGAGCCTCCATTCCTTTCAAAGATCAGTAAGGAAGGCTCAGGAGCAGATTTGCATATCTTGGCACTTGGCCAAAGGACTTCCATCATCTATAGCACAGTCCCTTGCAGGAACTGCCTCATTTCTTGTAGTGTTGCAATGAGAGAGTCAATCCCCTCAATCTTGAGCTTTTTACTTAGGGAAAGGGCCAATCCTTCTCCCGGAAACTTTGTAAGAAGGATCCTTGATATGTATTTATGCAGGAACGCAACAAAATACAGAAATAACCATAAACATAGAAATACAGCGGAAATAAGGCTTCATTTCATTAATATAAAATCATAGAAATATTCTTACAAACATGATGGAAATAAAATAGCTAGGGTGCTGGTATCGAATATTTGAGAAGATATGTGGAGACTACAGACCTCTGATGCAATATCCCAAAATCGGGACTGCTAGCAAGGCATGCCCGAAAAACGCATTTTTTAGGAATGTATGCTATAGGATTGGAAACCAGCACTTGTATCCCTTAGATCTGACCATATAAGACCTGAATCCAAGAGGGATTAAAAAAAAAATCCTCCTATGTGGGTTAAACAGGTCTCGCCACACCTAGTGCAGTTAGAAAATGCCCAAAGAAGGGGCTGCAGCAATACAAAACAACACTGCTAGAAAAATAACATAGTTTAGCCCAATATTTGTAGGAGATCAATATGGTAGCTCAAATATAGCTGATACAACAGTAAATCAGATTTAAAATAGAGCTTACACTGTGTATAACAGAAAGGAGAAGGATTTACAAGAAGAAACCCTCAGAAATGAGGTGCTACAACCACAAGAAATGCCTGAATAAGCTTGACAGCGTTATTTTCATTAGCTGAAGTAGCAGTAGGTTACTACTCAGATCTAGAGCAGATCTGTATACAAGAAAGGCCCCTTTATACATTCCCCTTGGGGATATCAACAAAACATGAAAGTACAAGAGTAGATCCGAGATCTAAGTTATAGATCTGCAGTAATATTTAGAAAATTCTGAAGTATAAAATGTATACCATATCATATCTAAAACAAAAATGGATTGTATGGCCAATCCATGGATCACCACAGTGAAAGGAAGGATCCAATCACTAGAGATCTCTCCTCCAAGTTGATTCCAAAACTCCCTGCAACTCTGCTACTGCAAATAATGCAGTACTGCAAAAGGGACTATGTTGTAGACTATGAGTACACTTTGGCCTGATGCCAAGATCTGGATCTAAATCTCCCAAGGTCTAGAACACTCTTGTCTAAGGGATAGATGACTTTCCCAGTGAAAAGGGGTGCTAGAGCTGCATAGATCTGAAGAGATATATCCTCCAATTGATGCAGTTCACAAGGACAACCCAATCCTAAACAGGACTAGCGTTGTAGGTGTAAGATGAAGCTTGGCCAAATGCCAGATAGTGGACAAGACAAACAAGGATCCTCCAAGAGCTGCTCTAGGAAGGAGGTGGTATTCTCGCTCAAGAACACCCAGTGCTAAACAACACTATTCTCAGCTAAACAATAAGAGAATAAGAAATGTCTAAACAGACAATTTCTTCAAAAAATTATAATCATCAACAACCTTCTCATGTTTCTCTCCTCTTCCCTTTATAAGATAAAAGCCTTGTCAAACCCTAAACCACTTCAATGAGTTAGCTCCTTTCACATTTGGAGCCTCCATCTAGAACTGCATTGTGCATCCATGAGGTACATTGCATCTAGATTGCGTTGTGGATTTGGTCAAGGTTGACCCAGTCTCATATTTCAAACCCATGCACACCTACAAGTGTCTATTTTATATGGCCCATATTTGTCTTTTTTCATATAGGCATGGATTTATTCATTGTTTTCAGGAGTTTTACATGTCCTCCTTGATTCATTTATTCAATCAATAGAAAATGAAACAAAATTGAATATTCCTCTTAGCTTGGGCTAAATAGGAATATTACAGTCTTCCCCTCCCAAATTTTTCTTGTCCTCAAGCAATTGTAACGATAAAAATGAAATGGATTGGGAAAACATCTTTCCTCAAGAAATCATCCATACAAAATGAGTCACCTCCCAACATGGTAAGTCCAGAAATTTCTCCTCCACCTTGAGTTCATGCAATGTAGGTGGGATGAAAAACTAAACATGGTAGACATAGGTGCCTACCTCACACTGTCCTCCTCTCCACTTAAGATAAGTGTGGAGTTCTTGATGATCCTGGGCTGCAATGATGTTGCCTTCAAGAGGCAAGATGAAGACTAGATATCTAAAGATCTTCTCTCCAACATTGTGGATCAAGCTGTCCCAAACCATTCCATATGTGATGGATGGGAAATAATCACCATATGGCATCTCTCAAACTCATGGCCCACTTCATAAAGAAACAAGTGTTTGGCTGGGGTAGCCATATCTCCTCTCATGTTCCCATTAGAACATGCAATGCAGAAAATGTGGGAATCCTCTTCCCAAAAGAACACATCTAACCAATGTGTTTCCTCTCCAATCATGCTCCTCACAAAAGCAAGATCAACTTCAGCAATTGGAACCATTATTAGCATCAAGAAAAATGAAATACTGAAGGTTTCATATGGTGTAGGAAGGTACCAACAGTCTCCCATGAAGTGACAACACTGTTTTCCCAATTGAAACTTCAGAAAATTACAAGGCAAGTGGTTGTTGGACACATGGTGGTCTATGTATGTTATTTCATTTACTAATGAATAGTAGATGGTTGTATACAACAAATGAACATACATGAAGTAATACAAAACTTTCCCATGGCCATATAAGAGATGGTTGTCTCCATAATACAATTTTTCCCAATGTTGATTATGGAGCTCAATGAAAAGCTTGCCCTCTTGTGGAGAAATGCACTGCATAGAAATGGTAAGAGTATGCAGATCACTAAATGCTAGAACAAGATCCTTACCATGTGCTAGGTGTAAGATCATGATAGGGTCCGTGAACAAATTCTCCATAATTATATGACATGCTCTCATGAAGAGAAATGAATCATGTGCTGCATAAAGATCCTTCCTCATGTACTTGGAAATCCAAGCCAAGAATAACATATCACAGCAATAGATGTCTCCATCCATTACTCCATATTTCTCACCTCCTCCTTGTCCATCAAGTGCACCAACAGTGGAATGATCCTGGGGACACTCCCTCCATAATTTAATGCTCCAGAGTGACAGCGTTGTTGGCCTATGCAAATAGGCTCTTGCCAATACATAGCTCCTTTCTTTGACATTTTTATTGTCAAAGACATCTTCCATAATGTTGCTACAAACAATAATTTCCTTCCGGAGTGGAAGTACTTCTAGATCATCCAAGGCTAAGGGGATAATTCTATCTCCTCCTCCTGCAACATTATGCAAAGTGTGAGGGAAAATCTGCTCTTTCTCTCCCAAGAACATCCAAAGCAACAAAATATTTTGTTGCTTCCCCATACCTCCATCATATAAATGATGTGGTGAAAACATGGTGATTGATATGAAGAATGTCATATCAACATAATGTGTCCATACTCCTTGCTACCCAATGATGCAAGTATCCTGCCACACATCTTTCCTCCACATACCCTTAGAAAGAGGATGATGGCCAAACTCTTTCAGAAGTAACCAGTGCATCCAAGCCTCCTGCTACCCGGTATCATAGATTTGCAAGTATATTTCTAGCCTCTTGCTCACCATCCACATCCATTCATCCACCGGTGGATCATGGACCTCATTATGAAAAAATTTGGTATCCTCCCCTTGTAGGACACCAACCTTCTCAAATCTTTGAAGAACTCTGCACTTCATGGAATGTTGAAGTGCACCTTCCATGGGATCTCTTGATGAGACCTCCTCCTCATGCATGGTCTTCCAAAACCAGTGGGGTCTTGGATCTGTTGCAAGTAGAAGTCTCTCTTTGAGCTGTGGCATGCTCATTGAGAAAGTGTCATTTAGAGAGGAGAAAATGTTTCTCATCTCAAGATGTCTACCCCTTGTCTCCATTGCTTCCTGAATGAAGATGACATATGATTTCTCCCATGAGGAATGGGTCCTCCTTCCTTCACTGCTGCTCTTGGATAGCGCAGTGCAACTCTACTACTCTATATTAGCAGTAAGTGATGATTCTAGGTCATGCAACAACAAGTTTCCACAACCCTCAAAAAGGTTTGTTGCAATAATAGAAGGTGGAAACTCAATCATACCTTGATAGGCTTTGGGAACATCTTGTATGGCTGCAAGAGTTCCTTCTTATACTATGTTGGCTCCCTCAACTGCTGGTGTTGAAGGCTACTCCTCCAAGGTTGTCATAGTGCTGCTACAAATTTCCTTAAGGGATAGTGAGGACTTCTCTTCCTCAAATCTCTTGATCACCCTTTGAGTGAAACCTGCAAAAGAAGATAATTTTTCATGTCTCACATGGTTGAACCACCAATTGCTTGCTTCACCCTTTAGGTGCAGCACTGCAATCTCTACTGCTTATCTCTCTACCACTGGATTTAGTAGGAAAAATGCACCGAGTATTCTTTCCCAATCTTTGGATGCAGATGTCCCATCAAAAGTGGACAATAGAAATCTATTGCCCTTGATTTCTCCCTTGTTGCAGGGTCTCCTCCCTTCCTTAAATTGGATGAACTGTGGGAAGGCCAGAGTCTCCTTGAAGGCTCTAGGTTGAGACTTTTACTCAACAAGTTACTCACTCAGGATCTAATGATCCAGGTGTCCTCCATGCTTCTTATCTTCTGCTTTGTGAGAGTAGGAAGTGCATGGTCCTTCCTCTTCTCCTTCTTCTATCTCCTTAACCTCCTTGGAGAGTTACTTTATGGATCTAAAAACTAATGAAAGCAAGCTCATTATTTTCATAATCTTGATATATATCTTGAGACTCACAGGTTGAGCCAAGAAAGATGCTCTGATACCACTGTAATATCCCAAAATCGGGACTGTTAGCAAGGCATGCCTGAAAAATGCATTTTTCAGGAATGTATGCTACAGGATTGGAAACCAGCACTTGGATCCCTTAGATTTGACCATCTAAGACCTGAATACAAGAGGGATTCAAAAAAAAATCCTTCTATGTGGGTTAAATAGTTCTCCCCACACCTAGTGCAGCTAGAAAATTCCCAAAGAAGGGGCTGCAACAATACAAAACAACACTGATGAAAAAATAATGCAGTTTAGCCCAATATTTGCAGGAGATCAATATGGTAGCTCAAATATAGTTGATACAATAGTAAATCAGATTTATAATAGAGCTTACATAGTGTATAACAGAAAGGAGAAGGATTTACAAGAAGAAACCCTCAGAAATGAGGTGCTACAAACACAAGAAATGTCTGAATAAGCTTGATAGCGTTATTTTCATTGGCTGAAGCAGTAGTAGGGTACAACTCAGATCTAGAGTAGTTCTTTATACAAAATGATAGATCTATTTCAGATCTGTATACAAGAAAGGATCCTTTATACATTCCCCTTAGGGATCTTAGCAAAACATGAAAGTATAAGAGTAGATCTGAGATCTAAGTTACAGATCTGCAGTATTATTCAAAAAAATTCTAAAGTATAAAATGTACAGTAGATAAAATCTTAAAAAAAAATGGTTTGGATGGCCAATCCATGGATCACCATAGTGAAAGGAAGGATCCAATCACTAGATATCTCTCCTCCATGTTGATGCCAAAACTCCCTGCAACTCTGATACTGCAAATAACGCAGTACTACAAAAGGGAATGGGTTGTAGACTTTGAGTACACTTTGGCCTGATGCCAATATCTGGATCTGAAGCTCCCAAGCTCTAGAACACTCTTTTCAAAGGGATATATGCCTTTCCCAGTGAAAAGGGGTGCTAGAGCTGCATATATCTAAAGAGATCTATCCTCCACTTGTTGCAGCTCACAAGGACAACCCAATCCTAAATAGGACTAGCGCTCTAGGTGTAAGATGAAGCTTGGCCAAATGCCAGATAGTGAACAAGACAAACAAGGCTCCTCCAAGAGTTGCTCTAGGAAGGAGGTCAGATTGCCACTCAGGAACACCCAGTGCTAAGCAACACTATTCTCAGCTAAACAATAAGAGAATAAGAAATTTCTAAAAAGATAATATCTTCAGAAAATGATAATCATCAACAACCTTCTCATGCTACTCTCCTCTTCCTTTTATAAATAAAAACCTTGTCAAACCCTAAACCACTTCAATGAGTTAGCTCCTTTCACATTTGGAGCCTCCATCTAGAACTGCGTTGTGCATCCATGAGGTACATTGCATCTAGACTGCATTGTGGATTTGATCAAGGTTGACCTAGTCTCATAATTCAAACCCATTCACACCTGTAAGTGTTTATTTTATATGGCCCAGATTTGTCTTTGTTCACATAGACATGGATTTATTTGTTGTTTTCAGGAGTTTTACATGTCCTCCTTGATTAATTTATTCAATCAACAGAAAATGAAACAAAATTGAATATTCCTCTTAGCTTGGGCTAAGTTGGAATATTACATCTGAACTATGTTACAATGAGTCTCGAGGGCCTATTTATTATGGAGAAACAATGGAGAACTCTAAACGTCCAAAAACCTAACCCTAGGAGGCCCCGTTTGGGTAAATTGGTGTTTCAACTTCCCGGGGATGTAACTTCGGCATACTATCTCCGTTTGGGGCCTCAAAATGGCTCTGAAAGTTTAGAGCCCGAAAAACTACTAAAAATGGTAAGTTGTGAAAAAAAAAATGAAAGAGACAATGGTGGGGCCCCAAGTGGAATAGGTGGGTGGCCACCAATATCCACCTGGATCATTCCTCCCCCCTTAGGAAGCAATGGTCCCCATTGCATTGAGTTCCTCCATGATATGAGGAAACTTTGGTTGAACTTGGTCGCTGGTTAACCACTTGCCTTGGTGCAAGAGTTGGCCAACTTTGACAACCCGATACAGTTGGATCTTTTGTCAGCGAGTGTTCTTGATTTGCATGTCCATGATACAGTCTGTGGTGGCATGTTCCATGCAGTCTGGGTTTAACTCTTTTGGTGTGAGTTCTTCTGCAATGTCAGAGGTGTTCAGTAGAGGTGGGAAGTAGGGACGAATGCGGTCTACATTGAATAGTAGGTGCAGACCAAGGAATGGTGGAATACTGAGCTCGAAGGCATTGTTCCCTACAGCCTTGGTGATGGTGTACGGCCCATATCAGAGCGGGCGAATCTTGCAGTGG
Source organism: Pinus albicaulis (assembly GCA_034641835.2). Taxonomy (NCBI): domain Eukaryota; kingdom Viridiplantae; phylum Streptophyta; class Pinopsida; order Pinales; family Pinaceae; genus Pinus; species Pinus albicaulis. Next base: position 235,585,195 of record CM076578.1, read on the forward strand.
GGTCCAGTGAGGCTCTCCTTCTACAAATGTAGCCACACTTTTTCGCCCACCTAGAAGTTGTGTGGCACTCGATGTTGATCATGTTATTGCTTGTACTTAGCATTGGCTCTGTCCAATATGTCATGAACTTATTGGTGGATGTGTTGAATGGGCTCGATGAAGTTGTTTTATTTGTCAGCTTCAGACTGGACATGAGACGAATCGGCTTGAATAGCTGCAAATGGCATGGCTACATCAATGGGACATAGTGGCTGGAATCCCAAGCCCACCTGAAAGGGGTTGTGGCTGGTTCAGCTGTGGAGAGCCCAGTTATAACTGTGTTTTACATAAGGAAGGCTCTCATCCCATGTGCGTGGATGATTTGAATTGTACATGCGTAGAATATGTACAATCATCCTGTTGATGACCTCTGTCTGGCCATCAGTTTGGGGATGGAAAGCTGTGGACTTGGTGAGCTTGGTTTCCAACATTGACCAGAGGCTGGACCAAAATGTGCTGAGGAACCTGCTATCACGATCTGATATGATATAATGTGGGATCCCAAAGTGCACCCACACTCATTCAAAGAAGATTTTAGCAGTGGCTTCTAATGTGATATTCTTCTTGCAGGCCGCCATAATGGCCATTTTTGAGAATTTGTCGACGACCATGAAAACATAGTCATTTCCATGCTTAGTAGAAGGAAGGCCTGACATGTAATCCATGGAGATGGATTCCCAAGGTCGAATAGGGGTAGGTAGCGGAGTATAGAGCCCTTGCTTCTTGATGGTTGGTTTGGAAATGGTGCAAGCAGTACAGGATTTGATGTACTTCCTGACATCCTGTCGAAGGTTCGGCCAATAGAAATACTTCTGCAGTACTGCCACTATTTTCTCGACCCCAAAATTCCCAGCGACTTGATTGTAGTGTGCTTCCCATATCATGTTGGCATGCTTGCTTGAAGGAACACAAAGGTGTCCCAGGTGACATAATAGTGCATCTTGGAGGTGAAAATTTGGAACTTGCATACCCCCCAAGAGTGCCTTGTATGTGTAGTTGAATTCTGGATTGCTCTTGTAGAGAAGCGGCCAATCAGGAGTCTCATGCCCACAAGAGTTGAGAACTGTGGTTATGGCCACGTTTGGTGGTCACCTGAGGCAGTCTGCAACATTATTGGTGTTACCATTCTTGTACTTAATGTTCAAATGAAATTGTTGTAGATATGTGGACCACTTCTGATGGCGATCATTCTGCAACTTCCCTTGTGTCTGTATGAACTGCAAGGGTCGGTGGTCTGTGTGGATGATTGTTTCCTTCCCCAAAATTTAATGCTTCCATTTTCGACAAGCCTGCATAATGGAATACATTTCTTTGTCATAAGTGGGATACTTTCAAACTTTTTCGAACAATGTATCACTATGATATGCCACTGGATTCCCCTATTGAGTAAGAACTACCCCAATAGAATATTCAGAGGCATCTGTCTTGATCCAAAATGGTTGTTGCAAGTTTGGTAATGTGAGCACTGGGGTAGAACATAGGTGATGCTTCAATTCTACGAATACCTTCTATTGAGATTCCGACCAATAGAATTTTTCCTTCACTCCTCCCTTGGTGACTTGAGTCAAGGGCCAAGTGATATGAGAGAATCCCAACACGAACCTGCGGTAGAAATTAGCAAGACCCAGAAAGCTGCGAAGCTCTATTAGGGTGGTTGGGGCTGGCCAATCCTGAATGACTTGGATCTTGGCTAGATCCACATGCACCCACTTTCATCAATAATGTATCCTAGATACTAAACCTGGGTCATGCCAAAAGTGCACTTCTCCAAATTGGCACACAACTTGTGTTGTCGCAGTGTTTGGAGGACTTCTTGGATGTGGTGGAGGTGCTCTTCCCAAGTCTGGCTGAAGATCAGAATGTCATCCAAGTATACCACTACAAATGAGTTGGTGAATGGATGCAAGATGTCATCCATCAGCCTCATGAAGGTTGTGGGAGCATTTTTCAATCCGAAAGGCATGAAGAGCCATTCGAAAATGCCCTCCTTGGATTTGAAGGAAGTCTTCCACACATCAGAGGGTTCAATTGGTACCTAGTGATACCCAGACTTCAATTCGATCTTGCTAAAATATTTTTCCCCTTTGATTTGCTCCAGAAGGTCATCAATCCGTGGGATCAGGTACCTATTCCAGACAGTGATATTGTTCAACGCCAAATAGTCAATACAGAGTCTCCAAGTCCCATCCTTCTTCTATACCAACACGATCGGGCTCCCACAATGCGATAAACTTGGCCAGATGTGACCTTTATGCAGCAGCTCCTGAATCTGCCTCTTTATTTCATCATTCTCTAGAACAGAGAGCCTATAGATCGGTCCATTGGGTAGCGGCACACCTGGGGTCAGGTCAATGGGGTGCTTGACCTGAAAGTGTAGAGACACTCCTAAGGGAGAGGTGAATATGTCCCTGTGCTCCTCCACAACCTTGTCCATTTGTTGTTGTCATATAGAGGAGCCATGTCTGGAGGTCGTGGCCACATTCTTCTTCTCTCCCTAGGGGTGGATCATCAGGAAAACAAATTTCTTGGTTTGGGAAATGAGCTTACTGCATTGTTTTGCAGTAACCAAAGAGATAGTGGGAGGCAGTGGTACCTCTGGTATTCTGTACAATTTATTTCCCAAAGTAACAATAACAGCGTGAGGTCGGGACTCATACACAACATGTTGCTTCCACAAGTATGGTTGGCCTAATAATACATCAGAAAAATCAATAGGAGCAATGTCACACAATACCTCATCCATGAAGGGCTTGATGCTATAGGGAAGGCAACACTATTGGCTGACGCGAAGATCCCATCCTTGGTGAAGCCACCCGATAGTGTATGGTTGTGGGTGCGCTGTGGTCGGCAAGCCAAAACGCTTCACGAAAACTGTTGAAATGAGGTTCTTTTGGATCCCATTTTCAACAATGAACCGTAGCGGGGAATTTTTTACCCACATCTGGGAGTGGAAGAGATGCTCTGCATCCTCTGGATCTTCTGGTTCCTCCTTCTGGATCTTCATAGTGGCAACAGTGGTGTTGGGCTCCACATCAATAATCTACTTCCCTTTGTCATTCCCCTTATTCGGTTCTGATTCAAAGTCAGAGCATGCATCTAATTCAGATGCCCTCATCTCGGCCACTAACAACTACTTGGCCCGACACTCACTTGTGTTGTGAGTGGAGCTCTTATGGAACTCACACCACTTTCCCGGGTCCTTCTTTGGGTTCACGGTGTTTTTCTTTGCTTGTTTCTTTGGAAAGTTATCTTGGGCCACCATGCCTTGGATTTGTCCTTTGTTCTGCGGTTTGGGGGCACCTTTCCCTTGCTTTTGATTCACTGATCCAATGTCTTGCTTCTTCTATTTGAATTTCTGCTCAATCTTGGTAGCATACCGGTATGCCGTACCAAGCAAGGAGATGTCAAGGAACTCCATTTCCTCTTAAATGTATCTATGAAAATAGTCGTGAAACTTTAGCACCAAATGTTTCTCTGAATCTTTGATACCCAACTTTGTGTGCAGGGTATAGAATAGATTCGTTAGCTCATGCACATCTTGATCCCTTTATTGCTGCAGCGTGGTCCATCGTATGTACTTGTCCTCATAGCTCCCCAAGGGATAGTATTGTTCCTTGATGGCATCTCAAAAATAATTCCAAGTGGGTACGACTGAGAAAAGAGAGGGTTTTGTCTCATCCTTTTTGTCACAGTAGGTTTCCCACCAGTCCTTCACATGGGGGGTAGCTTTGAGGAGTGCAAAAATAAAATTCTTCCGGTCAGAAAAGTCATGAACCGAGAAATATCCTTCTAATAGATTCAACCATCTATCTCTGGCATCTGCATCTATTTGACCCTCAAATATGGGAATGTCAAATTTTACTTGTACCTTAAAGGGAGTCGCACCTCGCATCTGCATCTATTTGACCCTCAAATATGGGAATGTCAAAGTTTACTTATACCTTAAAGGGAGTCACACCTCCAAAGTGGTTGTTGGATGCAGATGCGCCACCAGTGGGCAGTCGTTGAAGGATCTGGGAAAAGTTATCCATCATCGTGTTCCTTTTTTTTTCGAGGGCCTCCTCGAGTAATATTTTGATAGGATCTCCTGCTCCCTCATCTTTATTTTTGTCCCTCATGGGCGTCCATCAGGGTTTGCGAGGTTGATCTTGAAAAGGTTCCACCAAATCGAGCCCTAACTCCTTATACCCTAACCTAGTTGGGGACATGCAAAGAAGGATTGAGAAAAACCAGACCACTATGATACCACTGATCCAGATTTATACAGGAACGCAACAAAATACAGAAATAACCATAAACATAGAAATACAACAGAAATAAGGCTTCATTTCATTAATATCAAATCACAAAAATATGCTTACAAACATTATGGAAATAAAATAGCTAGGGTGCTAGTAGCAAATCTATGAGAATAGATGTGGTGACTACCGACCTCTGAATTGTGTTACAATGAGGCTTGAGGGCCTATTTATTATGGAGAAACAATGGAGAACTCTAAACGTCCAAAAACCTAACCCTAGGAGATGAAGCGCCAAAATTATGTGCCCTGTTTGGTGTTTCAACTTCCCGGGGACGTAACTTTGGCATACTATCTCCATTTGGGGCCTTAAAACAGCTCCGAAAGTTCAGGATCCGAAAAAATGCTAAAAATAGTAAGTTGTGAAAAAAAAACTAAAAGACATAATGGTGGGGACCCAAGTGGAATAGGTAGGTGGCCACCAATATCCACCTGGATCAATCCTCCTTAATTTCTTGTATCATTCAGATGTATGTATACAAAGCTTTAGTTATACTATTTTTTTCAAATCCAAATCTGTAGATCTAACATTTTGTACATTGTGCTTTCACGAAACCCTTGCCGAGTTGTCTTTTTGATGTGTAAAAGGAGCTAGATCTCCATTTTTCTTCATTTTCTAAGCAATAAAACTCTAGATCTAATTTTTTCATCATATTTTATCAAAAACCCTCTTTAAAAGGCACTATGCAAGCTTTAGAAAACTTCTGTTTAGTCAAGTCATGGGATTTAAGTGTTTTTAAGCCATATCGGGACCGGGAGATCTATTTAAATAAGCAAAAATGAATTTTTTCGAATATTTTTTTGGTGTGAGTCCCCAATTACATATGCTAAGGGATCTTAGTGTTATTTCCCCTATTATAATGAAATTTTCTGAAAATAACATTTTTAGAGCATAAATTGCTGCTTTTCCCCACTTTTGGCTAATATAATGGATCATATTTCTTGTTGTTGTACATGTAATTGATGGCTATTTGTTTTATACACATTTTATGAGTTATTTCTCATTTCTATTCCAGATTTTTGTTCATGTATTGCTACAGTCCCATTTTGGGATATTATAGTACACTAGTTATTATAGGTATGAGAATGATCACACACTCATGTCCATAACTTCATACTAGTTCCAAGAGAGGAAGGCTTGTCAATCTGAAGAAGGAACGATTGTTTAGAACCCTAGGAGGAACTTGTATGACATCAAGGCATCAAGTTGTAAAGTTACTCTTTTAAGTCAAGATAATACATATGGATCTCCTTTTCTCATTGAGTTTTTCTTGTGCTTATGAATAATTCAATACTTAGTTTCCTTGATCACTAAGTTAGATTAGTTGTTCTCAATTATTATATGTTGCAGGTGCTTTTAATTCTTTTTTCTGTCTTTGATTGTATGTTTTACTTACTAAAGAAGCCTCTTTGGAGTGACTAGATAAAATACTGCACCAAACATCGGAATAGTATCCTCTTTCTTTGTTTATAATAATTCTGAATCGCATATAATATAGAGAAAAAGATTTACAAATGGATGTTTGTTTCTAGCTATATGTAGGATACTAGGGAGATCGCTCTTGTCTGCAAGAGGGATTAATCCACATATCACACCCTGATCCCAATGAAATTGACACCATGCATGCAATCAAGGAGAAATAAAGCTCAAATTGTGAGGCAAGAGCCTCACCAACTACAACTCCTTCCAAGAAATGTAGTTCGAGCTGCCCTCGAGTGCATATTCTAACCTCAAGCCATTGAAAGCCATTTCAAAATTGAATTGGCTATAGCACTAAGAAATTATTTCTACAAATTCGAATTATTTCCAGTAGCAAACTTAGCTCCTAGATCACTACTGCAATTTTTTGTGCTCCAATGCCATGTATAAATTTAATACAAAATACATTTATATCATGATTCTCCTGATCTAACAATATTCTAATGTTAAATACAGAATCGTTTCTACTAATCTTTGTGTAATTTAAAATACAATTTCCAATCATAATATCATGAAGAAATATCAATCACACATAACACAGATAATTTACTGGGGAAAGCTTATAGCTAAAAACCCCACTATCTTCTATTATGTATTATATCATGGATCATGAAACAATTACATACAAATCTCCAATCCAAGAGCTCTCAATACATGAGTTAACTGTCTCACACTGTCATACAAAAATTGGCAAGTTCCTTAGGCAATTTACTGTCTCCAGACAACCTTCCTCCACTGCGTAATCCCAACTAATAGAAATCCCTGAATGAGTGAAATCCTGCTTGCCTTGACTGCCCAATCCTCATGGTTGCATATTTTCAACTGGATAATGTCAAAACTCATAGTTTACTTCCTTTTCACCTAGAACTCAACTGGATCTCCACTGGATCTGACATGCATGTAATTAATGATAGTAAATCTTGAGCTGCATGTGAGACCACTGATTGTGAATTAATTAATAATTAATTCACTTGATCTCTCACTAGTGTATCTTTAGTTACAACTAGCACAACTGAGTTTAACTCACTTAACTGAGTTAAACTACTTTACAACTTGCATAATTGCACTTCCAACTTTGTTACAACTTCAAATCACTCATTTACAACTAAGTCAACCTGCATGTCCCACCAACCAACCACTTAACTCAAAATTCCTTTAGCTAACTGATTTTCCACTTCAGTTAACTATTTACAAGTGCTCATTGAGAATAGAATATAGTTTATTTTCCAACTAATATTAAGGTATAATAATAGTATACATGCATCTATAAATAGGCAGGAAATCTATAAATAGAATTTTCACATACATCTATAAATAGACATACACCTAAAAATAGCATGAGATCCATCCTAGTGTAGGTGCTTCATTTTCACTAGGATCTTCTTGTTGAATATCAACCCTACCTCTCAACAAGAAAGGGATTATCCTTCACCCCTGTCCTGTCTCTATGGTATTCAAATTTTCTCCTGGTGAGAGCCTTCACCAGAATATCTACATCCCGGTCTTCCATGGGAATGTACTGAAGCAACATGATCCTCCTCTACACACCATATCTGAGATGATTGTACCAGATATCTATATTCTTAGATCTATCATGAAGCACATGATTAATCGAGATTTTAATGAAACTATGATTATTACAATGAATCACTGTTGGATCTAAATGAGAACCAAACAAACCAAACAAGATATTTCTCATCTAGATAGCCTCACATGTAGCTTGAATCGCTGTCATGTATTTTGCTTCCGTTGAACTGAGTGCCACGAATCTCTGCTTCCTAATGTGCAAGAAACAACTGTAGACCTGATACTAAAGATTCCCCCTAATGTGCTCTTTCTATCTGTTGGACTTACAACCCAATTTGCATTCGTGAAGCCATGCAACTTCACTCCATCCATCTGTATGTACCATAAAAAATACTCTGATGTGCCCCTCAGGTTTCTCATGACATGCTTACCTGCCTTCCAAAAGAGCTTGGTAGGCTTAACCATAGCTTGACTCAGCTGGTTAACCGCATAGCAAATGTTTGGTCTCGTGTTCACTAGATACATTAGCAAACCCACTAACTGTCGATAGACAGTAGCATCCACTACCTCTCTAGAAGTAGAATCCTCTTTCCTCCAGTTCCTTGGAAGAGGATTATCCATGGGCTTGCAACCCTCCATGTGAAACTTACCCAATATCTACCTTGCATACTTTCCTCGAGACAAAAAAAAGTTCACCATATCGCTAACATATTTCCAATACAAGGAAATAATGAAGCAGGCCCATATCCTTCATCTTGAACTCCTTTGCAAGATCCTCCTTGCATGAGTGTATCAAATACTCATCACCAGCCAATATTAAATCATCAACATAAAGAACAATGATTAAAATCTTACTCTCCACCACAATTTGGTATAGGTTTGCATCTACTTCACTTTTGGTGAAGCCCAGTCTGGTGAAATAGCCATCTGTCCAAGTGTACCAAGCACAGGGTGCTTGCTTCAGCCCATACAATTCTCTTTTGAGTCAGCACACATGCGACTCGTTGTTGAAGGTCTAAAAACCTACAGGTTTCTCTATGTACACCTCTTCCTCAATGATCCCATTGAGAAACACAGTCTTCACATCCATCTGATGAATGTGCTATCCCATCTGCGCTGAGAGAGCAAGGATGGTCCTTATGGAAGAATACCTTGCAACAGGTGCAAAGGTCTCTTCATAATCTATCCACTCAATCTGTGAGAAGCCCTGAGCCACAAATTTGGCCTTGTATTTCACCACAATCCCATTAATTGCTTGCTTTACCTTGTAGATCCATCTCTAACCTACCACTGATTTATCAACCAGCCTTGGAACAATTTCCCAAGCACTATTTTTGACAAGGAGCCATACTCCTCCACCATTGCATATACCCATGTGGGCTCCTACACTGCTTCTTGAAAGGAATATGGTTCAGTCACAATACATTTTCTCATGAGAGCCATGTATCCAGTAAATCGGTGAGGAGATTGTCTTTGTCTGCACTGTGAAGTAGGGGCTCCTACATTCTGTGCAACATCAAGTCTTGGCCTATCAGCTTCCATGGTACATATTCTACTAGTTCTAATGGTTGGATCTGTGTGAGTGGACTCATCCACTCCATGAACCTCATCCTATGGCTGATCCACATCTAGATACTCATATTTGGGAACCAATAGTTCCTCCTCTACATGCAAGTCATGCTCCCTCTCAAGCGATAACCACATGTCTTTCCCATCATCTAATTTTATATCTCATCGCACAATAGTCATCTTACTATTAGCAAAATACACACGATAATTATGTGGTGTTTCTGTGTAGCCCACAAAAATCCCAACTTTAGCAGTTGCCTCCAGCTTCTTCTTGGTGTTCTTCGTCACATGCACATAAACAAATGAGCCAAAAATCTTAAAGTGTAAAACATCCAATTTCTTACTAGCAAAAGCTTCTTCGGGTGTACTCATGCCAAGTACTCTATGAGGACAATGATTTTGCACATAAACCACATTGTTGCATGCTTCCACCCACAGATGCATTGGTAGGCCCTGATCATGCAACATCACTCGTGCTGCAACCATGATCGTTCTGTTCTTCCTCTCTGCGACCCCATTTTTCTATGGGTTATGAGGCACTATGAGTTCTCTTCGAATTAATTCTTTGCTATAGAAGTTCTTGAATTCCTTAGAGATGTATTCTCCACCATTATCGCTCCTAAGAGCCTTCACTTGCTTCCCTGATTCTTTCTTCACAAATGCCTTACACTCACAGAACTTTGAGAACATTTGATCCTTCTTCTGCATGAATAAGATCAAACATTTATGAGAAAATTCATCCACAAAATTGACATAGTAGTTATGTTTTTTTGTTGAAGCAATCGAGAAAGGTCCACACACGTCTGTGTGAACTCTCCCAAGGATCCCCGAAGCACAGTTCTCCTTCTCATGAAAGGTGGACTTTACATACTTCCCCATGGTGCAACCCTTGCACTAATCTAACTGAGCAATTTTTCCCATTGGAAGTCGAGTAGATATTTGTTGCATGACTTTCAAGGCTCCATGATGAAGATGGCCCAATCGCCTGTGCCATAATGCACCCTCTTCCTAGCTCACCACTTTTTCTTCCTTGCCCATCATGGTAGCACATCCATCTACCTCCATCTTGTAGATATTCTTAACTCAAATCCCTATCCTCTTGGATTGACCCATTTTTTTATGTCGCAGGAAAGCTTTTCCATCACTAAAAACAACGTCATAGCCTCTGTCCTCCAACATTGCGAAAGAGACCAAATTTTTATTCATACCTGGAACATGCATAACATCTTTCAATTGAAATGGGTTATCCTGACTCCCTATGAAATATAATGGTAACAATCCCTGTAGAACTGTACCAGCCGTCGTCGCCCATCTCTATATGCATCTGGAGATCTTTCTCCTCCAATTCACTGAAAAGTTCCTTATCTCCCGTCGTGTGAAAGGAAGTGCCAATATCAAAATACCACACCAATCCTAATGCACTTGACACCATGCATGCGATTAAGGAGAAGTCAAGATCAAATTGCGAGGCAAGGGCCTCACCAGCTGTAGCTCCAACAAGCTTCTTGTTCTTCTCCTTTTGTGGATAGTGTTATCACTCATAAAATGTGAAACATTACTTGACATGGTCATACATTTCATTTATCAAAAGGATAAGGTATCCTTAAGCCTTTCAAGTTGGTATAGGGCAATTTTAATTTTTTTACATGTTTAACCTATCCTAAGGTTCAAGGCCACCTCCATTTAGGTCATGTCATGTCCCATCAGTCATCATATGGTGTCAGCTTTCATTCCCTATGCATTTAAAATTTAAAAAGGGCACTTATGAAAGTTTTAAAACTTTTTGTAGTGTTTTATACAGCAAAACAACAATTTTTTCTATGAAACTGCCTAATAGTTTCGTAGCAAAACTATCAGATGTTAAACTAATCATGCTACGAAAAACGTTTTTCTTCCTTATCTTGTCAAACTCGATATGAAGTGTCATTCCATGATTGGAGGAGTTAGGGTGGAGGTCATTCGAGTCTGTTATGGTTAATTCAAAGGTACAAAACCATGTCCTAGGTCATAATTACCCTTTTTAGCATGCATGTGTCATGATTAATGCATGAGTTGTCATTTAAACCATAAAACCTTATCCAATTAGTATTTTTGTCATACTTTGCTTTATCTTTACATGTAATTGGATTTATGGAGAGCTGCTTCATCGAGCCAAGCAGGTTGTTGGCAGATTCAAACTTTGCAGGTGTCATCAATCAAGCGAGATTGAGAAGATATAATAACCCATGGATGCAAGGAAGAAAAAAAACAAAGGTGGTCATTTCCACAGGTATGAGCCCATGGACATGAATTTTATCAATGAAGACCCAACTGCCATGGAGGTTTTCAAAGGAATGGGTTGCATGCAATTCTGTCAAAGGTTGCAGTGTTGTCATCTACAAGTTTCCAAGGAATTTTCTAATTGTTTCACAGGAACAACTTCAAAATTTGGAATGTTGAACCTTACAGTGACACCAAACAACATTTCAATAGCAACAGGAATCCCTAGAGGAGGGGGATAGTGGTTTAAAGGAATTAAGTTCACAATGCAGGATTTCAAAGAGTTCATCAAACCAGAGCATGGTGAAATTGATCTGACAAATGCTATCCCTAGGAGTTTCATGAAGGACAACTACTCAAAGCTGTTAATGATCATTCTGAAATATTTTGCCTATGAAGGAAGGTTTCACATGGTCTACTCCTACCACCTTAGGCTTCTTCTACATTTTTTGGGTAAGAGGTCACTTGACTTGCCCTTTTATTTATACAAAAGTCTAGGAAAAATGTCAGATAAGGTTCAAATTAAAACAGAGGGAAATGAAACTTATCTCTTTCACCATGGTTTGATTAATTTGTTGGTGTTAGAGGAGTTAAAGAGACTAGACAAAGATTGGACTTCCTTTATGTTCATGAGTAGTTTTGAATTGATGATGTCATTCCTAAGAGAGCCTCCAAACCTAGAAACATTTCATCACCAACAGTGACAAATGAAGTTGAAGAAGGGAATAGATCATCTCCACCAGAACCAGTGAGCATGGAGATAGAGCCTTTGTAGAATATTGACACAATTAAAATTTCACCTACAAAACAGAAGAAAACAGTCAGCAAACAAGGAAGAAATAGAGGTTTTAGGAGCCAAATAGTGGTTAAAGGAAACTTAGAGGACATCTTGCATGCAATTTACATTGAAGAATCACCCATTTTGTAAGCTGAAGATATTCAATATGGAGGAATAAATTTGAAGAAAGGTAAGACAACTAAAAAATTAGAGTTTGCAGGTGATGATGTTGGTTTCCTATTTCAACCTAGAAAGCCAATGACCAGACATACAAGAAAGGTCATGGAAAGCAACAAAGAGACTCAGAAGGTCAGTTAAATTGCTCAGCCACCAAGCATCGTAGATCTCTCTTCATCTACAAAAGAAGAGTTGGTTATCAAACAAAGGAAGGATAAAGAGAAAATTAGTGAAAAATCAAAAATTGAAACCCTTAAGGAGTAGTTGAAGGAGGCAGGTAAGGAGATATCATTCTTGAAGAAAGAAGCAAAGAAGCATAGAGCTGAGAAGGTTCAATTTGAACAAATGAGGAAAATCTGGGAAGATCAAGTCACAAGTGTCTCAAAGACCTTGGACAATACAGAAAGGTTGATAAAGTGGACTTAGCCACTAAGGGGAAAAGTCAAACACAAAAAAAAGATAAACCTACACTTGCAATCCAAGAACATGGCATTAAAGGACAAAGTGCAAGATCTTCAAGAACAATTGGATCTGATTCATGAGTTAGAAAATAAAGGATTGAAAATGACTGTGTTAGAAGAGCCTATTAGTCAATTGATTGTAAATAAGGAGGAAATACCACAAGAGTAATACTTTGGGATGGAATATGCCTTAGGATGTTCATAACATGCAAACAACCCACATTTTGCAGCTGGAGTTCAATTTTTGAAGATAATTTTGAAAGGTGCAAATTCTAGTTTTTTGCACAGTTTTGTAGCGTACCTTGAGCTTGAAGCCATAAATACGCTACGAAAAAACCTGCAGGTGCTTTTTAGCATTTAAACTCAACTTTTACATGTTTTAAAGACGTATATTCATGGTTTCAAGGTGTCATAACACGATGAAGATGAGGGAATAGCAAAGAAGTGAATAAGATGGATGGAAAGGCCACTTTTCCCACGCTACTAAAGCTCACTACGAAACTATCTTGTTTTCGTAGCGAGCAATTGTTGAAGGATTTTGAGCATATTAAAATCATTTTTTTCCAGTTGGAGACCTCCAGCATGTTATTGGATCTTATTAGCAAATATTTATGACTTAAAGGGAGTGTCATGCAGCCAGGTCATCAGTCAAAACAACGTTGAAGATGAAGGTCATCCTTTCCTAAAAATAAGGGTTATGTTCCATAGATCTAGGGTTGTTATAAATATGTAAAGTGGTGGTGAATTTTTCATGTGTCCTTCGAGCATGTTACATTCATTATGTAACCATTCTGTAACTGTTTCACGGATAGGATAGAAGAATGTAATAAATAGGAGATAGAGTCCTATTAGGAATTTGTTTCTTTAAAGGTAGCTATCAGTTTCTATTGTAAGTTATTGATTTTAGTTATGAAAGGTGTCATAGGATAATTCAAGGATCTATCCACTAGGCAGATCATCCATATTGTAAAGAATTTCTATTTATAGACAAAAAATCAAAGAAGCAAATGGTTGGAGAACATTTGCACCAAATTTTTGCTTGTATGTTTTTAACCATTATCAGTAATACAAAGTGACATTCTACTTCCAGACCTGAGATTCTCATGAGGTTTTTGATGTCTCATTGATCTATATCTTTGCTTTTTATCACTTGTAGTAGATTTCATCTCTAATTACTTAGAATTCATAATATTATGCTCTGAATTCCTTTAGTGGTGAAATGACTTTGTTTTCCTATGTTGTGTGTGTGAGTTTCCTCTATTAAAAATCTCTATCTGCCTCAGCTTCCATGTGAATAACTACTGTCACTAAAACTATTGATTGTTGACTCCATAAGCCTAATGGTAGCAAGTCTGAATTTTTCAATCTGCAACCATATAAGTTACAATTTCTATAGAGTTAGCCATCTAGTACTATCCTTATTCAAAATTGTAAACCCCCATTGAGAGATCCCTCTCAAACTAAAGAGGCTAATCTTCAGTTAGAAGTGGTTTGAAATAGTTACACTGAGTTGTTTGATGAGCAGCCAATCAAGATCAATTTGGTGCTAACATTTTGGTGCGTCTGCCGAGAGTTTGAAGACATATTTCCCAAAGTTTTTGTGCAAAATTAAAGTTGAACTCTTGGAGGTAGCAGGAGCTCAGAATTTTTTCGACGCTACAACTACCTTGGTGACTCCATTTCAAAAATTCATGCTTAAATGTGGCTTTGAGAAGGAGATACACAAAGATCAATCCAGATCCTAACCCACCTGCTATAGTGGATAATCCAAACACAATTTCTAGAGGCATTCAAGGTAGCTCTTCAAAATCAGGTACTCCATCAGAATCAAGAGCTTTGTCCTCTGAAGTTTTAAGAATTCTTGAAGATAAAAATTTTGATGACAAAATTTAGGAAGTCTTGTTTAGGTCTAAAAATGAAAATGAATTGACTGAGATTGTTTTAGACCTGCAAAGAAGAGGTATTGATACATCAGCCTTAGTGACCCAAAAAGATAAAGAAGAATTTTAGGGGGCAGTCACATCAGAGTTATTGTTAGAGAGGGAATATTTGGATAAGTTAAAGGAATTAGACCCATTTGAAATATTTCTATGAAGAAAGTGTGGGTTTCCTTTACCTGACTAGAGTTAATTTGTAACTGGACTACAAAGACCAACTACAACACCTCTTAACAATTCTTCTTCTACTATTTTTGTCCCTAAAAATACCACAATCCATGTCATCATGGCTGGAAATTTTCCACCTCCACCTGTTGTTGTGCTTGCTAGATATGCCCCTCTTGTCCTCCCAGTTTTTCTTAATGCTATCCATAGTAAGTATTCTTCTAGAATCAAAAATTGGGGAAGTGATGAAGAAATTACAACTGAAGAACATGTAGACCAATTCAATGAATTTATAGATAGAGAGGAGGTTGACCATGAAGATTTCAAAATGAGAATATTTGCTCAGAGTTTAACTGGTGAGGTCAGAAATTGGTTTAAATCCCTTGCTCCAAGAAGATTGCATAATTGGAATGAGTTTGAGGATAGTTTCTTAAGAAAGTGGGGAAATAGAAAAAACCCTGTTTAGGCCCTCACTGAGTACAATAGTCTAAAAAGAGTTGTACATGAAACTATCCAAAATTTCTCCAAGAGATTTAATAAATTCTATGATTCCATCCTTTCTCATCTTAAGCCTCCACCAGGAGCAACTCAATTGAGATATGTTGAGGATTTTTACTATTACTTTTCTATCCTACTTAGAGAAAGAGAATCCCCTTCACTAGAAGAAATGAAAATGATTCTATGAAGGTGGAAGTCAATATGATAGAACCTAAAATGTCCAATATGGGAAAAACAAAATTGAAATAAGAAGACAAGCCTTCCACCTCAGATGAAAAATTTTACTCCATGATGAAAACAATGGAAAAACTAATGGATAGGCTTGCCCTTGGAAATGCTTCTACACCTCCTGCACAACACGAGCCACAATTTAGAAATCCACAGTTTAGAAGGCCTCAAAATCAGCAGAGACCAAGGGAAAACAGAAAACAACCTAACCCTCTAGTAAGCCCTCCTTTTTAGCAAAATTTAGTTGATGAAGAAGATAAAACTGAGATTCCAGAAGACTTCATTCACTACCTAGATGAAAACATGTCTAGAATGGTTTTGACTAAAGAAGAGCATGATGAGTCTGATCATGATGTAAACAAGGGTGAGGAGCTATCTGATTACCTTAAGGGTTATCAACATGAAATCTTTGAGATGTAGAAGCAATACAACCTCAGAAACATAAATGTCCCTATTAATGCAAATAAAACACATCCCAAGAAATATGAACCTAAAGCAACTGAGGTTAGAAAATATCCACCACCTCCTCCTCCTATCAAAGAAATTGAAAATATTACTTCTACTTTTAGTTTTGCTAATGAGATTTCCAAAATCAAGATCCCAGTCCCTTTTGGAGAAATTCTTAAGGTGAATGAGTACAAAAGTAAAATTGGAAAAATGTTGAATTCTCAACCAGGAGCTGCAGACATCATTAATGTACAAGAAGACCATCCTACCATCTATTTGGTACCAAGATTGGAAGATGAGCAAAATGAAGAAGTACCTCCTTTCTATGTCAGCCTTAGCATCCATGACATGAAATTACATAATGCCATGTTGGATTCAGGGGCCTCTCATAACCTCATGCTTAAGGTGATTATGGAGAGGATGGGATTGGAAACCACTAGGCCATACAAGGATTTGTTTTCTTTTGATTCAAAAAGAATTCAATGCATTGGATTGATGAAATATGTTGTTGTTGGCCTTACACAAGTGCTTTCCAAGACAGTGGTAATGGAAATTGTGGTAGCAAACATTCCACCCAAGTTTTGCATGCTTCTATCAAAGTCTTGGGCAGCTAAAATCAAATGAACCATGCATATGACTTGACATATGCCACCATCCCTGTTTTTGGTGAGCAAAGAAGAGTGTACAAAGAGACAAGGATGGATTATATGGTAAGCAGCAAGGATAAACCTAATAATTTTCCAATTTATGTTGTTGAAACTAAATTAGGATCATAAATTATTTTCAATGAACTAACTAATGAAGTAGAAAGTTAGAGGAAAGAAACAATTCAGGGGGTTGAAAATCAACAAGCTGAAAATCAGGAAATCATTGAAGAAAAGGCAGAGGGCTAGTGGCTTTTGCGCTTTGATGGATCAGCTGGAAGAGAGGGGGTTGGAGCAATCATTTGGATCACAACTCCTGAAGATGAAAGTAAGTTTTATTCTTTCAAACTGAAATTTGATTGCACAAATAATATGGCTGAGTACAAATCTCTGTTTTTGGGTTTAGAAATTTTGAAAAGATCGGGTGCCCAAAAATTTTAAGTTTGTGGAGATTCTGAATTGGTTATTAAACAAGTTGAAGGTGTATATCAAACCAAAGATGTAAGAATGAGAGCATTCAGAAATATGATCATGGAGGTGTTAGAAAAATTTCAAGAATATTCATTTATTGTGAAAACTAGGGATCAAAATTGAGTAGTTGATTCGCTAGTTGTTTCTGCAAGTCTATTTGTTATCCCTACACATTCCACTAAAAAGTATGAGGTTTAAGTTCGTCATAGGCCTGCTATCCTAGACAACATCATCCATTTACAAGTGTTTGAAGATGACTAGAAATTCAAAAAATTCATAGAGTTGAAGGAGGAGTTTGAAATCACACAAGTAGATCAACAAAACATGCTTGTTGAAACTAAGGGTAATTTTGAAGTTTTGCAGTTGAAGAATAATTGTATACCTAAGGGTCTTGTCCCAATTGAAAATATTTTTGACCAAAATGATGTGTTCAAATCTCCTAGGATGCAAGCTAATGATGAATATGTAGAGATTTGTAATCTTGGTACAGTAGCAATGCCTAAAATGATAAAGCTTTCTAAGTTTCTTTCTATAGAGATGAGACAAAAATATATTGAGATGATGAAAATTTTCATTGATGTTTTTGCATCGAGTTATGCTGATTTGAAGAAGTATGATCCTATTATCATTCAACATACCATTCCTATTAAAGAAAATGAGAAACCTTTCAAATAGAAGTTGAGAAGGATTAATCCACTGCTCATGCCTTTGATTGAGAAGGAAATTAAGAAGCTCTTTGATGCAAAAATTATTCTTCCTATCAGATTCTTAAAATGGCTAGTTAACTTGGTACCAGTCAGAAAAAGAGTGGAGATATCAGGATCTGCATTGACTTGAGAAACTTGAACAAAGCTTCTTTGAAGGAAAATTACCCTCTCCTAAAGATGGATCAAATTCTGCAGAATATTGTTGGTTCCCAAACGATGTCTATGTTGGATAGTTTTTTAGGATACAGTCAGATATTGGTACACCCAGAAGATCAGGAGAAAGTTTCTTTTACTACACCATGGGGGATATTCATGTATGCCAAGATTCCCTTTGGTTTGATAAGTGTTGGAGCGACTTTTCAAAGAGAAATGGACATTGAATTTGCTGAGGAGGAGGATAAGTTGGTGGTTGTCTATCTAGATGACATAATTGTATTCTCAAGAAGAGAGGAAGACCATTTGAAGCATCTGGAGAAATTTCTGCTGAAGTGTAGGAGATTTGGTATTTCTCTTAATCCCACTAAAAGTAATTTTTCTTTAACTTCTGGAAATATACTTGGGCACATTATATCAAAAGATGAGATAAATATTGATCCAAATAGAGTCAATGCTATTCAGAAAGTTGACTTACCAAGGAACAAAAAGGAAATTCAGTCTTTCATTGGGAGAGTGAATTTTGTTAGAAGGTTTATTCCCAACTTTACTGAGATTTTAAAAGATATAACCAAGATACTGAAGAAAGGAGATGATATTAAATGGACAGTTGAAGCAAAGCAGTCATTTGAGGAAATTAAGAAGGCATCACTCAGGCTCCAGTGTTGATTAGCCTGGATTTTTCAAAAGAGTTTATGGTTTTTACATTCGCATCAGAAAACACAATTGCTAGAGTTTTACTGCAGAAAGGACAGAAAGGTATAGAGAATCCCATTTCATTCTTTATTAGAACCCTTGCTAACTCAAATTTGAAGTACAATACTCTTGAAAAACATGCATATGCTTTGATCAAAGCTATTAAAGATTTCAAAATTTATATTCTGCATTCTCATGTCATAGCATTTGTACCTAACGCTGTGGTGAAGGACATCTTGACACAAGTTGATCCTGATGGCAAGAGATGGAATTGGATAGCTAACTTGCTGGATTTTGATAAAGAAAATAGACCTACAAAATTCATGAAAGGTCAGGGGCTAGAAAAGCTGATGGCATAGTCCAATTTTGACTGTCTTGATGTGAATTTGATTGCATAAATTTCAGAATTATGAGATGAAGATGAAGAGATGATTCCTATTGAAGAGAAGTATATTCTATATGACTAGTACAGAGACATTTTCTTTGTCTTACATGATCATAGAGCTCTTTCAGAATTGACCAAATCAAAAGCAAGGTTTGTGAAGCTGAAATCTCTGAGGTATTGCATTATAGATAAAAATCTGTATTGGAAAGATACTGGTGGCATTATTTTGAATTTTTTGTTGGAAGAGGAAACTAAAAGGGTGATTGAAGACTTTCATAACAGAGATTATGGAGGATACCACTATTGTAAGGCCACAACAAACAAAATTCTCAGAGCAGGATACTAGTGGCCCACCATGTTTAAGGATGTCTACAAGAAGATAGTTACCTGCCACGAATGTCAACTTTTTAATGATAAGAAAAATCTTTTTCCTTTACTCTTGATGCCAATTATGTTGAGGCACCATTGCAATAGGGGGGGCTAGATTTTATTGGTGAAATACATCCATCATCTTCAGGGCAGCATCGCTAGATCTCGACAGCAACTGATTATTTCACCAAGTGGACTGAAGTAATCCCAACAAGGCAAGAAAATGATTCATTCATCATTCAATTATTAGAGAATAACATATTGTCCAGGTTTGGTTGCCCTATGAATATCATCACTGATAATGCACAGACTTTCAAATCCAAGAGGTTTATTAGCTTTTTTCATCAGTATCACATTGCACTTGGACACTCTACTACTTATTACCCACAGGGTAATGGTCTTGCTAAATCTTATAACAAAAGAATTGTGAGAATTATTAAGAAGGTGTTGCAGGAAAACAAAAGATCATGGAATTTGAAGCTGAAGTATGCTCTATGGGCTGATAGAATATGCACAAAAAGATCAATTGGTAGTTCACCTTATGAGTTGTTATATGGAGCTAAAGCCATTTTTCCTAAATCCTTGTGAGTGCCTGTTATGAAATTTCTGCAAGGACTAGAGGAGGAGCCTAATGCTATTCAGAGGAGAATAAAACAATTGATAACTCTGCAAGAAGAAAGGGAGGAAGTATATAACAACCATCAGTAGTCTCAAAAAATAATAAAGAAGACATTTGACAAAAAAGTCAAAGAGGAAAATTTTCAGATTCAAGATGTGGTATTGAAGTGGGAGGCCAGCATTGAAGAAAATGGGAAACATGGTAAGTTTTAAATATCTAGAATTTTTTTTCATAATAACTACATTCCATGGCAGCAAAACTTATCTACTGCAGGAGATGGATGGACAACGTTGTGATGGAGGGCTTGTCAATGACAGGTTTCTAAAGCATTATTCCGCTTAAGTTCTACTGATTTTTCACTCCATTATATATATTCCATTTTATTATACTTTTTTTTCTAATAAATACAGGCTTATCATCAAACTTGAGCCCAAGGTGAAGGCCATTAGATTT
Organism: Pinus albicaulis; assembly: GCA_034641835.2. NCBI lineage: Eukaryota > Viridiplantae > Streptophyta > Pinopsida > Pinales > Pinaceae > Pinus > Pinus albicaulis. The sequence goes on from CM076578.1 coordinate 235,605,554, forward strand.
TTAAAAAGGCTTGGAAAATTCTAGAGTTTTTATTTCCAAAAATATGCATGGCACTGGAATTACAGGTTCTTTGGTGTACCACAGGGGCACACCATCCCAAGTGGGGCCACTGTTATCACTCATAAAATGTGAAACATTACTTGACATGGTCATACAGTTCATTTATCAAAAGGATAAGGTCTCCTTAAGCCTTTCAAGTTGGTATAGGAAAATTTTATTTTTTTACATGTTTAACCTATCCTAAGGTTCAAGGCCACCTCCATTTAGGTCATGTCATGTCCCATTAGTTATCATATGGTGTCAACTTTAATTCCATATGCATTTAAAATTTAAAAAGGGTGCTTAAGACAGTATTACAACTTTTCGTAGCAATCTATACAACAAAACAACAATTTTTGCAATGAAACTACCTAATAGTTTCGTAGCGAAATTGTGAGAGGTTAAACTAATGACACTAAAAAAAAATGTTTTCTTTCCTATCTTGTCAAACTCGATATGAAGTGTCATTCCATGATTTGAGGAGTTAGGGTGGAGGTCATTGAGTCCGTTATGGTTAATTCAAAGGTACAAAGCCATGTCCTAGGTCATCATTACGTTTTTTAGCATGCAGTGTCATGATTAATGCATGAGTTGTCGTTTAAACCATAAAACCTTGCCTAATTAGTATTTTTGTCATACTCCGCTTTATATTTGCATGTAATTGGATTTCTGGAGATATGCTTCATCGAGGAGCCAAGAAGGTTACTGGCAGATTCAAACTTTGCAGGTGTCATCAATCAAGTGAGGCCGAGAAGATATAAACCACCCATGGATGCAAGGAAGAAAACAAACAAAGGTGGTCATTGCCACAGGTATGAGCCCGTGGACATGAATTTTCTCAATGAAGACCCAAATACGATGGAGGTTTTCAAAAGAACAGGTTGCTTGAAATTCTGTCAAAGATTGTAGGATTGTCATATACAAGTTTCCAAAGATTTTGCTAATAGTTTCACATGAACAACTTCAAAAGTGGGAATGTTGAACCTTATAGTGACACCAGGCATCATTTCAACATCAACATGAATCCCTAGATGAGGGGAATAGTGGTTTAAAGGCATCAAGTTCACAATGTAGGATTGCAAAGAGTTCATCAAACCAGAGCATAGTGAAATTGGTCTAACAAATACTATCCATAGGAGTTTCATGAAGGAAAACTATTCAAAGCTATTGATCACCATTCAAAAGTATTGTACCTATGAATTAAGGTTTCAGATGGTCTACTCATACCAACTTAGGATTCTTATGCATTTTTTAGGTAAGAGATCACTTGAATTTCCCTTTTATTTATACAAAAGTCTAGGTAAAATTTCAGATAAGGTTCAAATTAAAACAGAGGGAAATGAAACTTCTCTCTTTCACCATGGTTTGATTAATTTGTTGGTGTTAGAGGAGATGAAGAGACTAGACATAGATTGGAATTCCTTTATGTTCATGAGTGGTTTCGAAATTGATGTTGTCACTCCTAAGAGAGCCTCCAAACCTAGAAACATTTCATCACCAAGAGTGGAAGAGGAAGTTGAATAATGGAATAGATCATCTCCATCGGAACCAGTGAGCATGGAGACAAAGAATTTGCAGAAGAATGCCACACCTAAAACATCACCTACAAAATAGAAGCAAACATTCAGCAAACATGGCAGCAAGAGAGTTACTAGGAGCCAAACAGTGGCTAAAGGAAAATTAGAGGACATCTTGCATGCAATTTACATTGAAGAATCACCCATTGTGCAAGATGAATATATTCAAGATGGAGGAAGAAAGTTGAACAAAGGTAAGACAACTAAAAAATTAGAGTTTGTAGGTGATGATGTTGGTTTCATGTTTCGACCTCGAAATCCAATGACCAGACATACAAGAAATGTCATGGAAAGCAATAAAGAGACTCAGAAGGTCAGTGAAACTGCTTAGCCACCAAGCATCAGAGATCTTTCTTCACCTACAAAAGAAGAGATGGTTATCACAGAAAGGAAGGGTAAAGAGAAAATTAGTGAAAAATCAGAAATTAAAACCCTTAAGGAGCAGTTGAAGGAGGCAAGTAAGGAGATATCATTCTTGAAGCAAGAAGAAAAGAAGTATAGAACTGAGAAGGTTCAATTTGAACAAATAAGGAAAATCTGGGAAGATCAAGTGACAAGTGTCTCAATGACCTTGGAAAATACATAAAGGTTGATAAAGTGGAGTCATCCACTAAGGGGAGAAGTCATACGCATCAAAAATATAAAAATGCACTTGCAATCCAAGAATAGGGCATTAAAGGACAAAGTGCAAGATCTTCAAGAGCAATTGGATCTGATTCATGAGGAGTTAGAAAAGAAAGGATTTAAAATGATTGTGGTAGAAGAGCCTATTAGTCAATCTATTGTAAATGAGGAGGAAACACCACAAGAGTAATAATTTGGGATGGAATATGCCTTAGGAGCTTCATAACATTTAGAGAACCCAAATTTTGCAGCTGGAGGTCAATTTTTGAAGATAATTTTGAAAGGTGAAATTTCTGGTTTTTTGCAAAGTTTCGTAGTGTATCTCAGGCTTGAAGCCAAAAATACGCTACGGAAAAAAACTGTAGGTGATTTTTTGAATTTAAACTCAGTTTTGACATGTTTTGAGGAGGGAGATTCATGGTTGCAAGGTGTCATAACATGATGAAGATGATGGAACAACAAAGAAGTGAAGAAGATGGATGGAAAAGCCACTTTTCCCACACTACTAAAACTCACTACGAAACTGTCTTGTTTTTGTAGTGAGCAATTGTTGAACGATTTTGAGCATCTTAAAAGCATTTTTTGTCAGCTGGATACCTCTAGCATGTCATTGGATCTTATTAGCAGATATTTATGACTTAAAGGGAGTGTCATGCAGCCAGATCATCAGTCAAAACAACATTGAAGATGAAGGTCATCCTTTCCTAAAAAGCAGGGCTATGTTCCACAGATCTAGGGGTGCTATAAATATGTAAAGTGGTGGTGAAATTGGTCACGTGTCCTTCAAGCATGTGATATTCACTATGTAACCATCATGCAACTATTTCACAGATAGGATAGAAGAATGTAATAAATAGGAGATAGAGTCCTATTAGGAGTTTGTTTCTTTAAAGGTAGCTGTCAGTTTTCTATTGTGAGTTATTGATTTCAACTATGAAAGGTGTCATAGGATAATTCAAGGATCTAGCCACTAGGCAGATCATCCATATTGTAAATAATGTCTATTTATAGACAAAACATTGAATAAGCAAAGGGTTGGAGAACATTTTCACCAAATTGTTGCTTGTATGTTTTTTACCATTATCAGTAATACAAAGTGACATTCGACTTCCAGACTTGAGATTCTGATGAGGTTTTTGATGCCTTATTTATCTATATATTTATGTTTTATCACTTGCAGTATATTTCATCTCTAATTACTTAAAATTCATAATATTATGCTCTGACTTCCTTTAGTGGCGAAATGATTATGTTTTCCTATGTTGTGTGCGTTATTTGGCTCTGTTAAAAACCTCTATCTGCCTTAGCTTCCATGTGAAGAAGTACTGCCACTAAAACTACTGTTTTTTTACTCCATAATCCCAATGGTAGCAAGCCTGCAATTTTCAACCTGCAATCATATAAAACAAGTTACAATTTCTATAGAGTTAGTCATCTAGTACTATCCTTATTCAAAATCATAAACCTCCATTGAGAGAGCCCTCTTAAACTGAAGTGGCTACTCTTTAGTTAGAAGTGGTTCGAAATAGTTACACTAAGTTGTTTGATGAGAAACCAATCAAGATCAATTTGATGCTAACAAATAGTTAGTAGCAAGATTCCCATGTTCGTGACAGTGAAAACACTTCACCTTGGACATATCCAACTTCTTGCCTTTAGACTCTGATTTAGAATGGAATTTCTTCCCCTTCTCCTTATTCACCTTGGAAGCCAAAGCACAATCCTCTTCATCATCATGCTTTGATGAAGAGCCATCTCTAGTGTTCCGCCTGAACTCCTCCTACACCAGATCCAACCATAGTTGTTCCCAATCTGGAAAATTTTCCCATTCGTTGACAGAGTCTTCATAACGGTGCCAACTCTTAGGAAGTCCCAAGACAGCCAAGATCACAAAATCATCATGAGAAATATTTATTCCCACACTCCCTAGTTCATCCCGACATTGGAAATACTTCGTGAGATAGTTTGGAATGTTGTAGCCCTTTTCTATCTTGATCTTCGTGAGTTTATCTTTGAGTGCCAATTTCCTATGGTCGATGCTGCTTTGGAAAAGATCTGTCAAAGCATTCCACATAACATATGGTGTGGCCCTTGCCACTTTCTTTTTCCATGCATCAAGATTGGTAGCACCAGACGAAGCAGACTTATGAACATCATTGTCAATGAATAAATTCAAGCCATTGTCTTTGAGCACTGCCTCCATCTTGTCCTTCCAAGCAATGTAGTTCGAGCTGCCCTCAAGTGCATACTCTAACCTCAAGCCATTCAAAGCCATTTCAATCTTGAATCAGCTGTAGCACTAAGAAAGTCTTTCTACAAATTCGAATTCTTTCCACAAACAAACTTAGCTCCTTCTTCACTACTGCAATTTTTTGTGCTCTAATACCATGTAGAAATTTAATACAAAATACATGTATATCCTGGATTCTCCTAATCTAAAAATATGCTACTGTTAAATACATAATCACTTCTACTAATATTTGAGGAATTTAAAACACAATCACTAATCATAGTATCATAAAGAAATATCAATCACACATAAGATAGATAATTTAACAACGAAAGCTTATAGCTAAAAATCCACTATCTTCTATTATGTATTATATCATGGATCATGAAAAAATTACATACAAATCTCCAATCTAAGAGCTCTCAGTACATGAGCTAACTGTCTCACATTGTCATACAAAAATTGGCAAGTTCCTTAGCCAATTTACTATCTCCGGACAACCTGCCTCCATACTGCAATCCCTGAATGAGTGCAATCCTGCTTGCCTTGACTGCGCAGTCCTCATGGGCACATCAAATGTGTGTGTGGTTGCATGTGTGCAACCGGATAATGTGACAACTAATAGTTTATTTCCCCTTCACCTAGAACTCAACGGGGTCTCCACTGAATCTGATATGCATGCAGTTAATAATAGTAAATCTTCAATTTCATGTGAGACCACTGGTTTTGAATTAATTAACAATTAATTCACCTGATCTCTCACTAGTGTATCTTCAGTTACAACTAGCACAACTGAGTTTAACTCACTTAAATGAGTTAAACTACTTTAGAGCTTGCATAACTACACTTCCAACTATGTTACAACTTCAAATCACTTAGTTACAACTAAGTCAACCTACATGTCCCACCAACCAAACATTTAACTCGAAATTTCTTTAGCTAACTGATTTGACACTTCAATTAACTATTTCCAAGTGCTCATTGAGAATAGAATATAGTTTATTGTCCAAATAATATTAAGGGATAATAATAGTAGACATACATTTATAAATAGATAGGCAATCTAAAAATAGAATTTTCACATACATATATAGATAGACATACACCTAAAAAAAGCCTGAGCTCCATCATAGTGTAGGTGCTTCATTTTCACTAGGATCTTCTTGTTGAATCTCAACACTCCCTCTCAATAAGAAATGGATTATCCTTCACCTTGATCCTACCTTTATGGTATTCGAATTTGCTCCTGGTGAGTGCCTTCATCAGAATATCTACATCTTGATCTTCCATGGGAATGTACTGAAGCAACATGATCCATCTCTGCACACAATCTCTAAGATGATGGTATCGGATATATATATGCTTAGATCTATTGTGAAACATAGGATTAATCGATAGTTTATTGTAACTATGATTATCACAATGAATCATTGTCGGATCTAAATGAGAACCAAACAAACCAACCAAGATCTTTCTCATCGAGATAGCCTCACATGCAGCTTGAATCGCTACCATGTATTCTACTTCCGTTGAACTGAGTGTGTTAGGTCCCTATATTACTATTTTAGCCCCTTATTGTTATTAGTGTATCCCCCTTATTGTTATTATTGTACCCCTGTAACCCTAATATTGTTATTATTGTGCCCTTACATGTTATTGTTAGGTCGGCTAGGATTACATTGTGGCCCCATGGACTCCTATATATAGAAAAGAGGTTTTTTCATTTGTATCATCCAAGAATTTTTCATTCATGTAATGTATTGGAGATTTCCCCCTCAAATTGGCTCATTTATAAGGCGTTGATATCTATTTTATTCTATTTTTGGAGCTGGTTTCACAACATTTGGTATTAGAGCATGGGATTCTAGGGTTTCGCTGCTCCAAACAAGTCATGGTGGAATTTTCGCTATAACGTTTTTTCTATGAAGGCTTAGAATCTGAAATTTTTAGAGCACGAAGCTGCAATCTTGAGGAACATCATCACAAAATTTCAGATCTCGATTCAAAATATTTTTGGAGATATGGTCTGTGGAAGTTAATACTATTTCAGGCTCCTGAATTTCATCTCAAAGAGGTGATCATGGGAAAATATTCATAACTCTCTCTCTGAGCATTGGATTGGAATTCAATAAAAATTGGATGCAAGCACATGGAATGTAGTTTCCTTTTTATCAATTTCAGAGCTTAAGGAGGAATAAGTGACACGTGGCAAGTCGTACAAGTTCGCTCTACTGAACCAATACATAATTAGGTCATCATAGGAGATTAAGCACAACTTTGTCTTCAAAAATCCAAATCAGGTCATACCTGTGGTATTCGAAAGAGGATTCAGAGGGCTACCTCAGGGCCAACATTTAGATATTGAAGATCTGAAATCACAGAGATAATTCATTTTCAATATCGCGCTCCTCAAAAGCAAGAAAAAGGTGTGTATTTTTTTCGAATTACATAAGTCTCGTTTGAAAAAAATTAGTTTGAATCTATTCCAAGGGCATATTGAAGAATAGATATCAGTATTGGGTTCTAAAATGGCCCCTAAAAATAATTTAACACCCATTAAGCCTTTAGAAGGCTCTACTATGACTCATGAAGACGAAGAAACACAACATGAGATATCAAAATTACAAGAGCAAGTGCACCAAATTTCGCTATCGCAATGAGCAACAAAAAATGAAATGGAAGTTTTGAAGAAAGGTGTGGAAACTAAGATGGATGGTTTGAAGAAAGGCATGGAAGCTAAGATGAATGGTTTGGAAGCTTAGATGGAAGGCATGGAAGTGGGCATGGAAGCTAAGATGGATGGCATGGAAGCTAAGATGGATGACATGGAAGCTAAGATCGATGGAAAAATGGAAAAAATGAAGAATGATATAAAAGTAGACATTGAAGGTTTGGAAAAGTTGATACAAGAAATGTTTCCTAATGGCGAAAAGATAGTAGAGAAAACTCATGATGAGAACAAAATAAATGTTAATCGTGATTTCACAAACTCTAATGTTAGACGGAAGAACCACCATATTCCAAAGATGGATATGAGGAAGTTTGATTGCAAGGATCCCGTAACATGGATACTATAGACGGAGCAATATTTTGATCCCAATAATGTGAAAAACACACAAAAGGTATGCATTGCAACTTTACATTTAGAAAAAAATGCATTTGTATGGTATCGATGGCTTTGCTCCCGTAAAAAAAAATGTCACTTGGTCAATTTTTAAGGAGGAAATGATAGCACATTATGAAGATACAAAAAGCAACACCTTCTTTAGCCAATTGATAAATCTCAAACAAAAGGGTCATTAGGGGAATTTTGAGGTCTAAAATGGGCCTCCTATGGAAATAATAAAATAATAGCTAAACCAATAAAATAATATTTATGAATTTGCAATTCACTTTTTGCACCAAAATCCATGTAACCATGGTTAAATTCAACTCAAAAGTTGTACCAAAGTAAAATTAACAAAAAAATTGTATTGATGTGACTATAAATAAGAATGAGATTTTCAAGAAAAAAGTCATTATCATTGCACAACTAATGCATTTGTCCTTTGTACTTAGATAAATATAAATATAAATATAAATATAAATTCTGAAATTCTTAATTATAGAATATACTAATAATTAAAATTTATATTATCTAAATTATATAATAACATGTAATTAATATAGTATATAAAAATAATATAATATATTATATTGTTTTATGTATGATTTTTATATTACATATTGAATTGATTTGATTTAAAAATAAATATTTTAAAATATACAAATATAATATTTATTAAACAGTGTGTAAATACATGAAGATTGTGTAGAGATATGTATTGTTTCTTTCAAAAAATATGAAATGAAAATAATAATATTTGATTCAAAAAGTGTGAATTGACATTTATTATGAGTACTTTATTTTGACTTTAAAAGTACTTAGAGTACTACCATGGTTAACCATGATTTTTTATCCACCACTGAGAATGTGACAAGTAAGTACCTTTAACTCAAGCAATGCCACTTCAACCATTAGGGATGATTTCATCCCCTAAAATGTGATTGGTTATCGTAAAGTGAATTTTGATTGTACATTTTCCTTAGGAGGCCCATTTTAGACCTCAAAATTCTCCTAATGTTAGTGGCGGAGAATATTGAAAACTTCCAAAAATTGAATATAAGGGTAACTGTTATTCCAGAGGAACACAGGATTGATGTATTCATAGGGAATTTAAAAGATAACATCCAACATGAAGTTTGTGTTTGGGAACCTGATTCATTAGAAAAGGCATTCAGGTTGGCAAGAAAAATTGAATGTAAAATTATGGCAACAAGGAAGCCTACCACTCACATATATAAAGATGGAAGTGTTGCTTCTCCTAGACTTCCACAACCTACAAGGTTGACACTACAACAGTTGGAAGAAAAAAGAGAAAAAGGGCTTTGCTACAGTTGTGATAGAAAATACACTAAAGGTCATAAGTGTGCTGAGAAGAAATTATTTTACATATATTGTGAAGAGGAAGAAGAAAATGAACAAGAGTCTTAAAAACAAGAGGATATGCACCAGGAACCAACTCTAGAAGAGGAAGAAATGAGCTGGACCATATCGTGTAATGCATTGGTAGGAATTACCACTCCTCAAACACTCAAGATAGAAGGACATATAAAGAAGAAAAAGGTAATAGTGTTGATTGATTCGGGTAGTACAGATAATTTTATTCATTGTAAGGTAGCCAAGGAATTGAATTGTTTCCTATACCCAGCACCAGAATGTCAAGTGATGGTTGCAAATGGAGTAACTATAAATTGCTCTGGAAAATTCCATAATATCAAGCTAGCCCTGGGGGAATATGTATTGAATATTCCAATGCTTTCCATTCCTATGGGAGGTGCTAATGTTGTACTAGGAGGACAATGGTTACAATCTCTGGGGACGGTAGCTTTTAATTTTCAAGAAATTTTCTTGAATTTTTTTTCAAAAGGAAGGGAAGTCGAATTACAGGGTATCGCAGGGAAGCCGAGAAAGCTAATAAGCCCTAATGTCATGAAAAAGCTTATGAAGAAAGATCAATGAGGCTTAATTGCACAATTATGCTCACTAGAAGTTCCAACATCAAAATCATCCATTTCTGCAGATCCCCAAAAAGTCTTGGACAATCATTCCAAGGTTTTTGAAACTCCCAAAGAACTCCATCCTATTCGTGATCATGATCGTGCTATTCATTTGATTCTAGGAAGTGTTCCTCCAAACATCAAGCCTAATAGATATCCTTATGTCCAAAAGATCGAAATTGAACGTATGATTGCAGAAATGTTAGAGGCTAGTATAATTCAACCTAGTCAAAGTTCTTTCTCTACTCCAGTAGTATTGGTGCACAAGAAGGATGGATCATGGCATATGTGTCCAGATTATAGGGAGCTCAATAAGCTCACCATTAAAGATAAATTTCCCATTCCTGTGATTGATGAATTCAATGGAGCAAATTATTTTACCAAGTTGGATCTTCGTTCAGGATATCATCAAATTAGAATGAAGACTGAAGATATTCCGAAAACAACATTTCGAACTCATGAGGGTCATTATGAATTTTTGGTCATGCCTTTTGGCCTTACCAATGCACCTTATACATTTCAAGGATTGATGAATTCCATTTTCAAACCCTTCCTTATAAAATTTGTGCTAGTATTTTTTGATGATATACTAATCTACAACAGGTCTTGGAAGGATCATGTTCAGCATGTTGACAGGGTGCTCAAACTATTGCAAGAGAAACAATTATATGAAAAATCATCCAAATGTTTCTTTGGAGTACAAGAGGTGGAATATATGGGTCATATTTTATCTCACAAGGGTGTTAAGGTAGACCCTAACAAAATTAAATCCATTAAGGAATGGAAAGTCCCCACAACTATAAAGCATTTGCGAGGTTTTCTCGGTTTAATAGAGTATTATCACAAGTTTGTTAAGAATTATGGGAGAATAGCAGCACCTCTAACAACATTATTGAAGAAAAATGCATTTTCATGGACTCTTGAAGCAACTAAGGCCTTTGAACATATTAAAGAGGCAATGTGCCTAGCACCAGTCTTAGCTACCCCAGACTTCACAAAACCTTTATTGTGGAATGTGATCCCTCAGGAAATGGAATTGGTGTTGTTTTAATGCAAGAAGGAATACCATTGATTTTGAAAGTCATCCAATCAAAGGAAAGTATTTACAGAAATATATTTATGAGAATGAAATGTCAACAATACTACATGCATTAATGAAATGGAGACCTTACCTAATGGGAAGACACTTCAAGGTAAAAACTAATCATGATAGTCTTAAACACTTTTTGGAACAAAGACCATCTTCAGAAGAGCAGCAAAAATGGGTCACAAAGATGTTGGGTTATGACTTTGAAATAATCTACAAAAAAGGGAAGCTAAATGTTGTTACAGATGCACTCTCAAGAAAAAATGAAGAGGTGGAAGTATTGCTTTGTTCCATTTCTATTATCCAACCAGATTGGATAACTAAAGCAAGGGATGCATGGAAGAGGGATGAATAAGTGTGGACACTCATTCAAAAGTTGCAGCAAGATCCTAGTACATCTGATACATTTATTTGGAAAATTTATTCCTTATGGTACAAAGATCGCTTATATCTTTGTAAGAATTCCCAACTAAAACAAAAGATTCTTTTGGAATTTCACACTTCTCCTTTAGGAGGACACTCAGGATTTTTAAAAACTTACCAAGGGGTGAAGAAAGAATTTTTTTGGGATGGCCTTAAATATTATATGCAAAAGTTTGTGGCGAAATGTTTGGTTTTCCAGCAAAATAAAGTTGAGACAATTAAGAACTCGGGTCTTCTACAACCTTTATCCATTCTAAGTCAACGTTGGGAGGATATTTCAATGAATTGTATCATAGGTTTACCTAATTCCAAAGGAAAGAGTGTCATCATGGTAATAGTTGATAGACTTAAAAAATATGCATACTTTTATGCATTATCTCATCCATTTAAAGCAAGTACAATTGCTACTACATTTATGGAAACAATTCAAAAGCTACATGGAAACCAAAAGGTTATTCTGAGCAACAGAGATCCCATTTTTACTGGAAATTTTAGGACGAAGTTATTTTATTAAATGGGTACTCAATTAGCTCATAGCTCATCTTATCATCCTCAATCCGATGTTCAAACTGAGATAGTGAATAAATGTTTGGAAGGATATCTGCGTTGTTTTGTATCTAATAAAAAAACACAATGGGTCAAGTGGTTACCTCTCACTGAATGGTAGTATAACACTTCCTTCCATACTGCAGCAAAAATGGCCCCATTTATGGCACTTTATGGATATCATCCACCATCCATCACATCATCTTTAAGAGAAAATTCTAAGGTTCAAGAAATGGAATATCACATCGAGCATCAACAAGAAGTTCTCCAACTCTTAAAGGATAACCTAAATTTGGCACAAAATCGAATGAAAGAATAGGTAGATCAACATCACAGCGAGAGAAGTTTTGATGTAGGAGACTGAGTATTTTTACGACCACAACCATACAAACAAATGTCCCTCAAGCAAGATAAGAAAGATAATAAATTATCGCCAAAGTACTATGGTCCTTACAAGGTGTTGCAAAAGATTGGTACTATGGCATACAAATTGGAGCTTCTTGCTTCTTCACGAGTGCATCCAATTTTCCATGTTTCATGCTTAAAGAAGGTTATAGGTGAAAATCTTCCAGTTCAAACAATATTTCTAGAACTTGATGAGGAAGGAAAAATCATATTGGAACCTGAAGCGGTCACAGAAACAAGAACTCGACAGCTACGAAATCGATCAATTTCAGAGTATCTCGTCAAGTGGAAGAACTTACCCACTAAAGAGTCTACATGGGAGGATGAGAATTTTATACAGAAGCACCCAGAGCTACTCAAGCATTGAGGACAACACTTTTTTGAAGGAGAGGGGCATGTTAGGTCCCTATATTACTAGTTTAGCCCCTTATTGTTATTAGTGTAGCCCCCTTATTGTTATTATTGTACCCCTGTAACCCCAATATTGTTATTATTGTGCCCTTACATTGTTATTGTTAGGTCGGCTAAGATTACATTGTGGCCCACTAGGATTACATTGTCACCCCATGGACTCCTATATAATGAAAGGAGGTTTTGTCATTTGTATCATCCAAGAATTTTTCATTCATGTAATGTATTGGAGGTTTCCCCCTCGAAGTGGCTTATTTCTAAGGCGTTGATATCTCTTTTCTTCTATTTTTGGAGCTGGTTTCACAACAGAGTGCCACAGATCTCTGCTTCATGTTGTACCAAGAAACAACTGTAGACCAGATATTAAAGACCCCCCCTGATGTGCTCTTTCTGTCTGTTGGACTTCCAGCCCAATCTGCATCCGTGAAGCCATGCAACTTCACTACATGCGTCTATATTTACCATCAACCATACTCTGATGTGCCCCTCAGGCATCTCAAGACATGCTTCCCACCTTCCAAAAGAGCTTGGTAGGCTTAACCATAGCTTGACTCAGATGGTTAACCACATAGAAAATGTCTGGTCTCGTGTTCACTAGATACGTTAGCGAACTCACTAATTGTCAATAGACAGTAGCATCCACTACCTCTCCAGAAGTAACATCCTCTTTCCTCCAGTTTCCTAGAAGAGGAGTATCCACGGGTTTGTAGCCCTCCATGTGAAACTTACCTAGTATCTCCCTTGCATTATTTCCTTGAGAGACAAAAAGTTCATCATCTCGCTGCCATATTTCCAATCCAAGGAAATAATTAAGGAGGCCCATATCCTTCATCTTGAACTCCTTTAAAAGATCATCCTTGCATGAGTGTATCAGCTGCTCATCACCAGTCAATATTGAATCATAAACATAAATAAAAATTATTAAAATATTACCCACCACCACAATTTGGTATAGGTTTGCATATGCTTCACTTTTGGTGAAGCCCAGTCTAGTGAAATAGTTGTCTATCCGAGTGTACCAATCACGGGGTGCATGCTTCAACCCATACAATGCTCTTTTGAGTCGACACACATGAAACACACTGTTGAAGATCTAAAAACCTTTAGGCTGCTCTATGTACACCTCTTCCTCAATGATCCCATTGAGAAACATAGTCTTCACATCCATTTGATGAAAACGCCAGCCCATCTGCACTGAGAGAGCAAGGATGGTCCTTATGGAATAATACCTTTCAATAGGTGGAAAGGTCTCTTCATAATCTATCCCCTAGATCTGTGAGAAGCCTTGGGCCACAAATCAAGCCTTGTATTTCTCCATACTCCCATTAGCAGCTTGCTTTACCTTGTAGATCTATCTTGAACCTACCACTGATTTATCAACTGGCCTTGGAACAATTTCCCAAGAACTGTTTTTGGCAATGGAGTCATATTCCACCATTGCATCTACCCATGTGGGCTCCTTCACTGCTTCCTGAAAGGAAGATGGTTCAGTCACAATACATTTTCTCATGAGAGCCATGTATCCAGTAAATTGTTCAGGAGACTGTCTCTGTCTGTGTTGTGAAGTAGGGGCTCCTACATTATGTGAAGCATCAAGTCTCAGCCTATCAACTTCCGTGGTATGCTTTCTGCCAATTCTGATGGTTGGCTCTAGATGAGTGGACTCCTCCACTCCATGAACTTCCTCCTATGACTGATCCACAACTAGAGACTCATCTTTAGGAACTAGAAATTCCTCCTCTACATGCAAGTCCAGCTCCCTCTCAAGTGACAACCGCATGTCTTTCCCCTCATCGAATTTTATATCCCGTCGCACAACAGTCATATTACTATTAGGAGAATACCCACAATAATTATGGGGTGTTTCTGTGTAGCCCACAAAAATCCCAACTTCAGCAGTCTTCTCTAGCTTCTTCCTGGCGTTCTTGGTCACATTCACATAAACAGATGAGCCAAAAATCTTAAAGTGTGAAACATCCTGTTTCTTACTAGTGAAAGCTTATTCAGGTGTACTAATACCAATTACTCTATGAGGACAACAATTTTGCACATAAACCACAGTGCTGCATGCTTCCGCCCACAAATGCATTGGTAGGCTCTGATCATGAGACATTGATTGTGATGCACCCACGATATTTTTTTTATTCCTCTCTGCGACCCCATTTTGTTGTGGGTTATGAGGCGCTATGAGTTCTCTTGTAATTCCTTCTTTGTTGCAAAATTTATTGAATTCATTAGAGATGTATTCTCCACCATTATCACTCCTAAGAGCCTTCACTTGCTTCCCCGACTCCTTCTCCACCAATTCCTTAAACTCACAGAACTTTGAGAATGTTTGATCCTTCTTCTTCTTGAAGAATGTCCAAAATTTATGAGAAAATTCATCAACAAAATTAACATGGTACTTATTTTTTGCTGTTGAAGCAACCAAGAACTGTCAACACACGTTTGTGTGAACTCTCTCAAGGATCCCCAAAGCACGGTCTCCCTCTCATGAAAGGTGGACTTTACATACTACCCCATGGTGAAACCCTTGCACTGATCTAACTGAGCAAGTGTTCCCATTGTAATTCCAGTAGATATTTTTTGCATGAATTTCAAGGTCCATGATTAATATGGCCAAATCGCATGTGCCATAATTTGCCCTCATCCCGACACACCACTTTTTTTGCCTTGCCCATCATGGCAGCATAGCCATCTACCTCCAACATGTATATATTCTTAACTCAAATCCCTATACTCTTGTTTTGACCCATTGTTTTGTGTCGCAGGAAAGCTTTTTCATCGCTAAAAACAATGGCATATCCCCTGTCCTCCAACATTGCGACTGAGACCAAATTTTTCTTCAGACCTGGAACATGCATAAAGTTTTTCAATTGAAATGGTTTACCTAACTCCCTCTGAAATAGAATGGTACCAATTCCGGTAGTACTGTACCATCTATCGTCACCCATCTCTATATGAATCTGTAGATCTTTCTCCTCCAAGTCAGTGAAAAGTTCCTTATCTCCCGTCATGTGAAGGGAAGCGCCACTATCCAAATACCACACCGATCCCAATGCTCTTAATCCCATGCATGTGATCAAGGAGAATTCAAGCTCAAATTGTGAGGCAAGGGCCTCACCAGCTGCAACTCCAAGAACCTTATTGTTCTTCTCCTTTTGTGGATAGTTAGTAGCAAGATGTCCATGTTTGTGACACTAAAAACACTTCACCTTGGACATATCCATCTTCCTGCCTTTAGAAGCAGATTTAGAATGGAATTTCTTCCCCTTCCCTTTCTTTTCCTTGGCAGCCAAAGCACAATCCTCTTCATCATCGTGCTTTGATGAAGAGCCATCTCTGGTGTTCTACCTGAACCCCTCCTGCACCAGATCTGACCACAGTCATTCCAAATTCGACAATTTTTCCCATCCGTTGACAGAGTCTTCATAGCTATGAAAACTCTTCGGAAGTCCCAATAGAGCCAATCTCACCAAATCATCATCAGCAAAATTTATTCCCACTCTCCCAATTTCATCCCGACATTGGAAAAAATTCGTGAGAGACTTTGGAATATTTTCACCCTTTTCCATCTTGATCTTCCTGAGTTTATCTTTGAGCGCCAATTTTCTATGGTTGTTGTTGTTTTAGAAAATATTCGTCAAAGCCTTCCACATACCATATGGTGTGTCTTTCCCATGGAGTCTTGAGACAACGTGGTCTTGTACTCCCTCCAATAGAATCCTCTTCGCCTTTGCCACTTTCTTTTTCCATGCATCAAGATTAGCAGCATCTGAAGAAGCAGGCTTAGGAACATCATTGTCAATGAATTACTTCAAGTCATTATCTTTGAGCACTTCCTCCATCCTATCCTTCCAAGAAATTTAGTTTGAGCTTCCCTTGATTGCATACTCGAACCTCAAGCCATTGAAAGTGATTTCAATCTTGAATCAGACTGCTTCACTACTACAATATTCTATGCTTCGATACCATGTATAAATTTAATACAAAATACATGTATATCCTGGATTCTCCTAATCTAATAATATGCTACTTTTAAATACAAAATCGCTTCTACTAATATTAGCGGAATTTAAAATACAATCGCCAATCACAATATCATGAAGAAAGACCAATCACACATAACACAGATAATTTACCAAGGAAAGCTTATAGCTAAAACCCCCACTATATTCTATTACGTATTATATCATGGATCATGAAATAATCACATACAAAGCTCCATTCCAAGAGCTCTCAATACATGGGCTAACTGTCTTACACTGTCATACAAAAATTGGCAAGTTCCTTAGCCAATTTACTATCTCCAGACCTTCTGCCTCCATTGCGGAATCCCAGTTAATATAAATCCCTGAATGAGTGTAATATTTCTTTCCTTGACTGCGCAATCCTCATGGGCACATCCAATGTGGGTGTGGTTTCATGTGTGTAACTGGATAATGTCACAATTGATAGTTTACTTCCCTTTCACCTAGAACTCAATTGGGTCTCCATTATATCTGGCATGCATGCAGTTAATAATAGTAAATCTTCAGTTGCATGTGATACCATTGATTGTGAATTAATTAATAATTAATTCACTTGATCTCTCACTAGTGTATCTTCAATTACAACTAGCACAACTAAGTTTAACTCACTTAACTGAGTTAAACTACTTTACAACTTGCATAACTACACTTCCAACCCTGTTACAACTTCGAATCACTCAGTTACAACTAAGTCAACCTGCATGTCCCACCAACCAACCACTTAACTCGAAATTCCTTTAGTTAACTAATTCACCACTTCAGTTAACTATTTCCAAGTGCTCATTGAGAATAGAATATAGTTTATTTTCCAACTAATATTAAGGGATAATAATAGTAGACATGCATCCATAAATAGATAGGAAATCTATAAATAGAATTTGCACATACATCTATAAATACACATACACCTAAAAATAGCCTGAGCTCCATCCTAATTTAGGCGATTCATTTTCACTAGGATCTTCTTGTTGAATCTCAACAATGACTAGGAAGGTCAATAAACTCATCCCTATATTTGATGAAACTGATTCACTTGACCCAAAATTACATTTTTACTTGATGTATCTACCTCTAGTAACTATAAAAGACATAATTACATTTTATTTTTACATTTACATTAGTAAAATGCCTTGGATTCCATCAATCAAATGAGAAAAAGTGAAATTTCTGAAGAAAATAGGAGATTGGAAAAAGCGCAACGTCCTCGAGAAAAGCACAGTGTGCCCTCGTAAAAGCGTAGGTTGGGCATTCAAATTGACTTTTGAATGCCTTGCTAAAGTCCAAATTGAGCCCAAGATAGCTCATTGGAAAGTGCTTTCTGTATAGGTATCACAAATTTCATCATGCACTGATAATGATGGAGTTAAGCTCCTAAAAATTTAAATCTCCCAAAACTGATCAAAAAGTGTAGCGTGAGGCTGAAAAAAGTGGTAGAAAGGTGTTTTTTAGTAGGTTTTTGGGCTTTTCCACTAGTCAAACACTCATATTTTGGAGTGCCAATAGTCAAAATGTGATGTAGAGGCCATTATCTATCCACCCATGCATATTATTCATCATTTATAGCACCCCATAAAAAGTGCAGTGTGGCTCACGTTGTGCTTTTTGGAGGCTGACTATGCAAAAAGCCTGAAAATTTTGACCAAAATGCCCAAAAAATCAAAAAATTGCTCAAAAACCCTTAAAAATTGTTGGATGAAGTCCTGATGAAGTATGTCAAGCTTCCAAGGAGGCATCAACAAGCAAGTCAAGTTTACCCTTCTCGTTTTGGTTGATTAGGGTTTCCTTGAGCTTATCCTTCAATTTCTTAATCTTGCTATTGCAAATCTTGTTTCTAGTATTGTAGCAGTCAGCCATGTGCATAAACATATAATTTTCGTTGTTGGACTTATGAAGGAGCTTCTCCAGGTGTATGTTTACTCTGTCAATCCAAACTTCTCTGTTTTCATTAGTTTCCATGGCAATCCTCTCCTCAAAGGTGAGTTCTTCTACCTCATGTTGTTTTTCCTGCTCCAATACTCTTTTAAGGCCCCTTGTTTTTGGTCTCTTCTTGGTGATCTGGGACTCATCCTCATCAAACTCATTATGTCCCATCACTTCTTTGCCTTTGACATCTTGTCTCTTAGCCTTCAACAAGTCCATTTCCAAGAGTACTTATTTGTCCCCTTCTTGCTCAAGGAAGGATATAACAAATTGTTCCCTTGCCAAATTATCTTACAGCTCTCTGATTTTGGCATATTTCTCTTTGATGACCAGATTTAAGGTTTCCTGTTCATATTGGACCTCAATGTCCACCAGGTCAAAATCTTGTTTTTCCTCATGGTTAAGGGCTTCTTTCTCTTGGATAACTACCTCCTATTGCTTATGATATCCCTGTGTTTGCTGATGTAGAAGGTAAGGTCCCTTCCACAATTTTTGGAGAAAACACTTTCCTATGTCCTCTCTGATAGGTTTTGACCTCTTTTTCCTTTTCACCTTTATTAACTGTAGCCCTGCTAGATGACCTAGTTTTCTTGTAAGAAACTGATGCTGATGGTGGAATAGGTCTAGAAAGCTGATTTGGTGGTGTTGTGAAGACCTATGCCTCATTGAAAGTCTCCCATGCAATGTTCAATTGTTTGAGGTGATGAAGGACAATGATTTTGATGAGTGAATGATGGAAGAGACTATTCATTTAAAGCTCATACTCTCTATTCTGCACTATGTTGGCCATGTTTTCAATGTTCCTGTACAAATAATAGGGAATGTTGAGAAATTTTACACTAGTGAAATGAATGAGTAACCTGATGTGGTAGTTGTACAACCTGGAGAATCTAGCCTCACAAGTGAAATGTTTCATGATGATCTTCATCATGGGAGAAAATATATTAAGAAACTGACCAAAAGGAAATATTTTCTTAATGTTTTATTTGTATGGTTCTTTGAGGTATGGTTCATATAGTTGGGCATCCACATCCTGAGTTTTAAAACACTTTTCACCTACATTATATATCCATGTTGATGTTGCAATGATGTATGTAGAAATGGTGAATGTCACCCATGCAATGGTGACTTGGTATTTTTGTAGGTTGGTGGTGAAGATCCTGGTCAAGTTAGGATGGCTCTACACTCTTTGGACCATTTCACAAAACTCAAAACAACCTACATGCTGGAAACATTTAATTTATAGGGGTGATGCCATCAATTCCCTAGTGTCTGATGGCTCTAGCCTCAAGATTTTCCCTCCTTTATTGTAGGTCTTCTTCTCTTCTTATGTGGTGTTTATCTCTTCCTCCATGATATTTATGTTTGCTTAGAAACCCTAAGGGAGAAGGGGAAGGAAAAGGGAGTGGTATGATCAGTTTAAGGAGTTGGGAAAGCCGAGGGAAAATTTACGGAAGGGTGTAAGGGGGTTAGGAAGCTTAGGGAAGTGATAGGGAGTTTAAATAACAAGGGGGGTAGGGTAGGAAATTCAAGTACAAGGATGTAGTATAGCTTCCTAGAAAAGCGCAGCGTAGGGGTAGGGTTTTAAGGAATATAGATTAAGAGTGAGGAATGAAGGGATGTGAGGGTAGTGGGGGATGAAGTAGAGTGTGAGGGAGGTAAAAGGATCTATGGGAAAACACATTTAGGCTTAAAAACTTTTTAAACTAGGGTTTAATCACTAAACATGGAATGGATAGAAATGAGGGGGTTTCACCATAAAATAATGTAATGAGTTGAAAGGAGGGGCTTGGAAGATGCAACTTACCTGAAAATGGGTGAAGAAACCTTTGTTTTTCCCTTAGAACCTTTGGAGACAAGTTTTTAGGTCGTGGTTGCTTCACTACAAAAAGCACAACGAGGTTGAGAAAGTCGCAACAAGCCTTGCAAAAAGCGCAGCGTGCTCACTACAAAAGGCACAACGATGGACCAAGAACTCAGTTTTTTTGAAGAAATTTTTGGTTTTTTGCATGGGAAAGTTTGAAAACTCGATGCTGAAGAGTGAAAATGAGTTACTTTTGGTCTTTGAGGGCCTTTTATTCTTGGAGAAATATCATTAAATGGACATGGACCCACATTTCCTTTTTTCAAAATCAACCTTACATTACTTTTTACCTTTAACCTTTGAAATTTATCTTTTGATGGCTTAGGAACACTGAATTTATTTTTGGAACCTTGATCATTTGTTGATGGCACTTTGAGTATTTGCAACTACTTGGAATTCTAAAGCACTTATTACAAATTAGGAAGATAGAATTACATTTTTCTTTGAAATCAAATTTACTAATGAAAATACCTTATTGTCACACCTTCACTTGCTAGACTTTATGCATGGAATGATTATTTGATGACATTGTAACCCTAAGACCTAATGGAGAATCTTGAATAAATGAAACCATGATGAAAATGAATTTAATGATGATGAAAACTCATGGATGATGGTACACTCAACTGAGAGGTTAAATGAGCCAGCAAGTAGTAAAATTTTGGGAGTAAAATCAGACCTAGATCTACATCCAGTGACCAAATTTTTACATGATGACCTAATGGAATGATAAAAATTTGAGAATGGGACCCTAATAAGACATGACAAGATTTTATTTGATCACTGGTACCAAGATGCAAAAACTGACACTAACAGTGAGCAGAAAAAATATCATCTCTTCAAAGTATGGATTGAATACATTGTAAGAACACATCATAAGAAGACAAGTTTATCTCTTATTAGTGCAGGAAAAATGAAAAGACTTGTTAATTCTAGCAAGAATTATTTATTTCTAATTGTAAAAGCTAAGGATGTTGATAAATTTGAAGCCTTCTCAGGATGTGATCCTAAAGTTAAGTATTAATTTATTGAAGTTGTTGATACTTATGGAAAGATGTTTTAGGGCCCTGAAGGACTCCCTCCAAAAAGAGGAGTTCAACATGAGATTCATTTGTAGCAGGATTATCCACTTCCTAATATTGGCATGTACAAAATGTCAGTTTTGGAAAGTGTGGAGATTAAGAAGAAGGTGAAAGCACTTCTTGTCAAAGGGGTCATCATACCAAGTACATCTTGCGAGTCTCCTATTTTTTTGGTTCCAAAGAAGGATGGCACATGGAGGATGTGTGTTGATTTCTGAGATTTGAACAAAATCATGATAAATAATCTCTATCCTCTTCCTCGCATTGATTATTTTCTAGATCAATTGAAGCATTTTGTTTATTTCACTAAGTTGGATTTAAGAAGCAGTTATCATCAAATTAGAATTGATGAAAGTGATATTTGGAAAATTTCGTTTAAGAAAAAACAAGGATTGTTTGAATGGTTCGTAATGCCTTTCGGGCTTTGTAATGCACCCACAATATTTATGAGGGTGATAAATGATGTATTGCGAGCATTCCTGGATAATTTTTTCATAATATACTTAGATGATATTTTGATCTTCAATAAGACTCGTGAAGAGCATGTAAAGCATGTAAAGCAGGTTTTGGATGTCTTAGTAAGGGAAAATTTGTATTTAAAGATGTCCAAATGTGAATTTGGTAAGACATATTTGGTGTACTTAGGTCATATTGTAGGGGGTGGTGAATTTAAAATTGATATCGATAAAGTTGAGGTTATTTTAAATTTCCACAAGACGAAAAATGTAACCGAAGTTGGAAGCTTCCTAGGAGTAGCCCAATACTATATGAAGTTCATTGCAGGCTTCTCATCTATTTTATAACTGCTACATGTTTTGACAAGTGTGAAACCATTTTTTTAGTGGGGAGGAAAACAACATAAATCCTTCGATATATTTAAAGTGAATATCAATACAACACCAGTTCTAGCACTTCCAGATCTCAAGCAGCCATTTGAAATTCAAACAGATGCAGGCCATTATGTAATGGGGGCTTTATTGATGCAACACGATAAGCCTATATGATTTCACTCTGAGACATTTACAAATATAGTAATTAACTATCCAACATATGAGAAGGAATTGTATGTTGTAGTACAAAGTGTGAAAAAATGAAATATTATTTAATGGGTAAAAAAACAACCGTACATACAAATCATCAACCATTACAATATCTTCAATCACAAAATAAGCTACAACAATCAAGGCACTTTAGTTGGATGGGATTTTTACATCAATTTCACTTGGTCATCAGCTATAAGAAAGGGATATATAAAAAAGTTGCAGATATGTTATCAAAACCTATAATTGATGCTTCTACAATTCTTAATCATAATTCAATCACACATGAAAGATATATTGAACAATATGTGAAATATGAAGATTTTAAATATCAATATGAAACTTTGAGTAAAGGAAATCAAATTTAAGAACCGTATCATCATGTTCATGACAAACTATTATATCATCTTGGAAATTTATGCATTCCACAAAGTGAAAAAGTTAGTCTTATAAGGGACACACATACATCTCTTATTGCTAGTCATTTTGGTGTAGGAAAAAATAGTTGCTCAATTGCAGAGGTATTGTTATTGGCCTCCTATGAATGAAGATTTATCAATATATGTAAAGAAGTGTTTTATGGGTGCTATTAGTAAGCCAAGTAGCGGTAAATTGGGTTTGTATACTCCACTTCCTATTCCCTCATCATTGGGAAAGTGTGCCCAAGGATTTTGCAGGGGGATTACCTATGTCTAGGAAATATCATGGTTATTTGTATGTTATAGTGGATAGGTTCAATAATATGTGCATCTTAATGCCTTGTAAAAAAAAAAGTCATTTTTGAACAAACAACAGTTGTTCCTTAAAAGTTTATGGGTTCAATTTGGATTACCCACATATATTGTATACGATCGAGATTCTTGATTTCTCATGAAATTTTGGTAAAGTTTGTGGGAATTGATGGAGAACAAGTTGAAGAAGAGCACAAAATTTCATCCACAAACCAACGACAAGAAAGAGGTGGTGAATAGGGTAGTGCTACATCTAATCTGAGGATACTGTGTCAAACATCCTAAGATTTGGGATGAGCAGTTACACTACATTCAGCATGCATACAATCGTGCCTAGAATTCATCGACGCAGACATCTCTATTTGAAGCATGTTATTGTTATTTACCAAAATATCCTTTAGATTTTATCTTTGGAAAAGATATTGCAGTGGATGGAAATAATGATGTGGAGAAAGCCAAGCATTTCATTGAACATATCCAATTGGAACATCAAATGGTGCAGGAACAGTTGGAAAAGAGCCTAGCCAATTTCAAAACCAGGCATGACAAGCATCATGTTGATCACAATTTTTAGGTGGGAGACCATGTCTAGTTATACATAGGCAAAGAAAGGTTGCAAGGATAAAGTAAAAATATCAAATCCAGATAGTATGGTCCATTAATAATCTTATAAAATATTGGTAATAATTCTTTTTGATTAGATTTGTCTCCATTACATGCAAATATATTATGTTTTAAATGTTGAAAACTTGAGATTGCATGAGCCTGCTATGATCATGGATCAAGAGGAACGTGTTCAAATACCTTCCATAGAATATTTTTCTCCTGAATACATGTATGAGATGTAGGAATACACCATTCTTGAGAGGAATACAAAGACTTAATGCAAGGGTGATGTGCAGTACCTTCGTGTGGGGCTCAAAGGTACCAATACAAGCAAAGCATCCTACATTACATCCTTCAACCTACATTGCATCCTTCAATTACCTTTAAAATTACTCAGAACATCACAAAAATATTAAAATACATTATATATGGTAAAAAATAGTTCAAAACATTAAAATATATTAAAATAATGACTAATTTGACCATAAAAAGTGAAAATGCAACTTCATTTCTTACTATTCTCATTTTTACCCTTTTGAGTGAGTTATGAGTGGTTTTTACCTTCAATATTCAGCAATTAATTATCACTAATTTGGTGGACCATTTCCAATTTTTTTTGTTCCACATAGGAGAACTATCCTTTCTCTTCATTTCTACTGTTTTCATTTCTCATTTCATGCAATTTTTAGGAATTTTTTTTATTTTTTAGGTCTAAAAGGTCACCCTTAGCATATGGCACTCCTATATTGGGAGGTGTGATGGGTCAGCAAGATTAACACGAATAAATTTGACCCAACACACTCACCAGTGAGGGTGAGTGCAATGGGTCGCTTGATCCAAGAAGATAATGTGATGGGTGACACAAAGGTTTGGAAATTTTTATTTTAAGTGATTTTTCTCCCAAAAAATTCCAAATTATTGATTCTATATGTTTTTCCATGTTATTTTGCAGACCTCTACCAGGGTGAAATGGGTTTAACCTAGATAAAAATAGAGCATGAAGCTCAATACATGGTTTCTACCAATGATCCAACAACTATACAAGCTTTGATAAATTGTGGGCTTATCAAGTTTTTTATGATTTCGGGCATGAGGGCCCAATTAGAGTTAATGGAGTATTTGGTTAGATGTTGAGACACACATGGAAATTACTTCAAGTTTGGAGTACATATTGTTACAATATATGTCAAGTACATCTACTTCTTGGCAAGGTTGTCATGAAGAGTAGCTCCCATTTCATTATCTGGATTCAGGAGAGGTGGGGAAATAGTGAAGGATTATATTTTTGTTCATGTGACCTCACACTGAAATAACCAAGGATGGGAAACTTGAGATAAATGATGTTGTAAGACTTCCTCTCCAGATAATTTTTTTCACTATTGCTCGATTGGCTCATAGTGTTGCCTTACACTTAGCTACCAAGAACCAACTACAATAAGCCTTAGAGTTCTTGGAGCCTACACTATTCAATGGGTGTGAAGGGGTTCTAGTCAATCAAAAGGAAAAAATTAATAGAGAAAAGATCAAAAAATTTAAGACTTTTGGATATGGCTCCATCGTGGTATAGTATGGTTTATAGAGAAGTCCATGGCTACGACCTCAACAAGTAGCCCGCAAACTTCCAAGACCTAGAGAGCCTCGTATGAGGTAATGGGTAGATTTCATGACCAGGCATGGAGGAGCACCCATGATGAAATTCACTTTTATTTTATTTGATTGGCTGCAGGAACAACTAATTATGATTGAGGATTACCCAAATGTCAGAGAAGAGTTCTGTGGAGATCTAGAGATTATTATACCTGAAGGCAAGAAATGGAACAATGCAAGTAAATCAAAGTCATTTCAAATATTTTTGGTATTTTGGATTTAATTTTTTTTCTATTTTCAATGCATCAGATACTAATTATAGGTTTTACATGCAGATATTTGATTTGTGTGACCAATACGCATGTCGCCTATTCATCGATGAGCACAACTACATCTTTTACAGGTTGATGTTGCAGGTGAATAGAAGGATATGGATGATCCTGACACCGTGGAGATACTCACCGAGTTTGAGCACCATATCAAGGATTTGACTCGCAGTGTTTTAAATATAGGGATTAATGAGGTCCCTATCCATCTACATGAATACACCATAGGAGTGTCAAAGTGTATAAAATTTTTTCTCTGTAAGGTTTCTTGTGTGATTGCATGCTATCAAGAGCATCGTAGGGATTAGCCGCCTAGTAGGCTTTTCAACCATATTTTTTCTACATGTATTTTGATATTATAGGCCATATGTCCATATGTGTCTCAAACATAATTTTGTAAAACTAAACACTATATAAAGTTCTCTATCTATGGATGTCTTCTACTTTTATTCTACTCTCTTGCACAATGTATGATGACATTTTGTATGTTTACATATGTTTCAAATTCTTGTCTCATACATAATTTTCCAATGCATTTGTTAATGTATTAAGACTCCTAGGAACATGTTGATATTGGATGTAAAAAAAATTGTTTTAAGGGACGAACCCTTAAAAACATGCATAATAAAGTTGGACTTCTTACTTAATAGACATTATTTAAATGTTGTACCACAAGTTTTGAATTGATCTTGACAACTAAATGGTGAATGCCATGTGAAATATCATCAAATAAAAATTCAATCATTGTGTTATACTCAACATTTTTATTAGTCGATTGACACATACAAATTCCTTGTAGACTCACTAACTCGTCATCGGGGGCATATATTTCCCACGATGCAGAAGAGATAGACTGAGTACTACGACTAACACCATTAGCATAACCAACATATAGTTGAGGGAATGCCAACATCTGCAAATCAAATGTAATTCAAGATATCAAGAGGTGATAAAAAACTCTAGAAAACCACATTGTAAACACACTAGAAAACTTATACAATATGTACACAGTGCCTATGAAGCAAAAATCTTAAGCATAGTATTTTTTAGATACAACCCATTTCAAGGTTATGCCAAGGG
The DNA here is from genome assembly GCA_034641835.2 of Pinus albicaulis. NCBI lineage: Eukaryota > Viridiplantae > Streptophyta > Pinopsida > Pinales > Pinaceae > Pinus > Pinus albicaulis. The sequence continues at coordinate 235,632,263 of CM076578.1, forward strand.
AATTCCATCAAAGTTAACTAGCTGATAGGCCCCTTTTTCTAGTACAATTTTGACTATATATGGACCTAACAATAATTTTTTGATCTTCAAAGCTCCTAACTTGTCACATTCAATCTAGAGAACTGCTTCTAGACCATACACCAACTAAAAGGGTGTGAATACAATTGTTGTTCGAGCAGATGTTTGGTATGCCCATAAAGCAGAAAAAAGAATGGTATGCTAATTTATCTTATCAATCCCTACAATGTGTTGGAGCATCATTTTCACAACCTTATTAATGGATTCTACTTGTCCTTTAGCTTGTGGATAATAGGGAGTTGAGCTATCATGCTGAAGGCCCAACTTGGTAGTTAGCTCAAACATCATGTAAATCCAAAAATGTTTTCCATGGTTTGTAATGATGGCTTTAGAAACACCAAATATGGAAATAACATTGTTGAAAAGGAACACTGCAACAACTTTGTTGCTATTTTCAAACATAGGCATCGCTTTGGTTAATTTGGTAAAGTAATATACAACAAAAATAAGGTATGACATGCCCCATAGTTGAATGAGGGTTACATGTCATGAATTCAAAGCCCCATTTTGAAAAGGGTCTAATGGAAATAAATGGATGCATAGGAGCTAGTGGAGCATGGGATTTCCTATTAAAAATCTGACATGCGTCACATTGGAGCATGGGATTTCCTATTAAAAATCTGACATGCGTCACATTTTTGGACTAGCAAAATACAATCTCAAAAAATTGTCAACCAAAAATAACCAGCACGTAAAATATTTTGGGCGGTCGCATAGCCAGACATGTTTTTGCCGCATGCTCCATCATGACAGTGATTCAAAGCTTTCTCAGCCTCCTCATGAGTAATACAACGTCGAAATATCAAATCAAAACCACAAGGGTAAAGTGTATCACCAATTATGATGTATTGGTGAGCTTGGTATTAGATTCAACATTGATCAAAATGAGTAGTATTAGGCCAGAAACTTTGGGTCTAGAGAAAATGATGATATATCCATAACATAGATTGGAAGAATCAATCAAAAACATTGTTTCATCTGGAATAGAATCATTAGTTGTTGATTCTGACCTAGAGGAGGGAAGGTCGAAAATCAGTTTAGTGAAGACTAAATATTTTTTAAATTTGGATTTAATGAATTCCAAATCAAACACTTGGAGGATAACTATCCACTTTGAGTACTTTCCCCCTAGTAATTGACGTTACAGAATGTAATTCATAGGTTTGTGTTGTCATTACCACAAAAACCCTCCAAAATTTTGTGTACACTTGACTTTGGATCCTATTGTGAATCTTCTTATCGGTCGTTCCATAGTAATATAATTCTTTTGAGCCCCCTTTTTGGATTTGAATTGTCGAAGTCACTTGCTCACACATACTTAGTCCTCAATAAGTTCATGAGCGCATTATTTTACACTTGGAGGGGCATATCACATTCCATCAAGATTGTACATGTTTGATGTCTAATCCGTGTTGACAGTTAGTTTTCACTGACAAAAAAAATTTATCACATTATAGCTTTGTTTGTGCTTCTATTTTGGTGAGTTTTGCAAACTGTCACTTTCGCGCACCTTTGTTTTCACGAGTGTCATTTTCATGTTTTTTGTTGTCGCTTTTTCTTGCCTTCACTCTAAGTAGTGTCTTTTTCATGTTATATTTTCTCTGCCATGTGTTCATTTCCGTTTTCATTTACACTTTAGAAATTATCTCCTTTTCACATGTTATTTGTCGCACAATTTATGCATGCTTGTTCTGGTGGTTTCAAGGGGTTATATTTGTGTGAATTATATGGTCTAACCAAGTAAACAATAGTCGCACTCATTCCCAAATTCTTAAGCATTGTCGCACAAGTTTCATCATGGTTGTCACTATTAGCCTTCACAATGTTCCAAGGCTGAAAGGAAATCAACGGAGGTAACCTCAAACCAAGCTTTTAGTTTGGTAGCTATCCCTACCAAACCACAGAGGTCTCTCTCTATGAAAATCACAACCAAAGGTTTAGCTAGTGCAAGAGTGGATTTTAGGCTAGATAGCTTAGCTCTAGGGTTTTGAAAGTTTAGGATTTTTCTGCTGGATCAAGGATGAAAATAAAAAAACTAGGTTAAAGTATCAAAGGTTTCAGCTGCAACAGATATAAAGGAGAAAGGTGGATATGATTTTGTGCTATCTTAGGAGATTTTTGGTGTAGTGCAGGGTTTGAAATAACAAGATATCATGATGAGCATGTGCACCATGAATTCATTAATCAAGAAGGAAAATTACACAAAATGAGATTCCCAACAAAACAAATCTCTAATGAAAATAATTATGGTTATAGCCTCTAAGGAAAATCACTGAAGATCATAGATATGGTAAGGAAACAAGTATATAATTCATATAAAACTATAATAGAGAGAAAAAATTATTAAAAACTCACAACACGAGAATTCCTGAATAATAGCTGCAATTGTACTTTGATTTCCTATAAAAAGTGATGAAGTACAAGCTACAAGACTTTCACCCTCTGATGTAAAACCATCAAAATGACTAAAAAATACATGCATATAGACTCAAAAAAAACTTCCACTCTCTCAAGGGTCCAATCCCTCAGTGTAGGAATAACTCACAATATTTTCTCAACAAACCCTAAAGACTAGGGACGTTAAAACAAACCCTCCCTTTAGAGTTTGACTGACCTGATCCTCATTAATGAGGTCAAAAATTACATCAAAATGAAAAATAAAACCTTATTTACATCATATTACATCAAATAAACATGAAAGAAAATAAATTACATCATCATACCAAGATTTACTGAGAAAAAACTTGAAATTTGCACACACAGGGAAAAGCACAGTGCATGTCTGATAAAGCATAACACATCTCTGATAAAGCACATCACCAAAATTGGGAGAGAATTTTGAAGGCCTTCCATTTCTAAAAATAAAATTCTGAAAGATTCTTTGGAAATATGAGGATTTCTAGTTGTCATTATACACCTCAAGCAAGAAAAATGGACACTCCATGAGGGAGAGAAGTGGATTTTCCCATAGCTACTCCCAAAAGCACAACGCCACCAAGGAAAAGCGCAGCAAAATCGCATTGACACCTTTCAAGGAACTTCTTACTACCTTGCTGAACTCCAAATATATATTTTAAGGTATAATTGGAATGCTTAGGATGTCTGCTACACAATCGATTCATCAAGCACTCGAAACACCTTCTCCAAACCCCTAAAAATGTACTTGAAGTCAAGCTTTCCAAAATTCCATAAAACCTCTTATAGAAACTATAATTTGGGAATCTCTCTCAAATCCTAACACGTGTGAATAAATGGAAGGATTTTTTTCTTCCTTGGTCTATGATGGAAAAAAACCTCTTTCATGTTTTCCAAATCCATATTCCTTATTTCAGAACTAGTTTTGAAGTAGAATTGTCCTTGTGTGCAATAAAAACCCTAGGCAACCCACATCTTGCAAAGGTTAAGCTATTTTTTCTTGGACTTTGGTAGGCTTATACCTACTGATATGACCTCCCTTATGCCTCCTCTTCTCAGTTGTTTCAAAATCCATAGTAAACCCTAGTTTAATTGGAAGGGGGAATTAGGGTTTTGTGTAAGGAAAAATAGGGGATTTGGGAAGTTTTAAGAAATGAAGGGAAATGAAGGGGTTAGGGGTCTCCTAAGTTCTTGGGAAAATATATGGGGATAGGGAGAGATGTTAGGGATTAGGGAGAAGTTAAATTTCAGGGAATGAGTGAGTGGAAGGGTGTCAAAAGGGGAAAACATAATCCTAGCCTAGGAAAGTGTAGTCTAGGCTAGGGTTTGTGGGAAAATAGTGAAAATGAGGGATATGAGTGATGGGAAGTGATTAGTAAGGTTTATAACAAGTGGGCGATGGTGATTGAGCTTCAATATTAGGGTCTTACTCTAATTTTTCAATGTCAACATGAAACCAAGCAAATGTACTAAAAACCCTAAAAAAGGGAATTTCTCTTTCCAAGCATGAAATGAAGACAAAAGAGGTGACCTGAGGGCCCACTTACTTGTCTCTGATACACAAAAACTTTTTGTTGATAAATAATTCCTCTGCAATTAATTTTTTTCTCCTTCTTTAAGAAAACACAACACTTAGCAAAAAACACAGCACAACACCTACGTAGCGAATGTGCATCACAAGTGCAGCGCAATGGAGAGATGGGACTCTTGGGAAAAAAATTTGATGTTCTGAGGGTGAGAGTGAGTTTTATTGGTGGAGAGAGGTTTCTTGAAGATGAAATGAGAAAATGAAGATCTCATTTGGCCTTTTGTAGCTTGAAAATTGATTTTCCCCTTTGGTGGTTAAGTGGACCCACCATGTTCTTTTCACTTTTTTATTTGAAACTGTAACTTTAGAACCTTTTGAAACATATTTCATCATGATAGAAATGAAATTACACTTTTCAAACCTTTATTGAACATTTTTTACTATTACTACTCCTTCAATGCTGAATTTAATGGTGAAATGACTGATTTTATGATTTTGACCCTAAGATTGAATGCTGACACTACATGAAATGAGTTGAATGATAACCATGGTGATGTGATTGAGATGGTAATGGACAAATTTCAGTGATGAATCATCAAAATGAATGGCAGTAATACCAAAACATGAACTGAAAGGATTAGTAACACACCTAGACACACTAGCCAGTGACCAAATTTTTATTTGAAGACTTACTGAAACCATAAAAATTTGACTTAAGACCCTAAAAAATCCTTGTAAGAGCATGTTTGATCACTAGTGATTGGCAGAACAGCAGAACACTAATAGTCACATCGTGTACCTTCAGTGTCACACTCGTCGTAAATTAATCACAAGGTTGTCGCATTGAGGGAAATATATTTCCAATGTGCCCGGATCATATACATTGTTGTGTCATCAAAGTGTTTCAATTATGTGATCAAAATCAAGTCATATAGTTGTTCACTTTAGTCCCCTCAGTCCCATACTTAGCTAATTTTCAGAAATTTCTCCACAAACTAGCCTCATCTGACCTTCGTCAAATGTGCAATGCGCAGTTCTAACCCTCAAACTACATCCTTGCCCCTTGACAATGAAAAGTGCTTAGTTCCTGTTCCAGTACTGCATAATTTGAAAATTTAGTGCTAAACTCTGATCTTTCCTTCCAGTATTGTACACCTCACAAATTCAGTGCTCAAGCCTGACCGTGCCTTTCAGTACTGTGCACTTCCAAATTTCAGTGCTCAAGCCCAACCTTGCTTCCCAGAATTGCATGATTCATCTTCGCAACCTGGCCTCAATTTTTCACTACATAATCTCTAGCCTTGATATAATCCCTTGAGCTCATGAGCTATGCAATTTCCTAATTTCCCAACCTCCTTTGCCTCCCATAATAGCATAGTTTTCCCAAGCAGTGCAAAACCCTACAGTTGAGCTCACTAAGTCCAGAATCTGTGCAATTTTTCTCCCTAGTCTTTTCTGACCTACGCACTACATGGTCTCAAGGCTCAAGCCCGAATCCTAAGCTCTTTAACTAAATATTTTTACAATCACTTGGGCTAATCTTCCCTCCAAAACTGTGCAATTAGTTGAAGCAGTGGATAATCCCTCAACCTGTCACCCTGAGCTCATACACTGCACCATTTTCTTCCTCAACCCAGCTGAAAATATGCATTTCATAGTATCAAAGCTCAGATTCACCCCTGACTTCTTGAGCTGCGCAATTGTACAGTTACTAAGCCTCTTTCCTAGCTTGTCACCCCTTGTTCAAACTCAATCAGTATATCAATGTGCACCATCTTAAACTAGGGGTTTGTTGTACTGATGTTGTCTTGTCATTAGTGAATTCCAGATACAAGAACTCTATCATGTTATGAAAACATGATGAAGAATGAGATGGAGAAGGATGACTTTCTAGAAGACACATATGGAGTTGAAGAGATAATATGATTAGCAGGAAAGAATACAAAGGAACATCGAACTCTAACAGAAGATGAAGATCAAGATCACAAGGAGGAATCCTCATATTCAAGTAATAAGGAGGAGGAAGAAGAATAACATGTACCATATTGTCAATAAGACACAAATAAATAAGAAACAAGAATGAAAGCTTGGAACTGCCACATCATCATGTAGTCCATGTCATCAGTGTCATGTCATGTCATGTCAGAAGCCATCATACACCACATCATTATTATGGATTATGTAATTACCTATTCGAAGTGTATTGTAAAGTGAACGTCCAAAGGACACATTTAGAATATGAAGACTCATGTCATGTCGAAAATTCATAGGAAGTCAAACATTCATGAGGGTAGTCAAAGAGTCACAAGGACGGTGAAGTTGTTGGAAATAATGAGAGGGGGGTGAATCAATACTTCTTTTCAAATGTTATGTTTACCAATTAAGATCCTTACTCAATTATCATGAGAGAAATAAATAATCATTAGGGGAATTTTTATGTATAAAATGGGCCTCCTAAGGAAATTATAAATAATAGTGGAAATAATAAAAAAGATTAGATTACAACATCAAAGTTTAGAAGGAAAAAAGAAAAAAAAACTATTTTTTCAACTTTTATTTTCAACTTATCTCCCCATGGGTTTACTCAAATTTCGAGCGAAAACACTCATTGGATGTAGAAATTGATTCCTCATACAAGGAGTTCCCATGTTGCATACTTTCAATGGACCTTGCTACACGAAAAGATGAGAAATGCATGAAAAATGTGATTGCAATCACATTTTTCATGTATTTCTCATTTTTCATGTAGCAGGGTCTATCGAAAGTATGCAACATGGGTACTCCTTGGATGAGGAATCAAATTTTGCATCCAATGCATACTCCAACTCGAAATTTGAGTAAAACCTTAGGGATATAAGTTTAAAATATGAGATGAAAAAGTAGTCTTAGTATTTTATTATTTTTTAATATTTTTATTTTTTACTCCAAAAATGGTGAATCGTCCCCCATGGTTGAAATAATAAACTTGAATCCTATTGGTTGTTATAATTTTTTTTGGATGTACATTTTTCTTAGGAGGCCCATTTTAGACCTCAAAATTCCTCTATTGGAGGATTTTATTATAAACAAGAGAGGATATGAATCCTCTTTTACAAAAAATTGATTATAATATTGTTTGAGGGCACCAACATTTCTATCTTCCAAGCTCCAAATTGTTTCCAGGAACCAACTTATACTTTTGTGAGGCTCCAACCTATTGACAAGCACCAGCTTGGAATTTTTTGAGGCTCCAACCTCTATGGATTCAACCTTATCCTTCTCAAGGCTCCAACCCTTACGACACCAACCCTTTAGTATTCTTAATAAAAATGAGTAATTAACTTACTTTAATATCTTCATAAGATTCTACACTATTCAATGCTTCATATGTCCAATTAGTTCCAAAAACAATTAGATCTTGATTGTCCAACATTCATCAATATTTAGGCCTCCACCATTGAATTCATATACCTTGATGATGCCACCACAGTTACCTCAAGGTGTTGGATTGTATCTGAGTATTATCCTTGTAGTTATCTCCTCCTTCACTTGTCTATTAAATATATACACATGTATATAAAGGACTAAGCCTTAGGCCTCCATCACTAGTCTTGTTTTACTCCATAGTTCCAAAAATTAATATATCTGAGGTGTAATAATTAACCCAACAAAACATTGTAGTTCCTGAGCTCTGTTTCTAAGAGTAGCTACCTGTGGTGTCCACGTTTAGTCCTCCAGACTGTCTATGATATCCAAGCTCTATGGTGGAGACAACCTTTCTCATACTAGAGCCTTAAAAATGTGTATTATAGTGGGTTTGAATGTATTGAGGCACTGTGGTTCAAGAGTGTATTATAGTGAGAAAGGTGCAAAGGTAATCTAGGTTAAATGAAGATAACACAAGTACAAAAGTATTGCAGTAAGACTGCACTAGTTATGTGTATATGCTCCGAGAGAATCACAGGAGATCTGAGGGTCTGAGCCAAAGAAGTATGTTCCAACATGAGTCCATAGGTCTAAGTTTCAGTGGAGTCTGAGCTTCAGAAATTACTACAGGTCCGAGCTTCAGTAAGTCTGTAATAGTTCTGATGGTCCTCATAGAAAATTGTAGTGCAGTTCAGTGTGATCTTTAAGCCCAAACAAATTTCTTAATTTTCCTCCTTGTGGCCCTTCAGGTTCATGAGATGTGAACTGTTCATATATATCTGTGATTGGATCACCGATATGGTTGATGAAAATTGAAAACCTAATTCATATTTATAGTTTTTTTGCAATGGGAATGAAGAGGCGTGAATAATGGAGGGAGGATGACATGAGGGATAGCTATAGGTCGAGTAGATTTCAAAATAATTATATATAACTTTCAAAATCAAATTCTCTTAGGTTATTTGGAGTTAGGAGATGAGTGAGGGCTCGTTAGAAAGACGAAGGAATCTTCTTTAATATGGTAAAGGACCTATTATGATAGGATTCCTCCAATATGTAAAAAATTCTTTTTCTTTGTGGTTGTTCTTGAATTTTTCTATGCATAAGGTGTTTTGGACAGAATGAGGTCATTAGGGTTTTAACTGATGTCTCCATTGTCAGCATATCATTTCCATGTCATCATATGGTCCTCCATGTCATCATATGGTACTCCATGTAATCATATGGTCCTTCATGCCATGTGATCATATGTCATCAAGTCCTTCATCAAGTGTCATCATGTATGTCATCAAATATAATCCTCAATAGTGCAACATCCATCAATTTCCATCAAGAGAGGTTATATTTTGATTAATGACAATTATTGACCAACAATCCCCCCCTTTGTCATTGATGGAAATATTTCAACATTCTCTCCCCCTTTGAGATCAATGGAAAATGGGGTTCCCAAGTACTCCCCCTATCAAGTTCCCCCCCCTATCATTATGATGCAAGAGAAATGACCCCCATCTTTTGGCGAAGATATTCAAATGCTTCTCATGGTAGGGTTTTTGTAATGATATCTACAATTTTCTCCATTGTATTTGTACTGTCCCTTCTTGGTTAATTAGTTTTGGTGACACCTAGAGGGTGATTTGATGCAGAGTATAAATATTATATATTCCAGACTTATGTATATGCATGTACACCATAGACCTGATTTGGGTCACATGGTTGTTGCATGTTTATGATAACATCTATGATCGTCTGTATAATATTGATTATGGTTAAATGCATATTAATGATGTTTCTCTTTTGGCATCCTATTTTGACATTGGTGCATGGCATGAATGGTGATCTATGATTATGACACAATAATAAAAACTATTATGTGGAGTAGTTAACAAGCCATAATCTTATTGATCATTTATGATGTATATGAGTATATATTATTGACCTTGTATTTAGCAGGATTTAGAAAGGAACTTCACAACTACCAAGAAGGATGCTCAGATGACTATGGAGGTCATGTATAAATTTGGGTAAAATGTGATTGAATTAAATTCATTATGAATTTTTTTGATACTTTTAATCTATGAGGTTATGATGTGCAGGTCTAGGGAAACAAGGCCTTGCCAACAGATCATATGCATATGAGCTCACAATCAGTTCCTTGAGTCAAACCATGTAGCTTCAAAGATGAATAGATGAGAATCTATGGGAAATATTAGGGTACAGAGTCCTAACTTTCTAAATATCAGGGCATGGAGTGTTGGATCTTTGGAATAGATCAAGGCGTGAAGTCTTGATTCCACTGGGACGTGGAGTCGTAAGCACAGGGAAAGGGTATGGAGTCCTAATAAGTCAAGAGAGGTGCGTAATAGGGTTGTGAAATCCCTATTTTCTTACTAAAAAACACCTCTTAATGGCTTACATCAACCAGGTGAATTAATCTAAGTTAAACTTTTAGTTGAATTAACTCCAATTTATCCACTTTAGAGGGTCATTTAAAATAAAATTTATTTTAATACAAACATATTAATTACATATTTTTTAAAATAAATAATAGAAATTTTTCTAGAAAAGACACATGGGGGGATGAATATTAGATAATTAAAGTAATTAAATAATTAAGAAAAAAATGAGAAGTTGCTACCTGAGGGGATGGTGGTGATTAATATGAATTATAATAAATTAAAATTAATTAATTTTTGCAAGAAGAGGTGAGGTGTCACTCCACTCAATGTTTATAAATATGGAAGTCCCCATGGGGGCGAGTGTGAAAAAGAGTAGGGAAATGCTGCCAAAATGACTACCTAATATCTAGACTAAAATACCATTAATTTGTCCTCGTTGATTGAGACTAAGTGGTGTGAGAGGAAGATAGGATATCTTCCTTAGTTTTCCTGAAATTTCTCACTATTGTTGAAGTTGGTATTGTTTGTGAGCTCATAGAGCTCGGGGGTTCCAAGGAAAAAGGTTTCCTTTGGATATGGTTGGGTGGTAAATCTGATTGGTCTATTGGAGTTGGCGAGTAGATATCTTGAACAAAGTAGAACAACTGAGTATCAGGTAAAAATTTCTAGTTTGTTAGATTTTTCTTTAATTAACATTTCTTGGATGAAGATGTAGCTAGATTACCTTTAAAATAGTTCTTGTTGTGCTAAAAGACCTAATCACAGAAAGTGGTTTACCATTTATTTCTTTTGTTATACATATGTTGAAATTACATAACTACAAGAATATGTTTTTGTTTTAACTGATGGGTGAATATACGCTCCAATTAGTAATTATTCATTTAAATGGGTTGTGAGTGAACAAAATGGTAGTGTTAATTGTTTTTTATATATTTGTTATCCATTATAATTTTACTTACTGTTCTTATTTTCAATTTGTGGATCTCTTCTTGTACATTTATGTTTACAAAAGCATATGTTGTATAAGATTTACTATTCTGTTATTTGCAGATCTCTACTTTATTGTACATTTTTGTTTATGAAAGCATATGCTAAACATGAGTTACTATTCTTTTAATACATTTATGTTTATGAAAGAATATGTTGAAGAAGAGTTATTATTTTGTTAATTTTAACTGAAATCCTCATTCGCTTAGTTGGTTTCTTTTAAGGTTATATATTTACGTTGTAAAGCATCCCTATTTGAAAAAAACTTTCCCAAAATAGCACGTGTACCATTGTGAACCATTTATTTTGATGTTAGATGATTGAAATAATGTCTACCTTAGGATTAAATACTGTTATTATTAATCAGGTACAGAGGAAAACAATTTTAGAAATAATCAAATTCATCCTCGCTCACTTATATGATCACAACGAGAATCCGTGAACGACTTGTGTGGTGGGAACACTGGGTACATAGCATTGGAGCTTGTACACATGGGGAAGGCCTCGTGGCTGCCACTGCAAAGCCAACTATGGTTGTGATCACCACCGTGGTTCCAGTCACATTGTTCTTTCGGTTCACGCTGTTGAAGCTGCCAAATGAAGAGGAAGATGCCTCCATCAACTTCTAAGCCAGGAACAAGCCCCAGTAAGCTATTTTCTGTATAAATTTCTATTCAAACATGACAATATGTATATTTTTAAATGAAGGGATTTGAACCTAATGCCTTTAAATATCAGTAGTTATGAGCGACTTGTTATTTTTAGTTCTTCAATGTTTTCTGGTGTTGTTTTTTCTTTTGCAATATTTTTATGGGGTGAATTTTATGGAGACATTGGGTACATAGTGCCAGAACTTGTACATGTGGGGAAGGCCTCATAGCCACCACTGCCAAGCCAGCTATGGATGTGATCACCACCGTGGTTCTGGTCACATTTTTCTTCTGGTTCATGATGTTTTCATTACTAAGGTTCCTGAGGTGGTCCTGAACGAGTGGATGCACCTGATGAATCAATGTTCAGAGAATGTAAAGACGATCCTGAAGGTTCTGGAGCAAATTTTGTGGACTTACTGTCATGTTGGGACTGGGATTCGGGTGGATAACAGGCATTCTCCATATCTGAAACCCAATGCCGATATGAACTGTTGTCACGATCTGGAGGCTTACCTACATTTGGTGGATATTTTTCTCAGCTATTCGAATCCCTTCAGGTCAACTTCCAAGCGAGATATTGTGAGGATGATCGTCAATCAAAAAGCCAACATCCTCCATAGGGCTTTTAGGATTAATCGTCATGTTCAAATGGATGCGAAGATTCTTATTTTTAGTTCTTTAAATATGTTTATTTTAAAAGTTCATATTCTATTTTATAGTTAATGGTAATGAAAAAAAATAATGCACTAATAAATATATTTTATGTTCACCTAGGTTTAGATGATAAAATTGTAATAGTTTATCATTACAGCTCTAATCCCTCTCGGCAGACCATTACAAAGTTTGGTTTCAAAATAACGAGTGGTTATAAGTGGTTATATATGGAATATCGTATATGTTTCAGGTCATATATGCGGTATTAAGAGCATGCATTTTTGTATATATATTATACATATTTTTTCATTTTAGAATATAGTTGTATTAGTTTAAAAGTTGTATGTTTTGAATTTTAATTATATTTTTTCAATTTCATTTAATATTTAATTAAAAATGGTTATAATTATAAATTTACATTATTTTGTTTTAATAAATTAAATATTAAAAAAAAAAAACTTTCGAGCTGCTTTGTGTTGTGCCCTAGCTGTCTTCGCTGAGCCAAACACATAGAAGATCACACGCTGCCCCCATGGCTACCCTGGAGCCAAATCTGGGACCGCCTTCACCTTATGAAAATGCTGCAAATGCGATTAATCAACAGCCAGATGAGGAATCAACAACCTTTTCCTCTCTAATCAGATCCTTGGGACCTCAGCAAACTAGACCAGTAGCCACAAAATTTGTCAAAAAATTGTAATCCATACCAAAAATATCTCTGCCACCATCTGTGCCAAGAAAAGCCGCGATCTCTCTTGCGGAAAAAGGACTTGTGGTTCAATTTACTAGATTATGGCCCTCGCCCAAAACAGTGCAGAAATGGGTGGAGAGGAACTAGATCCAGTTTACACAAGGAAAAATAGCCATAAGATTTTGTGGTAGGGGGTACTACACATTTCATTTCGAGACCAAAAGTGATTGATATCTCATATTCCGAAGCAGGCCTTACTTCAGGAATATAAGAGGCTTGTATCTTAACCGATGGACTTCGTACTTTGATCCAAAAATGGATGCTACCAATGTGGTACCAGTATGGGTCATATTGCCACATCTTCCTCTCTATTTCTAGTGCGATGATTCGTTACATGCAATAGGAAATGGAGTGGGAAAATACATTGACAGAAGTGAACCAAAAGACAACATGAAGGCATGATGCAGGCATGCGCAAGAATCTGTGTAGAGGTGGATCTAAGAAAGGGCCTCGCGGAAGCTGTCAAGATCAAGGTGGACAACTGGATCCACATTCAGCAGTTGGACTAAAACAAATCCCCTTCAAGTGCAAGGTATGTCATGAATATGATCATTTTTCTAATAGATGTAGCAAAAGAGAAGAACCTGAAAAAAATATAGAAGAAACGTCAGATCTAAAATGGGAACAAGTAAAAAAGAAGAAGACAACCTCAAAACCCACTAAAGGACCACACCCCACCCCCCCACCGCCAAGATCTCCTCCCCCCTCTTAAACAACCTCCCTTTTGGGGAAAAACCCTTTTGACATCCTCTCATCTGCCCTTATCCCTTCAGATCTGATTTCCACCTCATCTTCCAAACCCTTTCTCCTTACTTCCCCCATCCTTACCCCCCTAGTTCCCCTCACTAGGCAAACAATCCCTTACCTCAAAACCTGGACCGAATCTTAACAAGAAACCAAACCAAAGAAATTCCCCAAAACACCAAGAACAAAAAGAAATTTGGAAGGAAAACAAATAAAGAACTTAGGGATGAAGAAGCATCCAGAGACATCTCTCTGGGAACACAATAGGGATTGGATAATTTTCTAGAAAAAGGAACAAAAAATAAAGAAGTACAGCAAGCACACAAATGGAAGGGTCCTGCAGCCGCCCATAATAGTAAATAATGATAGCTGTCTCTTGGAATTATAGAGGGTTGGGTCACCCCTCCAAAATCAACTTTTTGAAAGACCTGATCAAAAGTGAAAAACCTGACATCCTCTTAATTCAAGAGACAAAACTTAGTAGTCAAGAAATGGATACTATTATAGAAGCATATAGGATTTATGAAGGACAATAAATATTGGCCAATGGAGCTTCAGGAGGGATAAGCACCATATGGAAAAAATGGAAATGGAAACTGCAACAACACACAAAAAAAGAACATTGGATAAACACTAAGCTGGAGAATGTTGAAACAGGCAGGAAAGCTATCATTTACAACATATACTCCCCCAACCACTACAAGGACAAAGAAAACTACTGGAATTTTTTTTTAAAAATCATTGGGGAGGATAGTGAAGATAACCTCATAGTTGGAGGAGATATAAATCTAATACTTAAAGCTGAAGAAAAAAGAGGAGGGAACTTATTGTTGGACCCAAGCAAAGAAACTCTAGAAGAAATAATGGACCAAAGCAACCTTATTGAAATCCCACCGAAAAATGAGAAATATAACTGGGACAATAGAATAATAGGCAAGGCAAACATCAAGGAAAGGTTAGATCAGATCCTCATCCGAGATAAGATGATAATCAAATATAGCAGAGCAACCTCCAGAATCATTCCATCAGTAGCATCTGATCATAAACCGATACTTATGGAGCTTGGCATGGCTAAAAATTATGGACTGCTGCCTTTTAGATATAATCAGCTATGGGGCAACAATGAAGAAGCACAAAAAGAAGTGGAAAATTTATGGAAAATAAACATTAGTGGCTTTCCAACTTACATATGGGAAACAAAAATAAAAGCAACAAAAGTAAGCCTAAAGGACAGGGCAAGAAACAGATATAAAGAACCACACAAAGAGAAAGAAGAACTAAAAAAAGAGCTAAAACAAATACAAGAGGAAATGGAGAGTAGTAATAGTACCATAAAGAAGCAAGTAAAAGAAAAATAAGTGCAATGGAAAATATATAGAAACAATAGACAAGAAGAAGAAACTTGGAGGCTCAAGTCCATATAGATATGGATGCAAGCTGGAGACAAAAACACCTCCTTTTTCCACAACTCAGAAAAAACAAGAATGATCAAGAACAATATTGAAAAAATCACAGGAGGGGAGGGACAAGAGGTAAAAGGACAAGAATAAATAAAAAATCAAGCCTTCAACCACTTCAAAAAACTCCTCACATCTCCAGATAACCAGGCAAATCCTGAAGATTTTTTGAGACACATCCCAAGAATTATTGACAACAGTAGCAATATCTCTCTTACTAAGGAAGTAACGGAAGAAGAAATAAAGACAACAGTATGGGCATTGCAACCGGACAAGGCTCCGGGACTGGATGGTTTTCCCATATCTTTCTACAGAACTTTTTAGCATGTTATCAAAAAGGATCTACTGAAAATGATAAGATATGTAATGAGAAAAAGGAAAATAGGAGGGTACACCAACTCAACCTTTCTGGCCTTAATACCCAAAGATCCCCAGCCAAATACTCTCAACCAATTCAGGCCCATATCTCTATGCAATAATTCATACAAGATCATCTCCAAAATAATAGTAGGCAGATTGAAACCCCTTCTCCCTTCCCTTATCATAGAAAACCAAGGAGGATTTGTTCCCAATAGGCATATTTTGGATAATATCATCTTAGTTCAAGAAGCCATACATACCAGCCTCTCTAATAATGAAAAAGGCTTCATCCTAAAAATGGATATGGAAAATGCCTTTGATAGAGTTAATCTTTCCTTTCTTGCAGATGTGCTAAAAACATTTGGATTTTCTGATGAATTTGTGGAAATAATACAAGCCTGTACAGTGGGCCCCTGGATAGCCCCGCTTATAAATGGCAGGCCAAGCAATTTCTTCCAAAGTTCAAGAGGATTAAGACATGGATGACCCCTGTCTCCTTTCCTTT
The DNA here is from genome assembly GCA_034641835.2 of Pinus albicaulis. Classification (NCBI taxonomy): domain Eukaryota; kingdom Viridiplantae; phylum Streptophyta; class Pinopsida; order Pinales; family Pinaceae; genus Pinus; species Pinus albicaulis. Next base: position 235,648,196 of record CM076578.1, read on the forward strand.
ATCTCATTATGGCAGAATCTCTCAGTACAAATTTGGAACACTACAAAAGAAACTCCACTCTAACAAGTCTCTCTATAAGCAGAGGAACCAAAAGAATAAATCATTCCCTGTTTGCTGATGACACTCTTCTCCTAGGTGCAGCCTCTTGCATAGTGGCAAGAAGATTCAAAGCCATCTTAGATAGTTTCATGGAGGTCTCCGGAGGCATGGTCAACAATGGAAAAAGTTTTTTATACAGCTAGAATAATCCTATAAGAACCCTGTACAAAATGTCACAAATTCTGAATATCCCTTTCCAAAATAGCTGGGACCATTTTCAGTACCTGGGGCTGCCAATTAGTAAGAAAAACATTAAGAATGAAATACAGAGTAAATTTGGAGAAAAAATGAAAGTGAAGATCTAGGCTTGGGGAATGCTTTGGTTGAACCAAGCTGGCAGAATCACGCTCACAAAATCCATACCGGCGGCTCTGCCTTTATACCAATTTTCTCTTATTACGGCCCTTGCAAGCATCCATAAACAAATAGAATTAATACTCAGAAAATTTTTCTGGCAGGGAGGGAAAAGGGAAAATAAAGAATTTAGTTTGATAAGTTGGAAACAAGTAAAAACCTCATATAAAAATGGGGGTCTCTCCATAAAACTCCCAGGACTAATGAACACAACACTTGGGAGTAAAATAACTTGGAGCTTCATAATAGTAGAAAATTCATCATGGAAAGCTTCCCTTGAAGCTAAATATCTCAATGGACCCAGGACTTCGATTCTGGATAAGACCCCTCCAACAAGGCCATGTACCCAGATATGGAAAGAAATCACTAATGAAACTCGGCTTATCAAAGACTACATCACTAAGAGGTCGGGAAATGGGGAGCAGAAAAACATCTGGAAATATAGCATAATGGAACACCCACCTTTGGGGGATAATCCATGCATAAAATAATTAAAAGAATGGATGACAAGGGAAGGTCTTCGTAAGCTGAATGACATTTCCAGCTAGGAGACAGATGGAGTTTGGAAGCAATGGGCCAAACCCAACCTTCTATGTGATCTGACAAGCCAATGGAATCAATTGACAAAGTTACTGGCAGGAGCATCCCTGATAGACAAAAATAAGAAGGATATCTACATATGGGAACCAACAGGAGGAGATTACACTGTCAGAACAGGGTACCAAAAACTTCATGAGAATCAAAATCAACAAGAATGGAAATACTGGAGATCAGCATGGAAGATTGAATCCCTACCCAAAATCAAAATCTTCCTGTGGACTTTACTTCATAACAAATCTCTAACTACATAGAATCTAAAAAAAAGAGGAATAAGTGGCCCGTCTCAATGTCCATTATGCAGGAAGGAGGAGAGAACAATCCAACATTTACTTATGGAATGCTCCATTTCAAGAAAACGCTGGGAGGAAATTGTAATACCCATAGCAGCAAATATAAACTATAACCTTCCAATAAATCATTTTATCAGCAGATGGAAGAGTAGCTATCCACATTCCCTTAAAAACAAACAAACAGTGCAAAGATTTTGGAACTGCCTTCCCTCATTTCTTTGCTGGGAACTATGGCTAGCAAGGAATGGAGTAATTTTCAAAGATAAAATACCTACAGTAAGCACAGTTACTACAAAATCTTGGGGACTAATGGTGGAATTCCTCATAGCAAAATGGATTAAGGGAATCAATCTAAGCCAACTCCAAGAAGAAGATAGAAGTTGGATAAGTTTTGCAGCAAGCAAGATCAAACAGGCCCCTCAAATGGGAAATACAAAGAGGCATTAGAACTTGAAAATAAGGAAAAACGAAGAAGAATTTCAAACCTGGGTGAAGACTCTAAACAAAACATGTCTATTTTTTGATGAAGCATCAAAAACGAACCCAGGTAAAGCAGGTACTGGCAAAATAATAATTCTACAACAACAAAAAACGCAACTACCTTACAACTGCAGACTAGAACAAATGACAAACAATAAAGCAGAGGCCTATGGGCTCCTGCTAGGACTCAAAATTCTCAGGGAAAAAAAAAATCATAGAAGCTATTGTCATTTGGGATTTAGCTATCATCATCAAGGCAATGGTAAATAACTCTCTCCCAAAAAACGCAGACTTAAATCAAATTTTAAGAAGAGCCCAAAAAATATCAAGGGATATTGGCAACATAGAGTACTTTCACATTTTGAGGAAAAACAATAAACTGGAAGATGAGAAAGAAAATAAAGGAGTTCAACAAAATAATGGACAAGCACAAATTGGTGAAATCAAAACACAAATTCCTATCCTTTGATTTATCCTCTCTCACTCATGATGGACAATAGTCAAATCATCTCTCTACAGAAATCTAATGATAACACCAATATCCCTCTTGAAACGTCAGCCAAGCAATCTGTCAATCCTGCAATAATTCCCAACCCCAACAATATTCTCAAAATATCTGCAATCAGTACTCCAAAATCTCTTGGAATCTTGCTTCACGTGAACTATCAACCCCCCTCCTTCCTTCTGTGCATCAATAAAACCCGAATTTCCCAGCCAGCATTTCACCTATCCCTCTCGATTTTGATTTTTCCTGAGTTCCTCATCCCTTTTGCTACATTTTTCCTTATCCTTTCACAACTTTTTATGAGCCTCTGTTGGCCCACGCACATGCTCAGCTTCATCCTTATCTCTCCAGGCCACCTCAACCCTAATTTATTCCAATTTTCTGTCCTCATCACCTTTCTAACGTGCCTGCAAGCCCCCTACTTTTCTCCTGTGTGAGATGGCCTCTACCTTCAGCATTGACAGCATCATTCAGTCAGCCTCAAAAAAATAATTCGTTGGTAGCAGCGTTTACTTTAAAAATAATTGCAGGTAGCAAAGCATGAGTGCATAAGAGAGAATCACCAACAGAAGAAGGGGCAAATGCAAATCACAGCACCAATAACAAAAAGACACAGATGGATCCTCTGGAGAATAGATCGCACCCTTGTGCATTTTGAAAATCCCACCGAATAGTGATAGAAAATCTCAAGAATCAGGTCCAACAAGATAAAGAAAAATCCAAAGCAGAGATGGCCCAAATGAGATCATAGTGGAAGACATGCAACGAAGAAATAAACACATTAATGTACAACTACAGCCATATTCAGGAATCACTGAACAACATCAAAGAAGCAATGAGTAAAAATTCTGAGAAAGGATCTACATCAATGGATCAGGGAAGCAGATATCGTGGAAGTGAGAATACTGTCAGCAAATAGCTCATCAAATCTCTGGACACCCATGGATCTAGCACTTAATTCTAGTAGTAAATATAGTTTATTATGGAAGTCAAGTGTATTCTACTTTTACTTCAGTTTTTCGAACAGTATAGTTCTAATGTAACTATCCCCAGCTATAAAAGGAGGACAGAAAAATGGAAATCAAGTAGCATATCTCAGGAATTAGCCCCCAAGCAGACCTCCCTCTGCATCAGACTTGGGGAATTTTGTAATGGAGAACACTCCTCCTCACCTTATTTTTTAGAAATATAATACAACCGATATTGTTCGAAAAAAAAAAATATATATATATATATATATATATTTAAAAAAATTATAATATCAATTTTATTTATACATTAAAAATATATTTAAATAATTAAAAATTATAAAGTTTAATTAAAAAGTTTATATTCTATTTTAAATATGTTTATTTTAAAAGTTTATATTCTATTTTATATTTAATGGTAATGAAAAAAAATAACACGCTAATAAATATATTTTATGTTCACTTAGGTTTAGATGATAAAATGGTAATAGATTCACTTCAAGTTTAATATCATTACATCTCTAATCCCTCTCGGAAAACCATTACAAAGTTTGGTTTTAAAATAAGGAGTGGTTATATTATGATGTGGGTATATCTTCCTTAGTCTTTTTCCTCTGTTATCTTAAAATTTTGCTTTAAATGTTTAAGTTACATTGGTGGAGGCATCCCAACGGTTTTCACTACAAGATGATATATGAAGAATTTAGGACCAATGCTCTCCCAACTTGCTATGAGCACAAAAGCCTTTATCCGATGAAGCCTCTCAACCAATATACAATAAATGATTAGGCTTACAAATAATTCATAATTATAGTTAAGTATGATATTATTATTCTTTTATTGTTGAAATATATATTAATAAAATGAAAATATGAAAACTAATTGTATTTTGGATGATATATGAAGAATTTATGACCAATGCTCTCCCAACTTGCTATGAGCACAAGAGCCTCTATCTAACTGATTAGGCTTACAAATAATTCATAATTATAGTTATGATATTATTTTTATTTTTATTGTTGAAATATATATTAATCAAATGAAAATATGAAAACTAATTGTATTTTTGATATTCTCATGGTATTGTAAATATTTATATGTATTTGTGATATATTTTTTTAAAATATTTATAGTTTTCAAGTATATATTGGGTGATAAGTTGTTATTCTTTGTGGTTTTGATCTAATCTCTTTTTTCCTATTGAAAATATTATTTTTGGTACTTCGATACTTATGGTTCTTAGAGAATAAATGGTTATACTAATCAAACACCTCACTTTCTAAGTGTCCTATGGTTCTTAGAGAAGAAATGGTTATACTAATCAAGCACATTATTTTCTAAACTTCTTGAATGATGATATTTCATCTTAGGACCATTGTTGGAGTAGAGGGTACTTCAACCATGTACCTCACCTTATGGCTCATCGTTATCATAGTGCCTAGGAATACATAAACCCAAAAAATATTGTGCAAAAGAACTGATAGTTATCTAAAAATGATATTAAAATATGTAGTTGTAACCAAATTATGTAACTGAAAAGCCCAATCGTGTAACACGTATTCCTTTGATAAATGTGATAATATTCCTTTGATAAATTTGATAATATACTTTTTAAATTTAAAGGGTTATTGAGTCCTTTAAGGTGTTTATATATTCTCATAGTAACCCATTCATTTCTGTTGAGTAGCTATTGAGGATGTTCTTGTCTTTTTAATGCTATGACGTAAATTAATGTTCATTTATTTTCAATGATATGAGGTAAAGATTATAATTACACATTGAGGTTTATGTTGGATTATTTAAATGATGTAATTAGTTTTTTTTGTTGAAATTAATGAAAAATTTATTATTACTCAAGAGGAAAAATGATGAAATTATTTAGGTGTTGATCAAGAGATTTTGTAAGTTATATCATTAAATACCTAGGTTATACCATAGATGAGTTTTTATTCTTTGTGTTTTTTATGTAATCTCTTTTTTCCCATTGAAAATATGTTTTTTTGTACTTCGATACTTATGGTTCTTAGAGAAGAAAGGGTTATACTAATCAAACACCTCATTTTCTAAACTTCTTGAATAATTATATTTCATCTTAGGACCAAAGAAATGATACTTATCTAAAAATTATATTAACATATGCAGTTGTAACCAAATTATGTAACTGAATAACCCAATCTTGTTGTTCACTCCCTATAGTTGTAGCTATCCTGCATGATTCATGTGAGAGAATTTCCTCTATACTAATCTTTCCTACCAGCGTGATTCATGTGAGAGCATTTCCTCTATACTACTCTTTCCCATGTAACTTCTTTACATCCTTTCCTTTGCAACATATGGTGCAATTTCTAGTTATCTTTCATCTAATAATAATTTTATGCAAAATTTATTTCAGAGTTAGTAGTTATTTTTTTGAAGGCATTGGACACGTTGTTCCCACTTTATGTTTTCCTAGAAATATAACACTTATTCTTTTTGCAAGAAAGAAATTTCTCTTGAAACATAGCATTTATTCTTTTTCTAGTAAAGAAAGTATTATTTTAAATGTAATTCTTATTCACTTTGCAGAAAAGAAAAAAAAATATCTAATGTCAGTGTGCTAATTTATTATTGGTCCCATATAGTTTCTAAAAGAGGTTAACCTTGGTAACCTTTTATATCTTTGTTAATCTTTATATGCATTCTTGGCAAATGATATTTTATGATTATCCATTTTATTTATTTAGTTTGAAAGAAAAAATTTTATGATTCCTCCCTCTGTAATATATAGTTTGAAGTTTTCGTTATTGCCAAAAGTGTTGGTCCCAAATAGTTTCTCAAAGAAGTTAACCTTGGTAATCTTCTACAACCTATTTATATGCATTCTTGGCAAATGAGATTTTATGATTATCCATTTCCATTATGTATTTTGAAACAACAAAGTTTATGATTCCTCCCTTTCTAATATGTAGTTTCATATTTTCATTATTGCCAAAAGAATTGGTCCCAAATTGTTTTTGAAAGAGGTTAACCTTGGTAATTTTTTATAACCTTGGTAATATTTATATGCATTCTTGGAAAATTATATTATATGATTTATCCATTTGCATTATGTAGTTTGAAAAAACACTATGTTTTTCTTGTTTGGATAGTCGTTTAAAAATAATACTTTGATTATTTAGGTTGGAAATATATACTTTGATTTTGTTCCATACAATATGCAAAGGTAACAATAAGAATATTTAGTTCAAATAGTACCAATTTTTGGTAATTATGGCCAATCACTTATGGAAACCATACTCTTGTATCTGTATCCTTCCTTGACAAGGATGTTATTTGAATATTAAATTGAATTTACTTTACCAATTTTGAGATTCAATGGCATCGGCCTTATTTTTTCATGCTTTTAAAGTAATATAAATATTACGATATTATTAAGTAATTGAAATTGTATTTAATTTATTAATTATTGGAAATTGTATGCCATGTTTTAAAAACTGAAATGAGGATTATATTGGATTTTTCCTTTTAGGATATATATAAATTCCCTTGGAATATTTTTCACGTAAAGCTATGGTATTGATGAAAGATTATCAGAGTATATAAAGAGGTTAATTTAGTTGTTTAGGGTAAATAAGATAACTAATTTAGCAGTAAGATAAATGGATTTTAAATTAGCAATATTATTCAATTTATAGTTTCTAATATTTAAAAAATAAAGTATTTTAGTGGGGTCAAAAATATATGAGCCAAAATAAAAGGTAGATTGCTTTCCATCACGAGTAAGAATCGCTGACATGAGAAAATAGGTATAGATAAGAGGAATTAGAAATGAATCAACTGTGATCATTTAATGATTTAATAATTCTATCAAATATTTCTAAGACGACACAAATTTATGTTACATGGAATGAATGTTTAGGATATGACACATTCTGCTTCATTTTTGGAAGACTTATACTTTATGTGATGATTTATGTGTCTTGTTTTCATGTATTATGGAAGGCCAAAAGAATGATACAAAGTCCATGTAATGTATTGTTAACATATAGAAATAATATGGATCTATTTTCAATATTTGTATGAAACATGGATGGGTTTTATGTTAAAAAAATTTTACATATATATATATATAAACACTTTTTTTTTTTTTTGTAACTTTAGTTACAGACCTAGTTGGTAATCGAGGGATCTTACATATGATATCAGAGTGAGCTACAACAGTAGGACCTAATGGGAATACATGCTTGCTAGTATATTAATATATATGAATGATGATTTTGGATCCATGTTGAATTGTTATGTGTGTTTGATTCTTTTTTCTTATAATAGTGTAATTTGGATTACTATTCTTTTTTTTTTAAGGCTTAAGGCTAAAATATCATGTTGTCATTTAGTTTATATATATATATATATATATATATATATATATATGTTTATATATTTTTTCTAGACTCTTTATGGTTTGAGGGTAGATTTTGATGTTTAAAGACATAAAATGGACATGGAACCCCCAAATAATTTTCTTCATTATTTTTGGTTAATATTTTGGAAATATATAGGTAAATTCTAAACTAATAATCCCCTCTAATTTAATAATTAAAAAAAAAAAATGTTAGGGCAATCTAGCACGCAGTTTTTCCCCTTAAAAGCTATGATTTTAAAAATATTACAACACTTTAGCACAAATAGTGTACTTCAACTTGTTGTACTTTAGCATTGAGCTAGTACCTCATCTTGTTGTACTTTTCATGGTTTAAATTTCAATTTGAATGGAGATTTAACTTGATATTCATCTTCATGTTTTATGGTTTAAGGATATACATTTGAAATAATTCCCTAAAATTATGGGGAGACTAAATTTGGAGTCTCTTTCCAATTCTTATTATTCCATTTAAAGGTTAAAATTTTGATATTATTTCCAAAGATTCGAGCTGAAGCTTATTTAGGATTTCAACTTCTTATCTTTTGTTTTTCTATGGTACAATGCTCTAATTTTAATATTTGTTTTATGGAAATCAAACCTACTTATAGATAAGTTTCCCTAAGTGTGGTGATCGCACTTAGAACAACAAATAAAAGACATTTGACCTTTTCCTAAAGCTAAATAGATAAGATAAAAACACCTGCTTGTGATCCTTCACTATTCTTCGTCTCCCTTTTGTCACTTCCATCGCTCTCAATCGAACTAAACTCACTTGATTGGTACTTGCAATAGCTAACATAAGATAGAAAATGACATAAAGGCATATGACATATTCATCCTAATCAAACTCAATCGATTGCATTTCAAAATACACATATAAAAAAATGAACACATGTATTAGGAAAGGAACAAATCTCTTTATTATAAGGTAGAAGGAGAAGTTACAACTGTTGGAAATACTGAGAGGGGGGTGAATCAGTATTCCTTTCAATTAGTATTATTATTAATCTTTCAGAGAATTAGTTAATCTTCAATTATTATCATTGTTTGTACAATTATATAAGTAAACAAAAGGAATAGAAATGCACACAGTTTTTAAGGTGGAAACCCTCTCCGGGACAAAAACCACCTGAATTATTTTCTAATAATTCTTTAATATTCAACTCCAATTGAAAATAAATCTCCAACTTCCTAGAATATAGAAAAGCATTCTCCTCCAACTCCCACTGGATGGATGCTCCAACGCCCGAGATTCTTCAGTATTCAACTGAATGCATGCCCCAACATCCAATGAGCTACAACTCACCCTAGCACCACCCTAACACCCTATAGAAGAATAAAAGAAGAATGGACTCTCGTACCAAGGAAAATGGTCCACTTTACAATGATATAGAATGATGTAGAAGAAGAATACACACTAGACCATATCCCCAACTACGACACAACCACCTAATGATGATCCTAGACCTCCCAACGCTACCTCTTCAACTCTTAGCAGATAGACATTTGTACAATTTTTACAATGATGCATTTACAATGACTTCGTACAATGATACCTTTATAAAGACTGTATGCAGTGTTGCCCACTTGAAGACATCATGTGGTGAACTTCTTGTTGTTTTTCTATGCCTTTATTGCTGCTCTTGTCATGCTATGCTCTATTGCACCTTGCTTTTTTTTTCTACCCTATAATGTCTGGTCCTTTGCAGCCCTTGACAACACATGATCTAGCTTTTTCTTCCCTTCTAGGATCTCGATATAGAATCTGGTGTATCTCTATTATTTCAGATCCCCAATATGTGATTTTAGGTTCTGTAGTAGTCCTCTAAGTCTTATTTCCAATTCCATATGTCTGACCCAATTTGGATTCTTCAAGATAGAGTTATGCCCAATCTCTCACAATGACCTAATTATGGACTGGTTCAATAGAGCGAACTTGTATGGTGTGCCACGGGTCACTATTTCTTCAATGGGCTCTAAAATTGATATAGAGAAAACTGCAATTTGTGCAATATCTTCCACTTTTTAGAGAATTCCAATTTGATACTCAGAGAGAGAGTTATGACAATTTTCCCAAGGCCACTTCTTTGAGATGAAGTTCAGGAGCCTGCATAAACAATGAATTCCAAAGATCGTATCTCCAAAACTATTTTGTACCTTGATCTGAAATTTTGACAAGAGCTTCCACAGGATTGCTGCTTCGTCTCATAATAATTTCAGCTTCTGAACCTTCACATAAAAAACGTTAGAGCGCTAATTCCACGATGACCTGTTTCATGTATCAAAATCCCTGCATGAGGAGGATATGAGGATCACAATTTATATAAATGCTTAGTTTGAGAGGGTATTCAACAAGTGAACGTGGGAGGGATTTTAGGAGCTCAAAAAGTATTAATTATTGACATTTGAATGACCCATACCAGAACCCCATGGGGTTTTATCCCACTAACTTGGGTTACAAACTTCAAACATGAATATCTCTAAAACCGTGAAGAATTACATGGCGTGCCATATATCAATGGAAACATATCGACAAGTAGAAACCATAAAATATATTCTTGACCCAGAATATAGTAATTTGGTAGGTCAAACTTACCATGCAAGATTGGGGTAGCCCTTGGTGCTGCTTGGTTTGACATCAATGACAACCACAGATCAACAATCTCCCCCTTTGGCATTGATGGCAACACAAGTACTCCCCCTGCGATCATGACACCTCTTCCTACAACATTCTCTCCTCCTTTGACATCAATGAAAAAGAGTATCTCCCCCTAATACACAACCATATTACAGACCTGTACACACTTCGACTCCCTCTTACAAACAACCATCCTACAAACCTGTACACACTTCCACTTCATTTTTATATTCTAAATTAGGAAAATATAATGATAACTTGGGATAATCCCAAGATTCTGGCGAAGATATTCAAATGCTTCACGAGTACTCTTACGATCATCAACAATTCCTGCCCAATCTACATCTGTAAAGACTTGAATAATGAGATTGTTACCCTTGGGATACCACAAGCCATATACTATTGTTCCCTTTAGATATCAAAGAATTATTTTGACGACAATAATATGTGATTCTTTTGGTGCTTCTTGGAATCTTTCTACTTGTCCAACTGCTTGCATAACATCTGGCTGGGAGGGTGTTACATATAGAAGACTACCAATCATAAATATGTACAACCTTTGATCCACATCCTTAGATGAGTCGTCTATGCTCAATTTGAAACCTGTTACCATCAGAGTAAGGATGGGTTTACAATATTCCATTTTAAATTTCTTGAGCATTTCCTTGATGTACTTGGCTTGACATATAAATATTCTTTTCTCTTGCTGAGATATTTGAAGCCCTAAGAAGTATGTCAACTCACTAAGTAAAGACATCTCGAACTCACTTTACATATTTGTAGAAAAGTTCTTACTTAGTCAATCATCATTGCTACCCAATATTATATCATCCTCTTTAACTATTATACGTGCTTTAGTTGCTTCATCCAGAACATATATGTCATTCGGAGCTCGACTTCCTGTAGCCACAATTTCACCATACCTGCCTTTCCTGATTTCACATTTTGTGGAGTTGAATAGTATTGTGTGTCCTTGATCACACATTTGTCCAACACTGAGCATATTGCGATTCATGTTTTCAACCAATAGAACATTATTGGCTAGAGAATCTTTGCTCCTGAGAGTGACAGTACTTGATCCTATAACATTTGAAGATCCATCATTTCCAAAGGACACGGTTCTATCCTTCTTCTCTTTTAGAGATAAAAATTTCTTTCTATCTCCGATCATATGCATTGAGCAACCACTATCAACATACCACACATATTTTTTTTTCAGCCTTGAAAGCGAGAGCACAATTATCAGTCTTCTTCTTCTTCCATTTTTGTTCATTCATTATGTGTCTTCAAAGATTCTTCTAGAGGATTTTCAAGTTTGTAGTCACTCGATATTTGTCCAAAGTTTCGACATTTGTAACATTCAATATTATTTATTAAATGTTCAAATATATTGATGTTTCGTTGAGCCCTCAGAATTTTATATTTGACAAATCCCCTGGAATTACATTTTTTCCTAGGGTACATGTGACATTCTACAACTTTATGACCAAATTTTCCACATGAATAACAATAGGCATAAGAAATTTGTTGGTACCTGGATGGAAATCTTTGTCAAGGAATTGCCTTCCAAGGTTTTTCTTGTGAATCTTGTCCAATGAAGTATACATGCATGTTAGATCTCATAGGTTCATTGTATTTTGTTGTAAAATGTCTTGCTTCTTCTTCTTTGTAGTCAAGGTCAGTTCTGTCATTGTAATATCATTGATTGTTGATAAATTCTTCCAATGCCCTTGAGTTGTTGGCATAGTTTTGGACGGTTTTTCCCTTCTTCACTTCCTTACGAAACGAGACTACTTCAGCTTCTAATGCTTCCCTTTCTTGGTTGCTTTCTTCCAAATTATTTTGAAGTGACTCTTCAATACATTTTTGTTCTTCAACTTCACTTTTAGACCTTGAACTTGTTCTTCAAGAGTATTGGAATGGATCTTCTCAGCCTTGAGCTCTTTTATAAGCTTGATTGCCTCCTTAGAAAATTATTCTATGGTCATCCCTTCTTCTTCATTATTTGATACCTCTTGTTTAATGTGTCTGGCCATAAAAAATACTCTCTCATTGGCTTCTTCTTCACTGTCATTGTCTTCATCGGATGATGAGCTATCTTCTTTAGAGAGAAATTTCCTTTTGAATCCTTTATTTTTTCTTTTCTTGTTGAATTTCATAAAGCCTTTGTTTTCCTTTGAGTTGCCATCACTTCTTTTTGGACATTTTGCTGCAAAATGCCCAACCTCACCACCAAAGAAAATTTTAAGGGTAGAAATTTATCTTAAATTTTATAAATATTGGCGAATATTACTAGTCCCTAATATGAAAATTGTAATAGTCTTGGTGATACTTTTGTAAAAATATTTATCTTTCTAATGATTTTATATAGTATCTATAAAATTTTGGCGAATTCTAAGGTAAACTATTCTTATACTATAAAATTTGGGCAAATCATATTCTAAAAAATAGAAATTCAAGAATGTTTTTTTTTTTTAAACATGAAAAATTAGCCCACTTGCGAATATTAGCCCCTAAAATTTTTCCTGCTCACCACAGCCGAAACATATCAATGGAATTTTACCCTTGAATTTTCCCTTACCAATTTTTAGTTTTCTCGTAAAGTGAGCATATTCTCCATCTGAAAGACCTTCTTCATCATCTTCCTTTTCTTCACACTTGCAGGTGCAAGTCTGTTCCTTTGAAGGTTGTTTCTCCTTATTGGTTTTCTTAGATATAGCGAATGCAGTTTCTAGATGTGAAGTACATTTTTCTTCATCAAGTCTCATTTCATATGCTATGAGAACTCCATGTAATTCCTCTTTGTTGAGTTTTTCCGGATTTTCACTACATTCTAAGACAGATACCATTGGGTTGAATCTCCCTCGTAACATTATAAGAATCTTTCGTATAATAGTCTTCTCGTCAACATGCTCTCCCAATCCTTCCAGAGTGTTGGTTATTTCATCAACGTGTTGGAAGTATGCAACAATGTTGTTATCTTATTTCATTTTGAGTTGCTCAAATTTTTCTCTGTAGATTTGAAGCTTTGCTTATTTGACATTTGAGTCATATGCATATATATTCTCAAGCTTGTCCCATACATTTTTGGCAGTTTTACAACCCAACTAAGCGGATTCAATAAGTCCACTGATAATAATATTCTTTTCTTTTGCATCATTTACCAAATTCTTCTTACCATGTTCATCTGCGGTTCATGTAAATTCATTTTGAACAGTGTCCCATACTTCGTAACCTTGTGCCAAGAGATAGACCTCCATTCTTCCTTTCCAGAGTGCATAATTAATTTCATTGAACAGAGGTACACCATTCTTTGTATGCTCCATGACATCCTTCCAACTGTTAAACTGCTATTGAAGGAACCAAGCTCTGAAACCAATTGTTGGAAATACTGAGAAGGGGAGTGAATCACTATTCCTTTCAATTAGTATTATTATTAATCTTTTATAGAATTAGTTAATCTTCAATTATTATCAGTGTTTGTACAATGATAGAAGTAAAGAAAAGGAACACAACTGCACATATATTTTAATGTGGAAACCCTCTCCAAGACAAAAACCACCTGAATTCTTTTCTAATAATTCTTTCATATTCAACTCCAATTGAAAATAAAGCTCCAACTTCCTAGAATCTAGAAGAGAATTCTTCTCCATCTCCCACTGGGTGGACACTCCATCGCCCGATATTCTTCAGTAGTCCACTGAACGGATGCCCCAACACCCAATGAGCTACAACTCACCCTAGTACCACCTTACCACCCTTCCACCCTATAGAAGAATAAAAGAATAATGGACTCTCGTACCAAGGAAAATGGTCCACTTTATAATGATATAGAGTGATGTAGAAGAAGAATACACACTAGACCATAACCCCAACTATGACACAACCACTTACTGATGATCCTAGACCTCCCGACACTGCCTCTTCAACTCTTAGCAGATAGATACTTGTAAAATTTTTACAATGATACATTTACAATGAATTAGTTCAATGATACCTTTATAAATATTGTATGCAGTGCTACCCACTTGAAGAATTCATGTGGTGAAATTCTTGATGTTTTTATGCACCTTGATTGTTGCTCTTTTCATACTACCCTCTACTGCACCTTGATTTTATTTGCTGCTGTAAAAATTTTGTTCCTTTCCAGCCCTTGACAACACATGATCTAGCTTTTTCTTTCCTTTTAGGATCTCGATATTGAATCTGGTGTATCTCTGTTATTTCAGATCCATAATATGTGCTTTTCGGTTATGTAGTATTCCTCTGAATTTTGTTTCCAATGTCATAGGTCTTATCTAATTTGGATTCTTCAAGAGAGATTTATGCCCAATCTCTCACAATGATGTAATTATGGACTAGTTCAGTAGAGCGAAATTTTACGACGTCATTGGGAGAGAAAACAACAGTAAGTGAACTATCTTCCACTTCTTACAAAATTCCAATCTGATACTTAGAGAGAGAGTTATGACGATTTTCCCAAGGTCACTTATTTGCTATGAAGTTCGGGATCCTGTAAAAACACTGACTTCCATAGATCATATATCCAAAATATTTCACACCTTACTCTGATATGTTTACAGGTGTTTCCTCATAATTTCGGCTTCGTCTCATAAAAATTTCAGCTTTTGAACCTTCATATAAAAAACATTAGAGCGCAAATTCCACGATGACCTGTTTTAGGTAGTGAAATCCTTGTATGAAGAGGATATGAGGATCACAATTTATATAAATTCTTAGGTTGAGAGGGTCTTCAACAATTTAACGTGGGAGGGATTAGAGGAGCTTAAAAAACATTAATTATTGAAATTTCAATGACCCATGCCACAACCCCATGGGGTTTTAGCCCACTAATTGGGGTTACAAACTTCAAACATGAATATCTCTCAAATCGTGAAGAATTACATGGTGTGCCATATATAAATGGAAACATATCGACAAGTAGAAACCATAAAAAATATTTTTGACCCAGAATGTAGTAATTTGGTAGGTCAAAATTACCATGAAAGATCAGGGTAGACCACAGATCAATAATCTCCCCCTTTGGAATTGATGGAAACACAAGTACTCCCCCTGCAATCATGACACCTCTTCCTACAATATTCTCTCCCCCTTTGACATCAATGGAAAAGAGTAACTCCCCCTGACACACAACCATCCTTGGGTTGACATCAATGGCAACCACAGATCAATAATCTCCCCCTTTGGAATTGATGGAAACACAAGTACTCCCCCTGCAATCATGACACCTCTTCCTACAATATTCTCTCCCCCTTTGACATCAATGGAAAAGAGTAACTCCCCCTGACACACAACCATCCTATGTACCTGTACACACTTCGTCTCCCACTGATAGACAACCATCCTGCGGGCCTATACACACTTCAACTCCCCCTTTATATTCTGAATAAGGAAAATATAATGAGAACTTGGGAGATTCCCAAGCTTCTGGCGAAGATATTCAAATGCTTCACGAGTACTCTTACGATCATCAACTCTTCCTGCCCAATCTAAATCTGTAAAGGCTTGAATAATGAGATTACTACCCTTGGGATACCACAAGCCATATTCTTTTGTTCCCTTTAGATATCGAAAAATTCGTTTGACAACAATAATATGTGATTCTTTTGGTGCTTCTTGGAATCTTGCTACTTGTCTAACTGCTTGCATAACATCTGCCCAGGAGGCTGTTACATATAGAAGACCACCAATCATAGATCTATACAATATTTGATCCACATTATTAGATGAGTCATCTATGATCAATTTGCAACTTGTTACCATCGGAGTAAGGATGGGTTTGCAATCTTCCATTTGAATTTCTGAAGCATTTCCTTGATGTACTTGGCTTGACATATAAATATTCCTTTCTCTTACAGAGATATTTGAAGCCCTAAGAAGTATGTCAGCTCACCAAGTAAAGACATCTCGAACTCACTTTTCATCTTTGTAGCAAAGTTATTACTTAGTCAATCATCATTGCTACCAAATATTATATCATCCTCTTTAGCTATTAGACGTGCTTTAGTTGCTTCATCTAGAGCATATATGTCGTTCGGGGCTCGACTTCCTGTAGCCATAATTTTACCATACCTTCCTTTCCTGATTTAACATTTTGTGGAGCTAAATAGTATTGTGTGTCCTTGATCACAGATTTGTCCAACATTGAGCATATTGCGATTCATGTTTTCAACCAATAGAACATTCTTGGCTAGAGCATCTTTGCTTCTGAGAGTGACAGTACCTGATCCTATAACATTTGAAGATCCATCATTTCCAAAGGACATGGTTCCATCCTTCTTCTCTTTCAGAGATACAAATTTATTTCTATCTCCGATCATATGCATTGAGCAACCACTATCAACATACCACACATCTTTTTTTTTTTAGCCTTGAGAGAGAGAGCACAATTATTAGTCTTCTTCTTATTCCATATTTGTTCGTTCGTTCTGTGGCTTCGAAGATTCTTATGGAGGATTTTCAAGTCTGCAGTCTCTAGCTATGTGTCCAAAGTTTTGACATTTGTAACATTCAATATTATTTATTAAATGTTCAAATCTATTGATTTTTCATTGAGCCTTTGGAGGTTCATATTTGGTAGATATCCTGGAATTGTATTGGTTCCTAGGGTACATGCGACATTCTACAGCTTTATGACCAAATTTTTCACATGAATAACAATAGCCATAAAAAATATGTTGGTACCTGGATGGAAATATTCATCGAGGAATTGTCTTCCAAGGATATTCTTGCGAATCTTCTCCAATGAAGTCTACATGCATGTCAGATCTCGTAGGTTCATTGTATTTTTTTGTACACGGTCCTGCTTTTTCTTCTTTGTAACCAAGGCTAGTTCTGTCGTTGTAAGATCATTGATTGTTGATGAGTTCTTCCAATGCCCTTGAGTTTTTGGCATAGTTTTGGACAGTTTTCCCTTCTTCACTTCCTTACGCAGCGAGATTACTTCGGCTTCTAATGCTTCCCTTTATTGGTTGCTTTCTTCCAACTTCTTTTGAAGTGACTCTTCAATACATTTGTGTTCTTCAACTTCAATTTTGAGACCTTGAACTTGTTCTTCAAGAGTATTGGACTAGATCTTCTAAGCCTTGAGCTCTTTTATAAGCTTGATTTCCTCCTTAGAAAATTCTTCTATGGTAATCCCTTCTTCTTTGTTGTTTAATACCTCTTGTTTAATGTGCTTCGCCATAAACAATAATCTCTCATTGGCTTCTTCTTCATTGTCATTATATTCATCAGATGATGAGCTATCGTCTTTACATAGAAAGTTCCTTTTGAATCCTTTATTTTTTCTTTGCTTGTTGAATTTATTAAAGCCTTTCTTTTATTTTGAGTTTCCATCACTTATGTTCCGACATTTTTCTACAAAATTCCCAACCTCACCACAGTCGAAACATATCAATGGAAGTTTACCCTTGAATTTCCCCTTACCAATTTTTAGTTTTCTCGTAAAGTAAACGTATTCTCCATATGAAAGAACTTCTTCATCATCTTCCTTTTCTTCACACTTGTAGGTACAGATATGTTCCTTTGAAGGTTGTTTCTCCTTATTGGTTTTCTTAGATGCAGCGAACGCATTTTTTAGATGTGAAGTACCCTATTCTTCATCAAGTCTCATTTCATATGCTTTGAGAACTCTAAGTAATTCCTTTTTGTTGAGTTTGTCTAGATTTGCATTATATTCTAAGACCAATACCTTTGGGTTGAATCTCCCTGGTAAAGTTCTTAGAATCTTTCCTATAATAGTCTTCTCGTAAACAGGCTCTCCCAATCCTTCTAGATTGTTGGTTATTTCATCAACGTGTTGGAAGTATGCAACAATGTTTTTATCTTCTTTCATTATGAGTTGCTCAAATTTTTCTCTGTAGATTGAATCTTTGCTTCTTTGACATTTTAGTCACCGACATATATATTCTCAAGCTTGTCCCATACATTTTTGGTAGTTTTACAACCCAACACCTTATGATAAGTACATTCAATAAGTCCACTGATAATAATATTCTTTTCTTTTGCATAATTTACCAAATTCTTCTTACCTTGTTCATCCATGGTTGATGTAAATCAATTTTGAATAGTTTCCCCTACTTCGTAACCTTGCGCCAGGAGATAGACCTCCATTCTTCCTCTCCAAAGTGCATAATTATTTTCATTGAACAGAGGTACACCATTTTTGGTATGCTCCATGACCTCCTTCCAGTTGTTAAACTGTTATTGAAGGAACCAAGCTCTAAAACCAATTGTTGGAAATACGAAGATGTGGAGTGAATTAGTATTCCTTTTAATTAGTATTATTATTAATCTTTCAGAGCATTAGTTAATCTTCAATTATTATCAGTGTTTGTATAATGATAGTAGTAAACATAAGGAACACAACTGCACAGTTTTTAAGGTGGAAACCCTCTCTGGGAAAAAAAACCACGTGAATGCTTTTCTAATAATTATTTAATATTCAACTCCAATTGAAAATAATGCTCCAACTTCCTAGAATCTAGAAAAATCATTCTTCTCCAGCTCCCACTAGATGGATGCTCCAACGCATGATATTCTTCAGTAGTCAACTAAATGAATGTCGTAAGACCCAATGAGC
Source organism: Pinus albicaulis (assembly GCA_034641835.2). NCBI lineage: Eukaryota > Viridiplantae > Streptophyta > Pinopsida > Pinales > Pinaceae > Pinus > Pinus albicaulis. The sequence goes on from CM076578.1 coordinate 235,667,137, forward strand.
TACAACTCACCTTAGAACCACCCTACCACCCTGAATTTTTCACATTCTTGAACCTGTTGGTGACTTCATGCACCAACCTAGCACCACCCTACCACCCTACCACCCTATAGAAGAATAAAAGAAGAATGGACTCTGGTACCAAGGAAAATGGTCCACTTTACAATGATATAGAATGATGTAGAAGAAGAATATATGCTAGACCATAACTCCAACTATGACACAGCCACCTAATGATGATCCTAGACCTCCCGACACTGCCTCTTCAACTCTCGGTAGATAGACACTTGTACAATTTTTACAATGATGCATTTACAATGAATTAGTACAATGATACCTTTATAAAGATTGTATGCAGTGCTGCCCACTTGAAGACTTCATGTGGTGAGCTTCTTGCTATTGTTCTGCACCTTGATTTGTTTTGATACCCTAGAAAGTCTAGTCCTTTGGGACCCTTGAAAACACATGATCTAGATTTTTCTTTTCTTCTAGGATCTTGATATTGAATCTGGTGTATCTCTGTTATTTCAGATAACCAATATGTGATTTTCAGTTCTTTAGTAGTCCTCTGAGTCTTCTTTCCAATGCCATAGGTCTGATCCAATTTGGATTCTTCAAGGGAGATTTATTCCCAATCTCTCACAATGACCTAATTATGGACTGGTTTAGTATATCGAACTTGTACAATGTGCCACATGTCATTGTTTCTTCATTCGGATCTGAAATTGATATAAAGAAAACTACAGTCTGTGCACTATCTTCCACATTTTAAAGAACTCCAATCTGACAATCTAAGAGAGCGTCATGAAAATTTTCCCAAGATCACTTCTTTGAGATGAAGTTTAGGTGCCTGCAAAAACATTGACTTCCACAGATAATATCTCTGAAACTGTTGTGCACCTTGGTCTGACATTTTTACAGTAGCTTCCTCAGGATTCCATTTTCATCCCATTAAAATTTCAGCTTTTGAACCTTCGTAGAAAAAATGTTATAGCGCATGTTAGGTCCCTATATTACTTGTATAGTGTAACTCCCTTATTTTTATTATTGTACCCTTGTAACCCCCATATTGTTATTATTGTGCCCTTAAATTATTATTGTTAGGTCGGCTAGGATTACATTGTGGCCCCACTAGGATTACATTAAGGCCCCATGGACTCCTATATATAGAAAGGAGGCTTTGTAAATTGTATCATCCAAGAATTTTTCATTTATGTATGTATTGGAGGTTGCCCCCTCGAAGTGGCTTATTTATAAGGCATTGATATCTCTTTTCTTATATTTTTGGAGATGGTTACACAACATTTGGTATCAGAGCTTTGGATTCTAGGGTTTCACTGCTCTAAACAGGTCATCGTGCCATTTTCGCTATACTATTTTTTATACAAAGGTTCAAAATATGAAATTTTTAGGGTACGAAGCCGAAATTCTGAGGAAACCCATCAAAAAATTTTAGAGCTTGGTTCACAATATTTTCACAGATATGATCTGTGGAAGGTAGTGCTTTTTCAGGCTCCCGAATTTCATCTCAAAGAGGTGATCGTGGGAAAATATTCATAACTCTCTCTCTGAGCATCAGATTGGAGTGCCATAAAAATTGGTTGAAAGTGCACAGACTTTAGTTTCGTTTCTATCAATTTCAGAGCCAAAGGACGAAACTGTGACACGTGGCAAGTCATACAAGTTTTCTCTACTGAACCAGTCCATAATTAGGTCATTGTGGGAGATTGGACACAACTTTGTCTTGGAGAATCCAAATCAAGTCAGACCTGTGGCATTCGAAAGAGAATTCAGAGGGCTACGTCGGTACTAAAATTCAAATATTGAAGTGCTATAATCATAGAGATAATCCAATTTCAATATCGAGCTCCTCAAAAGCAAGAAAAAGGTGTGTATTTTTTTTTTTCCGAATTGCATAAGTCTTGTTTGAAGACTCAATTTGAATTGATTCCAAGGGTATATTATAGAATAGATATCAGTATTGAGTTCTAAAAGATGCCCTGTAAAAATAATTCAACACCCACTAAGCCTTCAGAGGGCTCTATTATGACTCCTTAAGATGAAGAATTGCAACATGATCTATCAAAATTACAAGAGCAAGTGCACCAAATTTCGCTCTCGCAAAGAGCAACAAAAAATGAAATGGAAGTTTTGAAGAAAGGCGTGGAAGATAAGATGGATGGCATGGAAGCTGGCATGGAAGCTAAGATGGATGACATGAAAGACAACATGGAAAACATGAAGAATGATCTAAAAGCAGACATGGAAGGTTTGACAAAGTTGATACAAGAAATGTTTCCTAATGGTGAAAAGATAGTAGAAGAAACTCATGATGAGAACAAAATAAATGTTAATCGTGATTTCATAAACTCTAATGTTAGCGGGAAGAACCACCATATTCCAAAAATGGATATGAGGAAGTTTGATGGAAAGGATCCTGTAACATGGATACTACAGATGGAGCAATATTTTGATCTCCATAACGTGCAAAACACACAAAGGTACGCATTGCAACTTTACATTTAGAACAAAATACATTTGTATGGTATCGATGGCTTTGCTCCCGTAAAAAAATTGTCACTTGGTCAATTTTTATGGAGGAAGTGATAGCACATTATGAGGATACAAAGAGCAACACCTTCTTTAGCCAATTGATAAATCTAAAAAAAAAGGGTTTAATGGGGGAGCACATTGAGGACTTCCAAAAATTGAATATAAGGGTAACTGATATTCCAGAGGAACACAGGATTGATCTCTTCATATGTACTTTAAAGGATAAAATCCAACATGAAGTTCGCGTTTTGGAACCTGATTCATTGGAGAAGGCATTCAGGTTGGCAAGAAAAATTAAATGTAAAATTATGGCGACAAGGAAGCCTACCACTCACTTCTATAAAGAGGGAAGTGTTGCTACTCCTAGATTTCCACAACCTACAAGTTTGACACCACAACAATTGGAAGAAAAAAGAGAAAAAGGGCTTTGCTACAGTTGTGATAGAAAATACACTAAAGGTCATAAGTGTGCTGAGAAGAAATTATTTTACATAGATTGTGAAGAGGAAGAATAAAATGAAAAAGAAGAGGATATACACCAGGAACCAACCCTAGAAGAGGAAGAAATGAGTCCGACCATATCATGTAATGCATTGGCAGGAATTACCACTCCTCAAACTCTCAAGATAGAAGGACATATCAAGAAGAAAAAAGGTAATAGTGTTGATTGATTCAGGTAGTACCCATAATTTTATTCATTGTAAGGTAGCCAAGGAATTGAATTGTTTCCTATACCCAGCACCAGAATGTCAAGTGATGGTTGCAAATGGAGGAACTATAAATTGCTCTGGAAAATGTCATAATATCAAGCTAACCATGGGGGAATATGTATTGACTAGTCCAATGCTTGCCATTCCTATGGGAGGTGCTGATGTTGTACTAGGAGTACAATGGTTACAATCTTTGGGGACGGTAGCTTTTAATTTTCAAGAACTTTTCTTGAAAATTTTTTCAAAAGGAAAGGAAATCGAATTACGGGGTATTGCGGGGAAGCCAGGAAGGATAATAAGCTCTGATGTCATGACAAAGCTTCTAAAGAAAGAACAGCGAGGCGTAATTGCACAATTATGCTCACTAGAAGTTCCAACATCAAAATCATCTATTTCTGCAGATCTCCAACAAGTCTTGGACAATCATTCCAAGGTGTTTGAAAATCCCAAAGGACTCCCACCTATTAGTGATCATGATCATGCTATTCATTTGATTCCAGGAAGTGTTCCTCCAAACATCCGGCCTTATAGATATCCTTACTTCCAAAAGAGAGAAATTGAACGTATGATTGCAGAAATGTTAGAGGCGGGTATAATTCAACCTAGTCAAAGTTTTTTCTCTGCTCCTGTAGTATTGGTACACAAGAAGGATGGATCATGGCGAATGTGTCCGGATTATAGGGAGCTCAATAAGCTCACCATTAAAGAAAAATTTCCCATTCCTGTGATTGATGAATTATTGGATGAATTACATGGAGCAATTTATTTTACCAAGTTGGATCTTCGTTCGGGATATCATCAAATTAGAATGAAGACTGAAGATATTCCAAAAACAACATTTCAAACTCATGAGGGTCATTATGAATTTTTGGTCATGCCTTTTAGCCTTACCAATGCACCTTCTACATTTCAAGGGTTGATGAATTCCATTTTCAAACCCTTCCTTAGAAAATTTGTGCTAGTATTTTTTGATGATATACTAATCTACAGCAGATCTTGGAAGGATCATGTTGAACATGTTGACAGGGTGCTCAAACTATTGCAGGAGAAACAATTATATGCAAAAACATCCAAATTTTTCTTTGGAGTACAAGAGGTGGAATATCTGGGTCATATTGTATCTCACGAGGGTGTTAAGGTAGACCTTAACAAAATTAAAACCATTAAGGAATGGAAAGTCCCCACAACCATAAAGCAGTTGTGAGGATTTCTCAGGTTAACAAGGTATTATTGCAAGTTTGTTAAGAATTAAGGGAGAATAGCAGCACCTATAACAACATTATTGAAGAAAGATGCATTTTCATGGACTCTTGAAGCAACTAAGGCCTTTGAACATCTTAAAGAGGCAATGTGTCGAGCACCAGTATTAGCTACGCCAGACTTCACAAAAACCTTTATTATGGAATGTGATGCCTCAGGAAATCTAATTGGTGCTATTTTAATGCAGGAAGGAAGACCCATTGCTTTTGAAAGTCGTTCCAATCAAAGGAAAGTATTTACAGAAGCCTATTTATGAGAAGGAAATGTTAGCAATACTGCATGCACTAAAGAAATGGCGAACTTACCTAATGGGAAGACACTTCAAGGTAAAAACTAATCATGATAGTCTTAAACACTTTTTGGAACAAATACTATCTTCCGAAGAGCAGCAAAAATGGGTCACAAAGATGTTGGGTTATGACTTTGAAATAATCTACAAAAAAGGAAAGCTTAATGTTGTTGCAGATGCACTCTCAAGGAAGAATGAAGAGGTGGAAGCATTGCTTTGTGCCATTTCTATTATCCAACCAGATTGGATAACCGAAGCAAGAGATGAATGGAAGAAGGACAAAGATGTATGGACACTCATTCAAAAGTTGCGGCAAGATCCTAGTACATCTGATACATTTAGTTGGAAAAATGATTCCTTATGGTACAAAGATCGCTTATATCTTTGTAAGAATTCCCAATTAAAACAAAAGATTCTTCTGGAATTGCACACTTCTCCTTTAGGAGGACACTCAGGATTTTTAAAAACTTACCACAGGGTGAAGAAAGAATTTTTTTGGGATGACCTTAAATCTGATATTCAAAAGTTTGTGGCGGAATGTTTGGTTTGCCAGCAGAATAAAGTGGAAACAATTAAGACCCCAGGACTTCTACAACCTTTATCCATTCCAAGTCGACGTTGGGAGGAGATTTCAATGGATTTTATCACAGGTTTACCTAAGTCCGAAGGAAAGAGTGTCATCATGGTGGTAGTTGATAGACTTACCAAGTATGCACACTTTTGTGCATTATCTCGTCCATTTAAAGCAAGTACGGTTGCTACTACATTTATGGACAGAATTCAAAAGCTACATGGAAGCCCAAGGGTTATTGTGAGCGACAGAGATCCCATTTTTACTGGAAATTTTTGGGCGGAGTTATTTTCTTGTTTGGGTACTCAATTAGCTCATAGCTCATCTTATCATCCTCAATCTGATGGTCAAACTGAGATAGTAAATAAATGTTTGGAAGGATATCTTCGTTGTTTTATATCTGATAAACAAACACAATGGGTCAAGTGGTTACCTCTCGCTGAATGGTGGTATAACACTTCCTTCCATACTGCAGCAAAGATGACCCCATTTATGGCACTTTATGGATATCATCCACCATCTATCACATCATATTTAAGGGAAAATTCAAAGGTTCAAGCAGTGGAAGATCACATCGAGCATCAGCAAGAAGTTCTCCAACTCTTAAAGGATAACCTGAATTTGGCACAAAATCGAATGAAACAACAGGCAGATCAACATCGCAGTGAGAGAAGTTTTGATGTAGGAGATTCGGTATTTTTACGGCTACAACCATACAAACAAATGTCCCTCAAGCAAGCTAAGAAGGATAATAAATTATCGCCAAAGTACTATGGTCCTTACAGGGTGTTGCGAAAGATTGGTACTATGGCATACAAATTGGAGCTTCCTGCTTCTTCGCGAGTACATCCAGTTTTCCATGTTTCATGCTTAAAGAAGGTTATAGGTGAAAATATTCCGGTTCAAACAATATTGCCAGAACTTGATGAGGAAGGAAAAATAATATTGGAACCTAAAGCAGTCATGGAAACAAGAACTCGACAGCTACGGAATCGATCAATTTCAGAGTATCTCATCAAGTGGAAGAACTTACCCACTGAAGATTCTACATGGGAGGATGAGAATTTTATACAGAAGCACCCAGAGCTACTCAAGCGTTGAGGACAACACTTTTTTGAAGGAGAGGGGAATTTTAGGTCCCTATATTACTAGTATAGTCCCTTATTGTTGTTAGTGTAACCCCCTTATTGTTATTATTGTACCCTTGTAACCCCCATATTGTTATTATTGTGCCCTTAAATTATTATTGTTAGGTCGGCTAGGATTACATTGTGGCCCCACTAGGATTACATTATGGCCCCATGGACTCGTATATATAGAAAGGAGGTTTTGTAAATTGTATCATCCAAGAATTGTTCATTTATGTAATGTATTGGAGGTTGCCCCCTCGAAGTGGCTTATTTCTAAGGTGTTGATATCTCTTTTATTCTATTTTTGGAGCTGGTTACACAACAGTGCAAATACCACAATGACCTGTTTCGGGTAGCGAAGTCCCTATATGAGGAGGATATGAGGATCACAATTTATATAAATGCTTAGGTTGAGAGGGTCTTCAACAAGTGAACATGGGAGGGATTTTAGGAGCTTAAAAATTATTAATTATTTAAATTTCAATGACCCATGCCACAACCCCATGTGGTTTTAGCCCACTAACAAGGGTTACAAACTTAAAACATGAATATCTCTCAAACCGTGAAGAATTACATGGCGTGCCATATATCAACGGAAACATCTCGACAAGTAGAGACCATAAAAAATATTCTTGACCCGAAATATAGTAATTTGGTAGGTAAAAATTACCATGCAAGATCAAGGTAACCCCTGGTGCTGCTTGGGTTGACATCAATGACAACCAAAGATCAACAACAACCAGTTGGATCGATTAGATGTCGTCTCGCTCCAGATTTAGTCTTATCCTCATCACATTAGTAGCATCAATCTAGTAGCACAACACTACATGCAAGAAATACCTCGAAGAGTTATGATCTTACCTGCATAACTCTACAAATTAAAATTCTTTCTCTCTTGTGCACTATGATCAGTGCTCATTTTATAAAAAATGAAGGTATTTTGTCACTAATTGTTCATTGAATGGATTTTCCATAAATGGATGAAGAGGTTTCCTTGTTCATTGGAATAGGAAGATAAGTGATTTAACAACTCCATGGTGTTCATATTCGAAGTTATCATATAGTGTCATAGCTAGAACAACTTCTAGAAGCCACTAGAAGGTTCGAAGATTCTCGGAATCCTATGAACAATTCGCTCCCAGTCAACCAACGCACTGTCAAGTGGGCCTAGATGCTCTGCAATGTTGCATTGCATGGGATTAAGTGCTCTACAAAGCACTTACTGCAGTCTAGGGGTGTGTTGATGGCTCAATGGAACACTTCAACTGGACTTCAAGCATTGGAGCTTTCATGGATGAATACCAACAATGGGATGACTTGTTTAAGGCATGTAGCAACTGATTTATAGTATGATAAACCCTAATTTGTATTGATCTAGCTTTTGGGAGTGATTCCCAAATTGACCTGTAACAACTGCCCCCTAAAGCATGAAGTTAAAAAATATAATGTTGAATGATATGCTTTACGATGTGGTTAGTAGGATCTGTAGCAGACGGTGATGTGCATCAATTACAATAAATTAAATCATGATATATTTTCATCTTGGACATGAATTTTTGAGGGAGGCATACCCATACTCAGCACAAAAACTATCCCAACATCATAAATTCATCTATAGATATAGACCCATGATAGGAGGACCATCTGTGTAAAGCCATCATATGGATGATGTGGTACTACTCCTAAAATAGTAACCTAGCTAGATGAAACTCGATCCAGGGTCTTCTATCTCGTTGACTTGATCGCTCAAGTACGAGTCTAACCATGTGAATATGTGATCTAAAGTCAAACATGGGAAGACATCGTCTGATTACTAGCCAATGATGTAAGTCGTTAACGGACACGAGAGAAACCACCAATGATGATAATGGATCTCAAGGTACTACAGTATTGTCTACATGGTGTGAATAGATGATTTGATGTCCAACACCATACAAAGTCTTTCGTCGAAGGCCAGTGACGTCAACTTGTAGCCGGAAATGAGAAACTTTCCATTGATGTATGTAAGCTTCAATGTACTGGAAGGGTGTTTCTAAGTCAACTTCCTGGATGATGAGCTTATGTCGATAGGAATCTACTCATTGCAGGAGGGCCTTGATGTATCCCCCATCAACGACATGAAACGGGAGTAATGATTTAAAATAAAAAATTTAACCGATGAAGAAATTTTCAAGGATGGTGGTCATGAAATGAATGGTTATGAGTATTTAAAAGAATGAGGAATTAATCGGTGACTTATCTTCAACATATCAGCAACACTGAATGAGTTGTAAGCATTGACCTAAAACCAAAGTGATTGATAGTGTGATAGACCATAGGTATTATAGACCATCAAGTAGATAACCCAACTCAATAGCCACGGAGATGAAGTGAATGAGTGACATGTTCAAGAGCGACTTTCTACCATAAAGTGATTTATCCCTTTCCAATTTTCCCCAACCATTATTGACCAATACCTCTTTATTTTTTAACAAGCTTGGAGGAGGATAACATATGCTTTGTAATGTTCCCAAATTAGGAAAATGCTACAACAATGATAATATCTCAAGATATTCTAATGTTGGAGACCCATCAATATGCAAACAAAACATTGAAGCAGTAGCAACACTCAACTCATATAAATGTGAGAGAAATCCATAGTCATCTCATTAAATAATAGCAGCAATAATAGTATACAAGATATTGAGGAGAAATGATACTCAAGATAAGCAATGCTCAACCTCAAGAGACTAGTACATGAATCATGACAAAACTGCTACTACACAATGTATACCAAGCTATGACAGCGCAGCTTTATAGAGCAACTGCATGCTACATATGTCAAGTACATGAATATATCAATGTATGGCCCAATACAACAATGGGAGTGAAGATATCAGCTCCCAAAGACTACCTCACATCAATCCTAGAAGGATTGGCAATAAAATACAAAATCTGCAAAATACCGGAGTTGTTGGGTAGCTACAGCAACTAAAAAATAGAACTGGATGGAGAGGTTGTAGATGATGCCCAAACTGAATATGCCTCCTCCAATGGACCTTTAGAGTGAAATATTGATCCTTTCACCAAATATCTTACCCTCCGATAATCTGCAAGAGCCCCACTGCAAATGCTCCACTCAAAATAACGCAGTCACTAGATGGAACTACGTTGTAGGGCTAGGGAATGAGTTTTCCTTGATGACAAAGTCTGCAATAAGCTCTAGAATGCATCCAATCTGATATTATAAATGGAAGAGAGACTCCTCCTCTGAAAATTAGCTGATGGAGATGGTGTAGTGAACCCTCACTGCAACACCCAGCAACACAGTATTATTCTGCTACAAAAATAACACTGTCTTGATGGAGGATGCTTGGCCTCAAGCCTAGATGTGATAAAAATCAGTACAATCCCTCAAGAGGCCTTTCAAGAAGGAGAAGGAATCCTAAACAAGAATTCCCCCGGAAACTCTTGCTAAACAGCAAAGAATGCACAATGTCTGAATAGACATGAAATGAATAATCATAAGCATGTGAAAAAATGGTTACCTTTCCCTCCTTTTAAACAAGTTAAATCTCTTTCTCCATGGGCCCCATCCATTAGGGTTTCCTCCACCAAATATCCCTTTCCTCATTCACACTGCGCTGTCTTCCAAAGTAAGCCACTCCTCCTATGGCAACGTTGTTGACTTGGTCAAACCTGACCTTGTCCACTTGAAAATAACCTTGTTCACACATGAGGGTGTGCAAACCAGCTCCAAAGATGATCCCCTTTCATACTATGAGGGATTTTTTTGAGAATTTCATTATGCATGGGTCTCCTTACCCATTTATTCTCCTCCTAGGTGAAATTAGAAAAAATTAATGTTCCAATTATCTGCATGAAAATTTAGGAACATTACAGTCCTCCCCTCTCAAAGATTGCTTGTCCTCAAGCAAGTGCAAGGATAGACTAAAATATTTTCTCCTCTCCCTATAGCATCCCTATATGATGATCTCCTCCAAGTGAAGAGATTTTGTCTCATCAATCAAGTCTCCACAATGCTCCTCCTCAGCATGTAAGTTAGCTGTCAAGCTATCATCATGTAAAAGTGAAATACTCAAGAGGATGACAAGGTGATGTCTAGAGGTCCCTTTGAAGAATGGGATATGAAATAAAATAAGAACTATATTTCCCATATGGATCCTCCATCTCCAAGCTATGAGCCATGAAAAATGAGTCACCTTCCAACTAGGCAACTCCTGAAAGCTGTCATCCACCTTTAGCTCCGACAAATTAGGTGGGATGAAAATCTGCTCATGGTAAGCAATATAGCCTACCCCACGCTGTCCATATCTCCAATTATGATAAGTGTAGAGTTTTTGTTGTTTATGGGCTGAAACAATTTTTCCCTCAAGTGGAAAAATGAGGAATAGACCTCCAAAGATCTCTCCCCCAAAGCTGTAAATCAAGCTGGCCCAAGTATCTCCATACATGATGAGTTGGAAGTCATCATCATATGGTATCTCTTCCATCATATGGCTCACCTCATAAAGTGACAAATGTGTTGTTAAGGTAACCATATCATGTCCCATGTTCCCCTTAGAACATGTAATTCAAAGTGTGTGGGAGTTTTCTCCCTCCAAGGACACATTCACCTAATGTGTCTCTCCTCCAATCATGCTCCCAAGAGAAGCTCTAGCAATAACAACCAATGGAACCATAAGGAGAATTATGTTGGCTGCCATGCGAAGTAAAGGGGAAGGACAATGGTCCCTCAAATGAAGCCAACGTAGTTTAACTCTCCACTACCATAGAAAATAAAATGATGGGTAGCCTCCTCACCATTTGCTTGCTGCCCCAATCTCTTCACAAATCTAGAGAAAGTGAATGATGTAATGTGAAATGTAAGAAGTGGAAGATAGTGCACTTAGTGGAAGAAAAAGCAGTAAGATTAAGCTCTCAAATTGATACAGAGAAAACAACAGTAAGTGCACTATCTTCCATTTCTTACAGAATTCCAATATGATTCTTAGAGAGAGAGTTATGACGATTTTCCCAAGGTCACTTCTTTGCGATGAAGTTCAGGATCCTGCAAAAACACTGAATTCCATAGATCATATCTCCAAAATATTGCACACCTTACTCTGATATGTTTACAGGTGTTTCCTCATAATTTTGGCTTCATCTCATAAAAATTTCAGCTTCTGAACCTTCATATAAAAAATGTTAGAGCACAAATTCCACGATGACCTATTTTAGGTAGTGAAATTGTTAATTTCTGCTTATGTTATATGCCATTTCAGATTAGGGCACAATACTGAAGAAGATAGAACATACTAATAGATCAATAGAAGACAAGCCAAAACAGAGATAAGAAATGGTGGCGTTACGGCGATTAGCAGGATACTTCTACCAGCAAAGTCTCCAAAAGGTCATTCAGCCAAGCGTGTCACACATAACCTAGAACAACCCAAACAAAGAACAGTCCATATATATATCACAGCTCCAACGCTATCCAGAGAGAGAGAATTCCTACACAACAATGTGTGTCAAGCGAACTCTAAGTCTCTCCAATATATAGGAATCTTTGGGGGTGTGTGACACGTCCTTTAAGACATTTAAGTCTATATTTTATTCCAGGCCGACCTAGCACATAAGTGGAATAAATTCAAAGTACATGTTCTGCTCATCCGATCGAGATGATCTTTAGATCAATCTTACACCTCTCCGAAAGAGGAATCCAATAAAAATATTTGGATCATCATCTGAGCAGTACAACCCAAAGTTTGGACCTAGTTGTCTAATTTTCACACTCCCTCTCAACTAGGGAGAACTCCGTCCACAAGTGTAATCCAAACATCGTGCGTCATCCCACTGTATCTTGCTTTGTTGGCCTCTTTATTTCAAAACTGAAGAGGTTCAGTCACAAAGACATCATACCTGGCTGACAAATTCAGGCCAAAGGTCAAAACCTCTATCGGACTCACAAAGAGTCTCTCACCAACCCGAAGTTGGTTCATCTGACCCAAAGTCAGGTGGAGGTCCGAGACCTCACAAGACTTGATCCCAGATCAAGTGGTTAGACCGTTCCATCCTAGATAGAGAGTACGGAAATCTCTGATGTGTCCATCAGTCTTTGCTACTATTCTCTATCTTTTCCCACCTCATTGGCCAAATGAGAAGTACTTCCCATGAGCCCTGAACTCAATGGGTAGGATGCATACGGGGCACAAATAATGAGAGGTGAACCAACTCAATAATCACAACGGTGGGGTCCAAGCACACCAAAAAGGTTTGGCAAGCCTAGCCTTGTGGTTGCTCATAGCTCCGAGAAGTTATCCCCAAAGCCCCCCAGAGCTCCTCGAGCTCATCGTCCAACAGGACCCACATCATAGGTTCATTCCACAATACCAAGTCTCTCACGGAAGGTTAGGAACTTGACCTTCCCCAAGGGCTTAGTGATAATATCTGAGACCTGCTCATTAGTTCCTATATGATCGAGCCTTACGATGCCTTGCTTTACCATATCCCGGATGAAATGGTACCTGATATAAATATTCTTGGATCGGTTGTGGAACACAAGATTCTCGGTCAAGTGAATCCCATTTTGATTATCACAGAGTATCACCGTGGTATCTAGCACATGCTTGAACAGCTCAATGAAGAGCTTTCGCAACCAGACTGCTTCACAACATGCCATACTTGCTGCAATGTATTCGGCCTCAACGGTGCTCAAAGCCACCGACCTCTGCTTCCTGCTCATCCATGAGATCGAAGTAGAACCAAGATTGAAACAACATCTCGATGTGCTCTTACAATCCACCACATTTCTAGCCCAATCTGCATCAGTATATCCAAGGAGTGTCATGCTCCCGGTAGTGTATCTCAGCCCATGGTTTATCATTCCCTCGAAGATATATCAGAAGATTATTGGCACCAACCCAGTGAAAGTGATGAGGCTCAACCATCTGTTGACTCAAAGTGTTCACTGCAAAACATATATCTGGATGGGTGTTCACTAAGAACATCAAGGCCCCTACGATACTCAGTAGGATTTGACAATATGGGCCCAGCAGCGCTGCCACTAAACTTCTTAAAGTTGAGTTCCATTGGTGTTGACATGGACTTGTAGTCCACCATACCAAATCTTTCCATAAGTTTCACAATGTATTTTCCTTGAGAAAGGAAAATCTCGTCAGGTCTCTGCCAGACCTCCAGGCCTAGGAAATAGTGCATCAATCCTACGTCCTTTATCTCGAACTCAGTAGCGAGCTCCCTCTTTCATTAATTAACGAGAGGGTTAGCACTTGTTAGGAAGAGGTCATCCGCATACAACACCATAATGAGAGGCTTATCTCTATCAACCTTGAAGTAAAGGTTCGGATCAGCATTACTACTAGTGAAGCCCAGCTTCATTAGGTAGCTATCTATCCTCTTGTACCAAGCTCTGGGTACTTGCTTCAGCCCATAGAGAGATTTCTTCAATCCACAGACATGGGTGTCCCTAACTTGGACTTTGAACCCCAGAGGTTGCTCAACATACACCTTTTCCTTTATCGCATCATGCAGAAATGCGATCTTTTCATCTATCTGATGAAGACTCCATCATTGCGTAGAAGCAAGGGTAATAATAGATCACAAGTGCATTGAGAAGATTGGTAGCTAACGATAATATTCAACCCGTAAATAGAGTCGTCTTCTGATCATCCGAAAGCAGACGCATGTAGGTTCAAAATGAAGACCGATATAACTGTGCGTTTTTCAACTCGCCTTTTGTGTGTCTCTTGTCGAGGTGCCTGCTCCTCTATGGCAGTGATTACTAGATCCCGAAGGTTAAACATATGGTTACCATGCCATGGTTGAAATTATACGGAATCCATGAATTGAAAAATGGATGGGCGACGAGGAACATGTTTCAATGTGTCGAACATTTGTATTGATCCACCAACTGATAGGCCGCTGAGGTAGGTTTATGGGGATGGTGCAGATGCCTGCTATAAATTCAAAGTTTTATTATTATGCCTAGGGCCATGCAAAGCATGCTGCCACTGTGCCTGATTTCATGGGAAATCTGTGCATGAGGCCATCGATCTTGTGCAGAGTGGTCTCTGTGAAGTACTTGGCCAACACAGAGACCGACGAGGTGTATGCTCGCATACGTCTCGTCCCTATCTCCGACGACGAGCACAACAACAACGTAGAGGATTTCAAGACCAAGTCACGGCCTCTGTCCCCGACTATAAATTCTCAGACTGAGACTACGAATAACAATCACCCACTGGCTTCTTTTTCCAAGACACTGACGCAGAGAGACGCAAACAACGGAGGCGAGTTCTCGGTGCCCAGATATTGTGCCGAGACCATTTTCCCCCGCCTTGATTACTCTAGCGATCCGCCAGTGTAAATATTTTTGGCCAAGGATGTCCATGGGGGAGTCTAGAAGTTCAGGCATATTTACAGAGGTATCCCCGTGTCACTTGCTGACCATCGACTAGAGCACATTTGTTAACTAGAAGAAACTGGTTGTCGGCGATGCAGTCATTTTCCTTGCAACGTCACTGGGAGCTCTGGGTAGGCATGTGCAGATCCACCAGTAGTACCACTGAATGTCATTCTCATTCCAATTCCCATTCCCATGGCTCCTCTGCATGGAATTTTCCTGTTAGCGGCATCATCGCCAGTCCTGCTCCTACTCACAAAGCTTCCAGATGGGAGGTCAAGGCCGCTAACTATTTTTTCAGCATTGCCACCATCAATTCCAATGGGGCCACTAGATTTTCTAGAAATAGAGGCCGAGTTAGCTCTAAATCTATAATTGAGGCTTGTGCTATGGCGGTTTCTGGACATTCCTTTGAGGTTTTTTATTATCCCCGTGCTAGTACTCCCGAGTTCTATGTTAAAGCGAAGTCTGTGGATGTTGCGTTCAGGATTCAATGAAGTCCAGAGATGTGGTTTAAGATTCCCTTTGAGACTGAGGACTCTTCAAGGATCAGTTGGTTTATTTGACTGAAAAATGACTACTGTGGATATTCCGAGTCTTACTTCTGGTTTATTTGAGTCGAACATTTTTTTTTCTCTTTTCTGAAGCTAACGACACCCTTAATCTCCCTTAGAATAACCCATATCTCGCTGCCCTAGATAATTTGGGCATTGTCTTCTCCTAGCTCTGATTCCATGTTAATTTCTGCTTATGTTCTATGCCATTTCAAATTAGGGCATAATACTCAAGAAGATAGAACATACTAATAGATCAATAGAAGACAAGCCAAAATAGAGATAAGAAATGGTGGTGTTACGACAATCAGCAGGATGCTTCTACCAGCAAAGTCTCCAATAGGTCATTTAGCCAAGCGTGTCACACATAACCCAGAACAACCCAAACAAAGAATAGTCCATATATATATCATAGCTCCAATGCTATCCAGAGAGAGAGAATTCCTCCACAACAATTGTGTCAAATGAACTCTAAGTCTCTCCAATATATAGGAATCTTTGGGGGTGTGTGACACGTCCTTTAGGACATTTAAGGTTCGGATCAGCATTACTACGAGTGAATCCCAGCTTCAATAGGTATTTTTCTATCCTCTTGTACCAAGATCTGGGTACTTTCTTCAGCCCATAGAGAGCTTTCTTCAACCTACAGACATGGGTGTCCCTAACCTGGACTTCGAACCCCAAAGGTTGCTCAACATACACCTCTTCCTTTATCGCATCATGCAGAAATGCGGTCTTTTCATCTATCTAATGAAGACTCCATCATTGCGTAGCAGCAAGGGTAATAATAGATCAAAGGTGCAATCATAATCAATGCCTTCCTTGAGAGAAGTCTCAGGCAACACATCTTGCCTTGTACTTTTCAGCACTCTCATCGGATTCATGCTTGTGAAAACATCTTTGACCTACGATCTGGGGACCATATCCAGACATCATCCTTCATAATGGACTCGTACTCTTAGTGTATCACATCCTTCCAGACTTGATACTCTAGAACTTCTTCATGTTGTACTCATGGCATCGAGATACCTCTAATATTTGTATGGCTTCTTGCTTTTCTAGAATTCCCCCCTTCAAGCCATAAGTCTGTAAGCCATGAGGGTCTTCTTTCTTTTAGCAATGATATTAGCTCAGGAGCATATATGGTTGTAGTCTCCCTCTTAATGCCAGCTCTTCTTGTGAAAGAAAACATCTATGAGGGCATCCTAGACACCAACTTAGAAAGGAGTTTTGTACTCATCAGCCTGAATCTTATTCTCCCACTGTCAAAGCCATACAAGAATCATAGCCATCATGCACTGTCATATAGCTGTCATGCATATATCATATACTGTCATACATATATCATATACTGTCATACATATTGACACGTGTCATATACATCATTTTTCCAAAACTTCACAGGCTATGCTAACCACGATTCCAAATACTTGACGGTTCAAGACTCCAAAGACGTGACTGTCCAAGGCTCCAAAAATTGAACCCCCACAGAGATATAACGAAGTCACTAAAGCAACTATACAATGATGTGACAACTCCACAGTCATATTATCTTTTACTAAAAGTCTAAACCTTCTGATACTTAGGACTTCTCCAGTAGTCTTCGAAGATCACAATCCTTTACAGTGTTGAATTACTGGACAGTCAAGATAACAGAGATCTGATTTTGAGCTATCAAATCGATTGTGCTATAGATGATTTACATTCCAAGGTTCAAGTTTTCACTGAGATCACAAAACCCACACTACCCATAAATCTGAGCTCCACCAAGACAAATTTAGGCTCTACTAAGACTGCACTGTACCTTAATCCAAATTCTGTGGTTGCCTTTTCGAATATCTATGGTTGGCTGAGCCTAGTCCGAGCCCTTACAGCTGATCTAAGCCACAAAAATTCATGCTACAGGTCTGAGGGTATTAATTCATATATGGCTCTTTGTAATGACAATCTCAGCCAGCAATAAAGGAGTAACTCGACCCCAAGCTTACGTCCAAAACCTGAAGAAAATTTCAGTCTCATCTGCAAGGAAACTCGACTAGAAATGCTAGAAGAACTGGGTATCTCCTATAAAAGTGAACTCCACTGAAACCTGGTCCTTTGAGAGCAGAACACGAACAATAGTAATGAACTTCAGAACTTATAATCACCTTCAGAAATCATCTCAGGAGTTGCAAATAATTACGCTCAGATATTTATATTCATGGTCTTTAAGAGAATTCGATTCCTTATCGAATGGAATTCGATCCTCTTCAAGTCAAAGAAACTCAGCACCATTACCTTCATATCTTGAGTGTGTGCTTTCTTAAAAAAAATAACTTTGACAGAAATATTTTCATGAAACAAAAATTAAATCATGGCCTTCATTATTTTTTATTTTTTTTGTTGCAGGCGTGCAAGAATTATGCAAAATTACCAATGCCTCTTTCAAACGACCTTCTCGGCACAACGAGCCAATGATAGGTGCTTCCATGCCACTCTCGGTTTTGAGATTTGAATCCATTTTATTCTTTGAGAAGATTGGTAGCTAACGATAATATTCAACCTGTAAATAGATCTATCTTCTGATCATCCGCAAGCAGACGCATGTAGGTTCAGACTGAAGACCGATATAACTGTGTGTTTTTTGACTCGCCTTTTGTGTGTCTCTTGTTGAGGTGCCTGCTCCTCTATGGCAGTGATTACTAGATCCCATAGGTTAAAAATATGGTTACCATTCCATGGTTGAAATTATACGGAATCCATGAATTGAAAAATGGATGGGCGAAGAAGAACATGTTTCAATGTGTCGAACATTTTTATTGATCCACCAACTGATAGGCCGCTGTGGTAGGTTTATGGGGATGGTGCAGATGCCTGCTATAAATTCAAAGGTTTATTATAATTCCTAGGGCCATGTAGAGCACGTTGCCGCTGTGCCTGATTTTGTGGGCAATCTGTGCATGAGGCCATCAATCTTGTGCAGAGTGGTCAAAGACCGACAAGGTGTATGCTTGCATACGCCTCATCCCTATCTCTGACGACGAGCACAACAACAACGTAGAGGATTTCGAGGCCGAGTCACGGCCTCTATCCCCGACTGTCAATTCTCAGACTGAGACTGCGAATAAAAATCACCCACCAGCGTCTTTTTCCAAGACACTGACGCAGAGGGACGCGAACAACGGAGGTGGGTTCTTAGTGCCCAGATATTGTGCCGAGACCATTTTCCCCCGCCTTGATTACTCCAATGATCCGCTAGTGCAGACCTTTTTGGCCAAGGATGTCCATGGGGAAGTCTAGAAGTTCAGGCATATTTACAGAGGTACCCCGCGTCACTTGCTGACCACCAGCTGGAGCACATTTGTTAACCAGAAGAAACTGGTTTTCGGCGATGCAATCATTTTCCTGCGCAACGTCACTGGGGAGCTCTGGGTAGGCATGCGCAGATCCACCAATAGCACCACTGAATTTCATTCCCATTCCCATGGCTCCTCTGCATGGAATTTTCCTGTTAGCGGCATCATCGCCAGTCCTGATCCTACTCACAAGGCTTCCAAATGGGAGGTCAAGGCCGCTAACTATTTTTTCGGAGGTGAATTGAGGCATGTGCTATGGTGGTTTCTGGACAGTCCTTTGAGGTTTTTTATTATCCCCGTGCTAGTACTCTCGAGTTCTGTGTTAAAGCAAAGTCTGTGGATTCTGTGTTCAGGATTCAATGGAGTCCAGAGATGCAGTTTAGGATTCCCTTTGAGACTGAGGACTCTTCAAGGATCAGTTGGTTTATTTTAGTCGAACATTTTTTTTTTCTCTTTTATGAAGCTAACGACACCCTTAATCGCCCTTAGAATAACCCATATCTCGCTGCCCTAGATAAGCTGGTCATTGTCTTCTCCTAGTTCTGATACCATGTTAATTTCTGCTTATGTTCTATGCCATTTCAGATTAGAGCACAATATTAAAGAAGATAGAACATACTAATAGATCAATAGAAGACAAGCCAAAATAGAGATAAGAAATGGTGGCGTTACGACGATCAGCAAGATGCTTCTACCAGCAAAGTTTCCAATAGGTCATTCAACCAAGCGTATCACACATAACCTAGAACAACCCAAACAAATATAGTCCATATATATATCATAGCTCCAACGCTATCTAGAGAGAGAGAGAATTCCTCCACAACAATTGTGTCAAATGAACTCTAAGTCTCTCCAATATATAGGAATCTTTGGGGGTGTGTGACACGTCCTTTAAGACATTTAAGTCTATATTTTATTCCAGGGCGACCTAGCACATAAGTGGAATAAATTCAAAGTACATGTTTTTCTCATCCGATCGAGATGATCTTTAGATCAATCTTACACCTCTCCGAGAGAGGAATCCAATAAAAATATTTGGATCATCATATGAGCAGCACAACCTAGAGTTTGGACCTAGTTGTCCAATTTTAACAGAAATCCTTGTATGAGGAGGATATGAGGATCACAATTTATATAAAGGCTTAGGTTGAGAGGGTCTTCAACAAGTTAACGTGGGAGGGATTATAGGAGCTTTAAAAAAATTAATTATTGACATTTCAATGACCCATGCCACAACCCCATGAGGTTTTAGCCCACTAACTGGGGTTACAAACTACAAACATGAATATCTCTCAAACCGTGAAGAATTACATGGCGTGCATATATCAACGGAAAAATCTCGACAAGTAGAAACCATAAAAATTATTTTTGACCCAGAATATAGTAATTTGGTAGGTCAAAATTACCATGCAAGATCGGGGTAGCCCATGGTGTTGCTTGGGTTGACATCAATGGCAACCACAGATCAATAATCTCCCCCTTTGGCATTGATGGAAACATAATTACTCCCCCTACGATCATGACACCTCTTCCTACAACATTCTCTCCCCCTACGATCATGACACCTCTTCCTACGTACCTGTACACACTCCGACTCCCACTGAGAGACAACCATCCTACGGGCATGTACAGACTTCGATTCCCCCTTTATATTATGAATAAGGAAAATATTATGAGAACTTGGGAGAGTCCCAAGCTTCTAGCGAAGATATTCAAATGCTTCACGAGTACTCTTACGATCATCAACGCTTCTTGCCCAATCTAAATCTGTAAAGGCTTGAATAATGAGATTATTACCCTTGGGATACCACAAGCCATATTCTGTTGTTCCCTTTAGATATCGGAGAATTCTTTTGATGACAATAATATGTGATTCATTTGGTGCTTCTTGGAATCTTGCTACTTGTCTAACTACTTGCATAACATTTGGCCAGGAGGCTATTACATATAGAAGACTACCAATCATAGATCTGTACAATCTATGATCCACATTCTTAGATGAGTCATCTATGCTCAATTTGCAACTTGTTACCATCGAAGTAAGGATGGGTTTGCAATATTCCATTTTGAATTTCTTAAGAATTTCCTTGATGTACTTGACTTGACATATAAATATTCCTTTCTCTTACTGAGATATTTGAAGCCCTAAGAAGTATGTTAGCTCACTAAGTAAAGACATCTCGAACTCACTTTGCATATTTGTAGCAAAGTTCTTACTTTGTCAATCATCATTGCTACCAAATATTATATCATCCTCTTTAGCTATTAGATGTGCTTTAGTTGCTTCATCCAGAACATATCTGTCGTTCGGAGCTTGACTTCCTGTAGCCACAATTTCACCATACCTGCCTTTCCTGATTTCACATTTTGTGGAGTTGAATAGTATTGTGTGTCCTTGATCACACATTTTTCCAACACTGAGCATATTGTGATTCATGTTTTCAACCAATAGAACATTCTTGGCTTGAGCATATTTTCTTCCGAGAGTGACAGTACCTGATCCTATAACATTTGAAGATCCATCATTTCCAAAGGACACGGTTCCATCCTTCTTCTCTTTCAGAGATACAAATTTCTATATATATCCAGTCATATGCATTGAGCAACCACTATCAACATACCACACATCTTCTTCTTCTTTTTAGCCTTGAGAGAGAGAGCACAATTATCAGTCTTCTTCTTATTCCATCTTCGTTTGCTCGTTTTGTGGTTTCGAAGATTCTTCTGGAGGATTTTCAAGTCTGCAATCTCTAGCTATGTGTCCAAAGTTTCGACATTTGTAACATTCAATATTATTTATTAAATGTTCAAATCTATTGATGTTTCATTGAGCCTTGGGAGGTTCATATTTGACAGATCTCTTGGAATTGTATTGGTTCCTAGGGTACGTGTGACATTCTACAGCTTTATGACCAAATTTTCCACATGAATAACAATAGCCATAAAAAATATGTTGGTACTTGGATGGAAATCTTCATCGAGGAATTGTCTTCCAAGGCTATTCTTGCGAATCTTGTCCAATGAAGTCTACATGCATGTCAGATCTCATAGGTTCATTGTATTTTTTTGTAAAAGGTCCTGCTTTTTCTTCTTTGTAGCCAAGGCTAGTTCTGTCATTGTAAGACCATTGATTTTTGATGAGTTCTTCCAATTCCCTTGAGCTGTTGGCATAGTTTTGGACAGTTTTTCCTTTTTCACTTCCTTACGCGGCGAGATTACTTCGGCTTCTAATGCTTCTCTTTCTTGGTTGCTTTCTTCCAACTTCTTTTGAAGCGACTCTTCAATACGTTTGTGTTCTTCAACTTCAATTTTGAGACCTTGAACTTGTTCTTGAAGATTATTGGAACAGATCTTCTCAGCCTTGAGCTCTTTTATAAGCTTGATTGCCTCCTTAGAAAATTCTTCTATGGTCATCCCTTCTTCTTTGTTGTTTAATACCTCTTGTTTAATGTGCTTCACCATAAACAATAATCTCTCATTGGCTTCTTCTTCATTGTCATTGTATTCATTGGATGATGAGCTATCGTCTTTAGACAAAAATTTCCTTTTGAATCCTTTACATATCAATGGAATTTTACCCTTGAATTTTCCCTTAACAATTTTTAGTTTTCTCGTAAAGTTAGCATATTCTCCATATGAAATACCACCTTCATCATCTTCCTTTTCTTCACACTTGTAGGTTCAGATCTGTTCCTTTGAAGGTTGTTTCTCCTTATTGGTTTTCTTAGATGCAGCGAATGCAGTTTTTAGATGTGAAGTACCCTATTCTTCATCAAGTCTCATTTCATATGCTATGAGAACTCCAAGTAATTCCTCTTTGCTGAGTTTGTCTAGATTTTCATTATATTCTAAGACCAATACCTTTGGGTTGAATCTCCCTGGTAACGTTCTTAGAATCTTTCCTATAATAGTCTTCTTATCAACAGGCTCTCCCAATCCTTCTAGATTGTTGGTTATTTCATCAACATGTTGGAAGTATGCAACAATGTTGTTATCTTCTTTCATTATTCGTTGCTCAAATTTTACTCTGTAGATTTGAATCTTTGCTTCTTTGAAATTTGAGTCACTGGAATATATATTCTCAATCTTGTCCCATACATTTTCGGTAGTTTTACAACCCAACACCTTATGATAAGCATATTCAATAAGTCCACTGATAATAATATTATTTTCTTTTCAATAATTTACCAAATTCTTCTTACCTTGTTCATCCATGGTTGATGAAAATCCATTTTGAACAGTGTCCCATACTTTGTAACCTTGCGCCAAGAGATATACCTCCATTCTTCCTTTCTAGAGTGCATAATTATTTTCGTTGAACAGAGGTACACCATTCTTGGTATGCTCCATGACCTCCTTCTAGTTGTTAAACTGCTATTAAAGGAACCGGGCTCTGAAACCAATTATTGGAAATACGGAGAGGGGGGGTGAATTAGGATTCCTTTGAATTAGTATTATTATTAATATTTCAGAGCATTAGTTAATCTTCAATTATTATCAGTGTTTGTACAATGATAACAGTAAACAGAAGGAACACAACTACATAGTTTTTAAGGTGGAAACCCTATCTCGAAAAAAAACCACCTGAATGATTTTCTAATAATTCTTTAATATTCAACTCCAATTGAAAATAAAGCTCCAACTTCCTAGAATCTATAAAATCATTCTTCTCTAGCTCCCACTAGATGGATGCTCCAACGCCCGAGATTCTTCAGTAGTCAACTAAATGAATGTCGTAAGACCCAATGAGCTACAACTCACCTTAGAACCACCCTACCACCCTGAATTTTTCACAGTCTTGAACCTGTTGGTGACTTCATGCACCAACCTAGCACCACCCTACCACCCTATAGAAGAATAAAAGAAGAATGGACTCTGGTACCAAGGAAAATGGTCCACTTTACAATGATATAGAATGATGTAGAAGAATAATATACGCTAGACCATAACCCCAAAAATGACACAACCACCTAATGATGATCCTAGACCTTCTAACATTGCCTCTTCAACTCTCGGCAGATAGACACTTGTACAATTTTTACAATGATGCATTTACAATGAATTAGTACAATGATACCTTTATCAAGACTGTATGCAGTGCTGCCCACTTGAAGACTTCATGTGGTAAGCTTCTTATTGTTGTTTTGCACCTTGCTTTGTTTTGTTACCCTAGAAAGTCTAGTCCTTTGGGACCCTTGACAACACATGATCTAGCTTTATCTTTCCTTCTGGGATCTTGATATTGAATCTGGTGTATCTCTGTTATTTCAGATACCCAATATGTGATTTTCAGTTCTTTAGTAGTCCTCTGAGTCTTCTTTCCAATGCCATAGGTCTGATCCAATTTGGATTCTTCAAGGGATATTTATTCCCAATCTCTCACAATGACCTAATTATGGACTGGTTCAGTAGATTGAACTTGTACAACGTGCCACATGTCATTGTTTCTTCATTCAGCTCTGAAATTGATATAAAGAAAACTACAGTCTGTGCACTATCTTCCACATTTTAAAGAACTCCAATCCGACACTCTAAGAGAGCATCATGACAATTTTCCCAAGATCACTTCTTTGAGATGAAGTTCAGGTGCCTGCAAAAACATTGACTTCCACAGATAATATCTCCAAAACTATTGCATACCTTGGTCTGACATTTTTATAGGAGCTCCCTCAGGATTTCAGCTTCGTCCCATTAAAATTTCAGCTTTTGAACCTTCGTAGAAAAAATGTTAGAGCGCAAATACCATAATGACCTATTTCGAGTAGCGAAATCCCTATATGAGGAGGATATGAGGATCACAATTTATATAAATGCTTAGGGTGAGAGGGTCTTTAACAAGTGAACATGGGAGGGATTTTAGGATCTTAAAAATTATTAATTATTTAAATTTCAATGACCCATGCCACGACCCCATGGGGTTTTAGCCCACTAACTAGGGTTACAAACTTCAAACATGAATATCTCTCAAACCATGAAGAATTACATGGCGTTCCATATATCAACAGAAACATCTTTACAAGTAGAAACCATAAAAAATATTCTTGACCGAAAATATAGTAATTTGGTAGGTAAAAATTACCATGCAAGATCAGGGTAACCCCTGGTGCTACTTAGGTTAACATCAATGACAACCAAAAGATCAAAAACAACCAGCTGGATTGATTCGATGTAAACTCGCTCCATATTTAGTCTTATCCTCGTCACATTAGTAGCATCAATCCAGCAGCACAACATTACATGCAAGAAATACCTCGAAGATTTGTGATCTTACCTGCATAACTCTACAAATTAAAATTATTTCTCTCTTGTGCACTATGATCAGTGCTCATTTTATAAAAAATGAAGGTATTTTGTCACTAATTGGTCATTGAATGGATTTTCCATAAATGGATGAAGAGGTTTCCTTACTCGTTGGAATAGGAATATAAGTGATTTAACGACTCCATGGTGTTCATATTCGAAGTTATCATATAGTGTAATAACTGGAACAACTTCTAGAAGCCACTAGAAGGTTGGAAGATTCCCGGAATCTTATGAACAATTCGCTCCCAATCAACCAACGCACTGTCAAGTGGGCCTAGATGCTCTGCAATGCTGCATTGCATGGGAGTAAGTGCTCTACAAAGCACTCACTTCAGTCTAGGGGTGCGTTTATGGCTAAATGGAACACTTCAACTGGACTTCAAGCATTGGAGCTTTCATGGATGAATACCAACAATGGGATGACTTGTTTAAGGCATGTAGCAACTGATTTATAGTATGATAAACCCTAATTTGTACTGATCTGGGTTTTGGGAGTGATGCCCAAATTGACCTATAACAACTGCCCCCTAAAGCATGAAGTTAAAAAATATAATGTTGAATGATATGCTTTACGATGTGGTTAGTAGGATCTGTAGCAGACGGTGATGTGCATCAATTAAAATACATTAAATCATGATATTTTTTCATCTTGGACATGAATTTTTGAGGGATGCATACCCATACTCAGCAAAAAAACTATCATAAGATCATAAATTCATCTACAGATATAGACCCATGACAGGAGGACGATCTGTGTAAAGCCATCGTACGGATGATGTGGTACTACTCCTAAAATCATAACCCAGCTAGATGAAACTAAATCTGGGGTCTTCTATCTCGTTGACTTGATCGCTCAAGTACAAGTCTAACCATGTGAATATGTGATCTGAAATCAAACATGGGAAGACATCGTCTGATTACCAGCCAATGATGTAAGTCATTAACAGACGCGAGAGAAACCACCGATGATGATAATGGATCTCAATGTACTATAGTACAATCTGCATGGTGTGAATAGATGATTTGATGTCCAACACCATACAAAGTCTTTCGGTCAAAGGCCAGTGACGACAACTTGTAGCCGGAAATGAGAAACTTTCCATTGATGTATGTAAGCTTCAATGTACTGGAAGGGTGTTTCTAAGTCAACTTCCTAGATGATGAGCCGATGTCGATAGGAATCTACTCATTGCAAGAGGGCCTTGATGTATCCCCCATCAACAACATCAAACAAGAGTAATGATTTCAAATAAAAAATTTAGCCGATGAAGCAATGTTCAGGGATGGCGGTCATGAAATGAAGGTTTATGAGTATTTAAAAGGATGAGGAATTAATGAGTGACTTCTCTTCAACATATCATCAACACTGAATGAGTTGTAAGCATTGACCTAAAACCAAACTGATGGATAGTGTGATAGACCATAGGTATGATATACCATCAAGTAGATAACCCAACTCAATAGCCACAGAGATGTAGTGAATGAGTTTCATGTTCAAGATCGACTTTCTACCATAAAGTGATTTATCCCTTTCCAATTTTCCCCAGTCATTGTTGACCAATACCTATTTATTTTTTAACAATCTTGGAGGAGGATAACATATTCTTTGTAATGTTCCCAAATTAGGAAAATTCTACAACAATGATAATATCTCAAGATATTCTAATGTTGGAGACCCAGGAATATGAAAAAAAAACATTGAAGCAGCAGCAACACTCAACTCATATAAATGTGAGAGAAATCCATAGTCATCTCATTAAATAATAGCAGCAATAATATAATACAAGATCTTGAGGAGAAATGATACTCAAGATAAGCAATGCTCAACCTCAAGAGACTAGTACATGAATCATGACAAAACTACTGATACACAATGTATACCAAGCTATGACAACACATTTTTATAGAGAAATTGCATGCTACATATGTCAAGTACATGAATATATCAATGTATGGCCCAATAAAACAATGGGAGTGAAGATCTCAGCTCCCAAAGACTACCTCACATCAATCCTAGAAGGATTGGCAATAAAATACCAAATTTGCAAAATGCCGGAGTTGCTGGGTAGCAGCAGCAACTCAGAAATAGAACTGGATGGAGAGGCTATAGATGATGCCCAAACTGAATATTCCTCCTCCAATGGATCTTTAGAGTGAAATATTGATCCTTTCACCAAAGATCTTGCCCTCCAATAATCTGTAAGAGCCCCACTGCAAATGCTCCACTCAAAATAACGCAGTCACTAGATGGAACTTAGGTGTAGGGCTATGGAATGAGTTGGCCTTGATGCCAAATTCTACAATAAGCTCCGAAGTGCCTCCAATCTAATCTTCCAAAGGGAAGAGAGACTCCTCCTCTGAAAAATATCTGATAGAGGTGGTGTAGTGAACCCTCACTGCAACACCCAGCAACACAATATTATTCTGCTGCAGAAATAACACTGTCTTGATGGAGGATGCTTGGCCTCAAGCCTAGATGTGAAAAAAATCAGTACAATCCCTCAAGAGGCCTCTCAAGAAGGAGAAGGAATCTTAAACATGAATTCCCCTAGCAACTCTTGCTAAACAACAAAGAATGCACAATGTCTGAATAGACATGAAATGAATAATCATAAGCATGTGAAAAAATGGTTGCCTTGCCCTCTTTTTAAACAAGTGAAATCTCTTTCTCCATGGGCCCCATCCATTAGGGCTTCCTCACCAAATATCCCTTTCCTCATTCACACTGCGTTGTCTTCCAAAGTAAGCCACTCCTCCTATGGCAGCGTTGTTGAATTGGTCAAACCTGACCTTGTCCACTTGCAAATAACCCTGTTCACACATGAGGGTGTGAAAACCAGCTTCAAATATGATCCCCTTTCATACTGTGAGGAATTTTATTGAGAATTTCATTATGCATGGTTCTCCTTACCCATTTATTCTCCTCCTAGGTGAAATTAGCAAAAATTAATGTTCCAATTATCTGCATGAAAATTTAGGAACATTACAGTCCTCCCCTCTCAAAGATTGCTTGTCCTCAAGCAAGTGCAAGGATAGACTGAAATATTTTCTCCTCTCCCTGTATCATCCCTGTATGATGATCTCTCCCAAGTGAAGTGATGTTATCTCATCAATCAAGTCTCCACAATGCTCCTCCTCGACATGTAAGTTAGCTATCAAGCTATCATAATGTAAAAGTGAAATACTCAAGAGGATGACAAGGTGATTTCTAGAGGTTCCTTTGAAGAATGGGATCTGAAATAAAATGGGAACTATATTTCCCATATGGGTCCTCCATCTCCAAGCTATGAGCCATGCAAAACGAGTCACCTTCCAACTATGCAACTCCTAAAAGTTGTCATCCACTTTTGGCTCCGGCAAAGTAGGTGGGATGAAAATCTGCTCATGGTAAGAAATGTAGACTACCCCACGTTGACCATCTCTCCACTTACGATAATTGTAGACTATTGGTTGTCTATGTGCTGCAATAAATTTTCCCTCAAGTGGCAAAATTAGGACTAGAGCTCCAAATATCTCCCCCCCAATGCTGCAAATCAAGTTGGCCCAAGTATCTCCAGACATGATGAGTTGGATTTCATCATCATATGGTATCTCTTCCATCATATGGATCACCTCATAAATTGAAAAATGTGTTGTTAAGGTAACCATATCATGTCCCATGTTCCCCTTAGAACATGTAATGCAAAGTGTGTGGGAGTTTTCTCCCTCCAAGGACACATTCACCCAATGTGTCTCTCCTCCAATCATGCTCCCAAGAGAAGCTCTAGCAATAACAACCAAGTGAACCATAAGGAGAATTATGTTGGCTTCCATGTGAAGTAAAGGGGAAGGACAATGGTCCCTCAAATGAAGCCAACACAGTTTGACTCTCCACTGCCATAGAAAATATAATGATGGGTAGCCTCCTCACCATTTTCTTGCTGCCCCAATCTCTTCACAAATCTGGAGAAAGTGAATGATGTAATGTGAAATTTAAGTATGTTCTCCATGAGAAATATCCTCCCCATATCCTCTTAGGGAGTGATCATCCACAATGGCCTTATGTAGACCACCAAATCTAGAAGGAAGAATATCCCTTCTTTAAGCAAATCCCTGCACATATATGGTCAAGAGATGCATATATATAGAAAAATCACTATGCAATTCAACAATAATCTTACCATATGTTTTGCTCATATAAATGGATTTTCTCATACATGAGTCTCCCCTCTTCCTCAAAGGGAAAATATTTGACTATGCTAACTTCTCCATTTTCTTATGATCCATGGAGTGCCTCCTCAAGTTCTCCAAGGGGGCCCTCCCACAAAAAGAGAATAAATGTAATGGGACATTCATGGTCACCCCATGGTTCCTCCTGAAATGTACAACATGTATAGTAGGGAGAATCATGATCCCAATGGGAATTCTCAATCCCAAGCCCACTCTCCAATCGAAGCTTCCCATGAACATAGAGATACTAGGAATACATGAAACCGAAAACCAATAGAAACAAGTTGTCACATGACAACCAAAAAGTGGATCAAGGTCCCATACAAGGAACTAGCGTAGTACATTCCTTACCTGCATCAAATCAAACAAAAACAAGTGTTCTTCAAGCCACTTGTTTGCTGCCACAATCATTTTACAAGATAGAAATATGAAAGTACAATTTGGTGCCAGTGGTGCACACCAAGAATCATGTGGCCTTTCCCACAAACCACCAATGAGATAGCAAATATCAATGCTACAAATTGCTTCAAGTACATAATTATACAATATGAAAGAAGGAACAATCCTCCTGGGTACAATATGCTGCTCATAAAAAGACAAGAAGTACAAAACATAAGGTGAAATTGTACATTCTCCATCATGTACTCGAAGACTTGAGCTGAAATGGCTCAACTGAAAATTTTACACCCAATGAGTAGGAAGGTGGTTGTGACATCTTCTCCACCATCATCCGGTCTCTTCATCTCTCCATATGCTGATGTATGTCCTATTGGATGCCCTCCCAAATGAACTCCTATGCCAAGGTAAGATATGCATCAAAATGCATGGAAAACAATTCCTCCTGTGATGCATACAGCAACTTCTCCTTGAGATTAGAATCTCTTGTCAAGAAGACTCTGCCATTTGAACAAATGACCATGTCATCCACCATATACTCATCATCTCTATCTGGGTCATCTAGAATCATGCATGCACCAAGATCCTTGGAGTACTCAACCAAGAGATGAGATCTCTAGTAAGGATCAATCCTCCTAAGAGACAGTTTCGGTGATCTGGCATGTGTATCTCTCCTCATGTTGTTGTCTACTACTTTGACATCCCCCATGCCAAGGTTCTTCTCCAAACTCTTCACCTCTCCAAAATCTAAGACTGGTGAATCCAAAGACAAAATGTCTCTCATCAATGATAGATCTAGTGGCCTCCCTGGTGGAATGCCTCTATGTAGTGAGACATCAATGTCAACAGTGGACTGCACACATGGTTGGGCACCCTTTCCCTTGCTCTCACAGCGCAATATAGTCTGTCTTCTCTTTTCACTAACTCTCTAAAATAGAGAAGGGTGTGTGCCTCTCATCACCTGATGCTGCTCTTCCTCCTTTTCTCCTCCTTTCAGCTGTAATGCTACACATTCATGTCATTCATTGATTATGCTTGGACCTCCTGGGGACTTCCTTGCAAAGCTACAAGAATCCCTCTAGTTGGAGCAGGAGCTCCTCCTTCCTCTGCATGAGGTACTAGATCAACTCTAGGAATGACAGCGCTATTGCCCTCAACTCTCTCAACATGATTGGGAAACCCTCCAATGATTGGATCCTCTTTGGGGAAAGGGATCTCTATGCCTCCTTGTGCCAAAATGAAAGATGAAGGTCTTGCCTCCAATAAATTATCATGCAAGATATCAGCCTCCTTCATGGTCCTCTGAAATTTTTTTGAGTCTATGGTTTCCTCCATCACATGAAAGGGTTTTGTTTGTTTGAATGTGTTTGTTTCCTCCACATGTGTTTCAGAATTCCGCCTACCAGATATCTTCATCAAAGTTCTAATGAACATTGCATAGGAAGAGGTATTTGCATTTCTCAAAGTAAATGACTCAAATAACCACCATGCATAGACCTTACCTCCAAAGTGCAGCGCTACTACTCTGATGGCCTCATCTTCGGGAATCTGATGCTGCTACAAAAAAGTGTCTAGCTCTTCAATCCAAGCCCTGGATGAACAAGGAGGGGAACCATCAATGATAGATAGAAGAAATCTATCCTCATTATGCTGCTTGCTCCTCCTCACCATAATCTTGCAAAACTCCAGGAAAGTAATGTGACCTCTAAACTTCTGAGTTTGAGATTCATATTCATGCAAGAAACTACTAAGAGTTCCCTTATTCTACATTCCTTCTTCTTCTTCTTCTCTCATGGAAAAATTGGCCATGTGACTGCGCTGTATATCATAGGGTGTAGCTGAATGCTCACATCCCCTACAAGAAAATCTAGAGTTTGACTTAGTTTCAAACCCTCTTGGAGATCCTGTACAAATCTCCCTCCTTATCTTCTCAAATTATTCATGAATGATCTATACAGATTTGGAAGAAGCTTTGTAAGCTTATCTTCCTTTTTCTCTCCAACTATTGGAGTATTCATCTTCTTCTCTCCTTGATAGCATGATGGCTGAGATCCATCGGCTGAGCTAGAGCTCATGCTCTGATACCACTGTAATGTTCCCAATCTAGAACAACTAGCTAGGCATGACTCAAAAACACATTTTCCAGTAATGGCAGCTACCGGAATTGAAACCAAGACCTGGATCCCTTAGAAAAATTTGTCTAAGTGCTGAATCCAAGAGGAGACTCCAAAGAAATCCTTCTAGAGTGGTTAAACAGATCTCCCGCTACTAGATGTCCTATGAAAATGCCCGATGAAGAGACTGCAACTAATGCATGAACATACAATAGATCAATAGCGTTATTTTATGAGCTGTGAGACAAGAAGATATGTATAAACAACAAATAATGTTATAGCAGCAAATAAAGTACAAGTTCTTGAGGAAACATCCACTCAAGAAAGTCAATGCAAGCCTCAACAAGACATGTACATGAAATACTAGACCACTGTTATTTCTACGTAAACCTAGGCTAAGAGGACGCAGTTTATAAAGGGTACTGATCCACATTACATAATAACTGAAATATATGGCAATATATGGCTCAAATAAAATAGGGGATCAAATCTCTAACCCTTAGAAGAAATAATACATCAATCCTCCAAAGGATTAGCTGGAATATACAAAATGGAAAAAATGTCGGAGTTGTTGGGCAGCTGCTGCAACTCAAATCTGGAACTCAATAGAGACGGCTGGAAATGATAAGAAATCTGAAGTAGACCTCCTCCAATGGATCTCCTAAGTGGAAATTTGATCCTTACACTTGAGATCTCACCCTCCAATCAACCTATAATCCCTCACTGCAAGTGCTCCATGAAAATAACGCAGTCTAAGAGGGTAACTGCGTTGTAGGTGGAATAGAATAATTTGGCCAAGTGCCAAGATCTGCGATAAGCTCTGATAGCTTCCAAACTGATCCTACAAAGTAAAGAAAGACTCTCCTTCTGAAAAACAGGCGATGGAAGAGGTGTTGTAACTACTCATTGCAACACCTTGCAACACAGAATTATGTTGCTGCAGCAATAACACTATCCTGGAGGAGAATGCTTGGCCTCAAGCCTAGATGTGAGACATATCATTACAAATCCCTCAAGAGGCTTCTCAAGAAAGGAGGAGGAATCCTAAACAGGTATTTCCCCAGCAACTTTTGCTAAACAGCAAAGAATGCACAATTGTCTGAATAGACAATGAAATCAATAATCCATAACATGATAAACAATGGTTGCCTTGCCCTCCTTTTAAACACATGAGAGCTCCTTCTCCATGGGCCCCACTCTATTAGGGTTTCCTCCTTCAAGGAATATTCCCTCCTCTATCTCTACACTATCCCATGTAGTGCTTTCCACCTCATACCCTGCGCTGTTTGACTTGGTCAAACTTAACCAAGCCTCTTTGAAAATGTCTCCTTTCACACATGAGGGTGTGAAATCTAGTTCCAAGGTTGATCCCCTTTCATACTAGAGGGATTTTGTCCATGTTTTTATTTTCATTGGGCCTCCTTACCAAATTATTCAACTTATAAGTGAAATTATCAAAATCTAATGTTCCAATTTATTAAAGGAAAAATTGGGAGCATTACATTCTTGATGTATAATTCCACCCTTCAAGTGAATCCATCACTATGTTATGTTTTAATGAGTCTAGCGAAGGTCAAGGTGAAACTCAATCTTTTTAGGATGGACAAGTCCGTCATTATTTGATGTTTTAATGAGTCTAATGACAATGAAAATTCGGTCCTTTTTTATGTTTTGAAAAAGGGACGAAAAAAAAACTCCATAAGTTATTTTTCATAAATTTTTCCCTTAGATACGAAAAAGTGTAAAATAATACCTAAGAGAACCTCCTAGCCATGTTCAACTAGGGTGTTCCTTTTTCATAAATAATCTATCCTATTTTGGAAAAGGGTTAAACTTATACTGAGTAGATGTCATTTCAATTCCTTTTACGAGCTAGAAAGGACAAGTGCTCGGCAATATGCTGATATTTTGGGAGTCTGAAAAGAGCTGAAAGAGAACTCCATGGTTTCGCTTTATCGTAAGTTTTAACGAGTTCAAAGAAGTGATAAAAGTGTACTCATATGCCCGAATTTCAATTTAATTAACGAGAAGGAAAATAAGGAAAGAACTCAGCATTTTCATGTACATTTTAGGAGCATGAAAAGAGTAGCAAAAGAAGCTTAGGATTTTCATGAGTTTAACGAGTCTTGAAAATAATAATCAAAATAGACTCGAGATAGGTTTCATTTTTATACAAGCTTTAAACTGAGGAAAACTGTGCTTGAAAGTAGTTTCAGTTTTACACAAGCTTGAAAGAAAGAAAAATGTGCTTGAGATAAGTTTCAATGCCCCCCAAGGGTAACCTGCAAGAGCACATGCCCCCCAAGCTTCATTTCATTCACCTAAGTAGACTAATGGTTACTAATAGCTGGATGGAATGAAGGTTCATTTACGAGATCATATAAAATAATTGACTTAATTAGGAGAGGATTTGTTTCATTTTTTAACGAGCTTTACACAGGAAGAAAACTATGCTCATGGAACCTTGTTTCATTTTTTAACGAGGTTGACACAAGAAAAGGAACTATGCTCATAGGAACCTGTTTCATTTTTTAACGAAGTTGACAGAGTAAAAGAACCATCCTCATGACCTGATTAATTTTTTTAATGAGGTTGACACAGTAAAATAACTCTCCTCAAGAAATTAACGATTCTAGGGTGATATAGTTCAGTTAGACTATCTTCATTGTAATATGGAAGATGGGATCGTTGATGAGAATTTTTCCATGGTTCTTCTTCCAACATCATGGATTCCATAATTACATTAGGGGAATTTTGAGGTCTAATATGGGCCTCCTAAGGAAATTTTAAAATAATAGTGGAAATAATAAAATAAGATTTGATTAAATCATCAAATTTTAGAGGGAAAAAGAAAAAACTACTTTTTCAACTCATATTTTCAACTTCTCCTAAAGTTTTTACTCAAATTTCGAGCTTGAGTACTCATTGGATGCAAAATTTAATTCCTCATCCAAGGAGAAAAAATTTAATTCCTCATCCAAGGAGTACCCATGTTACATATTTTTTATGGGTCCTGCTACGTGAAAAATGATAAATACATAAAAAGTGTGCTTGTAATCACGTTTTTTTATGTATTACTCATTTTTAATGTGGAAGGGTCCATCGAAAGTATGCAACATGGGTACTCCTTGGATGAGGAATTAAATTTTTCATCCAATGAGTACTCCCGCTCGAAATTTGAGTAAACAATTTGGGAGATAAGTTGAAAATATGAGTTAAAAAAGTAGTTTTATTATTTTATTATTTTTAATATTTTTACCCTTTTACCTAAAAAATGATGAATCATCCCCCATTATTGACATCATCATCTTGAATCCTATTGTTCTTGTAAAGTTTATTTTTGTTGTACATTTTTCTTAGGAGGCCCATTTAACACCTCAAAATTCCCCTAATGATCTCATCAGTTGAGAATACACGTGAAAAAGGATCAAAACAACTACCATAATCCAAAGAACGATCGATCCAAACAATCGACAATAAAAGGATTAGGATTGGCTACATAAGCCAAAAATATTGATTTCTATCTGAGATCGATTGGACTTAGCAGTATGGTTTCACCCAGCCTATCTATTTCAGAATCATTGGAATCTTCCTTAAGTCAGATGAAGTGGAAGATATCATGTTGCAGGTTTCTATTTTTGCGATTTCCGCCGATGTCGCAGGAGACGGTAATGAAAAGGTGTCCATTAGGGAATAATCCTCAAATATTCCTACACCAATTTTTTGAAGAGATGGCGGGGATCCATGAACAAACGGAACACTTCTAGTTTCCTAGGAACCAGAGGCGAAGAAAGAGAGTTGATCGATGACTTTGATGCCTCCCTTATGGGGGAAGACGACCATATGAAAGTAAGTAGATACAATTGCAACCATAGTGTAAACAAATGGTCTTCCAAGTAAGATATTGTAGTCAAGGGGTATGTCAATGACCTCAAATTCAATAGTAGCAGTTTTTCCCCCTAGTTCTACTTACAGGTTACTGAGAATTCCACAAGGCTTATATGTATGACCATCAAAAGCTTTCAACGTCATATGTGATTATGATAAAGTTGGAAAGCCAAGTGACTTCCAGCAACTTATTGAAATGATACAAGTAGATTCACCTTCATCAATAAAAATCTGATGAATGAGGTGATTCAGGATATTTACTTGGATAAAAAATGCTAATTGTGCTGGAAATTGTGGCGCATAGCCCGTGTGGTTAAATACTACAATATTAGAATCCGTCAGATCGACTCCACCAATTGCCAACAACAAAGGCTGCTTTTGGGAAGGAAAATTACTAATAACCTCAAGTGTCAACATATCAGAAGGTGACTGAGCCAAATCTTCAACTGCGTTATAATTTTGAGTTGCACGAGCTCGTGGGTTGAAAGTTGATTTATGAACGACTCCCTTCGGCGGATTTATCGTTAACTCAGGAATAATATGCAGCAGAACTATATTAGACGAAGACGAATTCGAAGTAGTAGGTTGATCTGTAGCCTGACCATTCGACAACGAAAGAGGATTATTGTAATATTTACTTTGATTAGACACCAAAACATTATTTTTGGGCTTAGTGGTGGATAGCATAAGCACTTGTCAACTAGAAGAGGGATCTGTAGCAACCATATGTGTTTCTAGGTTTGGAAAAGGGTTTGCCAGCACTGCAAATGCAGAAGAAGTCTAAAGAAGTTTCAAGACTTTTGAACAGTGAGGACAATCTCGCATAAAATTCTCCTCATTACATATCAAACAAAGGTAACGAGGTTTCTAATAATTACCAGGTGTATCAGATGATGTTTCCTACTAGGATGAATTGTGTTTCTTCTTATATTTACCTTTCTTCTTATTTTTGGGTTGCTTGTCAGTTTTTCCCTTGTCAGATGACACGATATGTATTTCGGAAGAATATGTAGGATCAGATGCAATAGGTGTTTGATTGGACACAACAAGTGTGGAACTAGATGGTCGACTTGCTGGCTGAGTGCTAGTAAAACCAATCACACCGTAGCTAGCATGAATTCCTTGACCAGATGGAGAAGGAGGAACAATAAAATTTGGTCGCAGTACATTTGGAATATTTTCATAGAGCATGCCAGACTGAGTATAAATCAAATTCAGATACTGAGCATGAGAAATTACTTGCTCTTCAGTGACAACACTGCCTTTGGCCATGTCCTCGGTGATAGATGGCAACAAGGACTTTATAAACCACTCAGCTAAAAGCTGATCCGGAACAAAGGTTTTAAAAATTCCATGATGATGAAGCCACTCATGAATGTGATCTGATTTGTGAGTAGTAGTTGTCTCTTTAAATTTGGTCAAAAGTTTTATTCCAGTTTCATATCTGATGGGTAACTAGAAGTGGGTTAGAAAATTAGTGGCTAAAGCAGCGAAGTTATAGAAAGAATCTCATGGTATTAAATATGCCACTTTTTAGTTGGACCAGTGAACGTTCACTGGAAAAGACATAATCTAATAGAATCATCATTCAAGGAGTTTGATGAACACCATAAATGATAAGTCATAAGGTGCGTAAACAGATCTTTTCCAGAGTTTCCATTGAATTTCAGAATATCAGAGGGTAATTTATGAGGAATTACCGACCACCAAGGTAAATAATGAATTGGATCATTAGTGATCTGCTTTAAATCAGGTAACTCTAATTTTGCAACAAACGACAATTGTCAATTTAGATCAGATTGAGCATAACCAGGATAAGATGGAGTTTCCTGGGCAATAGGTCATTGTGCAGCAACATAAGGATTCTATTGCTGGTAACCCTAATAGGATTTTTGATCAGGACCTCGATAAGCTTGATATTGTTGGAATGGTTGTTCTGAATTCCATTTAATTTCATAAACTGTTGTTTCCTACTAGGATAATTTGGACCAGGTTGTGAATATACGAGACCATTAGAAGCCTGTGACAAGGGTAAACTAGCCTGTGGTTGTGAAATTCCTGATATAGACGGTTATTGTAAACCAGCCTAGGAAGACAGAGTCTGTAGACCCGAAACTAGAGTTTTAAAGGTTGAAGGACCCACCTGAGTATACCGAGCAACAACCAAGGAAGTAATAACATGCATATTAGGTATGGATGCAACAGGTTGAACAGGTTGATATTGATACACAATCTTTTGTGGTTGAATAGGCATGAAGGTAGGTTTCCATTGAAAAATAGGAATTCCAGCATAAGATCGACCTAAAAACAAAGGATTACTTCATATGGCGTAAACATTTGTTGCCCCCCAACATATGGAGTATAAGGATATTAAACATATTGACCTTCATATGATGGGATTCTAGCAAAAACTAGATAATATGGACGGTAATTGGATGGACCGGCCTGACATTGAGCCGATGATGTCAATAAAGGATCAGGCCATTCAATACTTGTAAGAAAAGAACCAGATAAAATTCCAGATGATGACATGGGTGAATTCCATGGACTAAAGGATGCACAAAAGTAGGTTCCATTTAAAGCTTGGTAATCTAGTGGGATAGACGAACCACCATAAATATGAGACGTGGGTATCATAGAAAACATAGAAGAGGTAGCAACAGTATATGTTGTCACAACAATAACAGATGGTACAATCTAGTATGTTGTCTCATCCATGGTTAAATAACCCAGTAATTACTCTAAATAATCTATGGGAACTCGAGACTCAACAAGATCAACAGGAGCAGAGCAGTTCAAACAAGGAAAAGACAGATAAAGAGGAAGCCTCGACCCAAAATGAGTTGGAGCTGCAAGGGTTGTCTCTTCCTAAAGTTATTCATCAATTGAAATCAAACCAGGTGTAAGTACATCATCGTCAGGCCTGAGATAAATTTCGGCATTAAACTCTGTGGTAAAGAGGAAGACTCAATAGTTACAGATGATTGAGGATGAGCTGACTATTCATGTTCTAGCACGGGAACAATTTCTTGTTGTTCAAATTTGGGATCAAGATGTTCTGCTAAAAGAATGACAAGTTCTAGATCGACTTCCAATTGAAAAACTTTGGGTTCTGGATTTACCATTTCACTGGATTGAATTTCAGTGTCCTCGAGTAACTGTGAGGTTTTTGTTTTGATGGTAGCAGATAAACTGGGATCGGTAGAAATTAATCGAGACTCGATACTCAAAGGATCTGATGACTCTGGTAAATTAGATGAAGATGTAGAACCAAAGGTTCCAGAGGTACCGGACTCTGTAGGATGATCTCACCTTCACCGACTAGGTGTAGCTTCTAGTGGTAAAGGTGGTTTATTCGTTGTCCTATGCAAACGGAGGGGAAAGGGTTGATCTTCTTCCACTATTTGTGATTGATTTTAATACAAAAATAAATAAACAAAAAGAGGTTAATGCTAGGAAAAATGATTACCAAGTAACTATGAATTGCAATATACTGTCCTAGTAAACCAAGGACTTATGTACGTGCAGGAAATCTCCCTGAATACTTTTTTGTGTGTATCACAATGTACAAGGCGGCCAACTCGGTTACCTAATTTTTCCTCTGAAATATACTCAATGGTACATGGAGGCCAAATCCATTTTAGCATTGTCTAATGTGAAACCACATAATAAAAGCATCCCCTTATACTTTTCGTACTAGAACACCTCCCGATATACTCAAGGTATGTGGACGAGCTCCGATATACTTACATGCATGGGATGGGGTATCATACTCAAAATGTATTGCATACAATTAATGACAACTGCTATGTTTTACAATGCTGGAACATGTCTCTAGCCTAGACCTCTAAATGTTATCGTTAAGTAACAATGCTCTCTTAGGTTAATTGAGATAAATTTTAAGTTGATATTGCTTATAAGTTTTCCTTTCAGGTTCACCACATGATATATTTCACATTCCTAGAATGAAATATATCATGAAAACAATATAAGGGATAAAGCAATCAGATTGTAAGCAATCAACAATGAGCACATCTAAATTCAGATTCCCTAACTATTCCTATGAAGCATGTTAGTGTCCGGATATGAACATATTCAACCCTTTTTCCACATAAATTATCAACCCAAGGGCGTTATTTATTTCAAGATTAAGGGAAAAGTATATGCAGATACAAGCACATGGTCCACTGTAGATCACATGTTTAATCTATAACACACATACCACTATAACATCAATGAAATGAATTTCAGAAATAAAAGGCATCCACAGCAATTAACGCGACTGTAACAGCAAATAAAGAATCAAACCAAACACAACACTGCAAAGAAAAGAAGGAAGAACGCAGCACTTGATCATAAGAGTGGGCCCAACTCTTTGATTAGGGCTGTGGAAACTAAAGAATTATAGGAGAAACAACAAGATGTTGTACATTCAATTAATGATAAAAAGATTGATTACAAAGTTTGTATGTCCAAGGGCTTCCCTTGATTCACAGCCCGTAGGCCTCTTTATACAATTGTCTTGAAACCCCCGATTCCTCTCAACGACTCCATTGTTACAAAAATACATCTTGTTACAATGGCAACCGGGTTGCCCAGCAAGAAATCATAAGAAGGCCTAAGATAGTGCTGATATACCCATGGCTATCATACTGTAGCAGCAAATAAGGAAGACGTTGGAGATGATGGGTTGTGCCTTGACTCGCGACCGCAACGCTCCTATTGTAGCCAGATCTGAAGAAATATTGGAGTTAATATGTAGAAAGGTAAAACCTCCATGACAATACATCATTAATCAAATATCCCATAAAATATAGGAAGAAGGGTTTTACCTCATGCTTTTAAGATTAATAATGGCACAAAGAGATAGAAAGATAGGGTAAAATGGGAGAAGAAAGTATAAAAATCCGGTACCCAACATCTCCCCCAACTGATCTATCTGCATGTCCTCATGCAGCTCATCATCTCCTCAGATCCAGATTGTACTAACTGTGATCGGCATGAAGCTATGTGAGGTCATATTCTGTAGCCATTTCTATTCCTGGTGGCTTGTATCCTTCTATCAAAACAACGTCCTTCCACCAGTTTAGTTCAACGTTATACACAGGAGTATACTACGTAACTGGCAACCATAAAAGGGGAAATTGAAATCTTAATCCCATCCATCTAACCCCAC
Organism: Pinus albicaulis; assembly: GCA_034641835.2. NCBI lineage: Eukaryota > Viridiplantae > Streptophyta > Pinopsida > Pinales > Pinaceae > Pinus > Pinus albicaulis. The sequence continues at coordinate 235,708,023 of CM076578.1, forward strand.
AAGTATGAATTCATGCCACATAATGTGGAATTCTCTCTAAGGCACATGCAAATCTAGGTGCCCCAAATGGTTCTCTTTCCCTAACGGTTGAGGAGCACAACATCCATCTTTTCTGACAACTGTCCAGTGCTTCCTTGCGAAATGTTGTAATCTAGATTACACATAGGTCAGCACACCATTTCTGGGTTGCCAACGCATGTCCTTACGACCCTCAATCTGCAGAGATGTATAATGCTTGTTATAAATGGTTGAGGATGGATTATGCTCTCTTCTCATCATCAATGGCCTGCTGGCTTGATTTTCTTCCAATGTTTCCTAGGCCTTTCTCCATTTAATCTGATTGATGGTATAGGAAGTGAATGATATTAAATGGATTTCTCCCACGAATGGCACAGGGTTAAAGGATTGATCATGCCTTAAGTAATACCCATGCATATAGAGCTCACACATCAAATGTTGTACGATAATGTCATGAATGTTCAAAATACGGAGAAATTGAATGGGGTCTTCAATTTCATACCAAATCTCCTTATATATACTTTCAAGACAAAAGAAAAGAAATTTTTCATGAAGGAATAAAGCATATCTATGTGCAGGAGGTCTGCAGGCCATTACCTGTTGTGCTAGGGAGAACATCTTCTCCTTATATGTCTTTAGCAACTGGAATTTTTCTTCTAACTCTTCTATCCTAGCCTTCTATTTGGCCTGCTTCAACCATGCCTTGTATAACTGATCCATGTACCCTGTGACGAATCCAGCAGCGTGTTCTCTAACCCTAGCTATTTCTTTCTTGTGGTTGCTCCCTGTAGACTACCACTTTTGAATTTCAGCGGCCAATACAAATTCTCGACCTTCAAACAACTCTTCGATTGGGCCAGTCTAGGTAGCTGCAATGGAGACTTCAATCTTCGGCTTTATTGCCCTCCATTTGTAAATTTTTAACTTCCTTTTTAAACGTGAAACTTGCTTCTTCAAATCCCGAACCTCCCTTTTCAGTCTCACGGTTTCACTGAACTGCGGCTGATACCTCTTTTTGAGAGGTAACCTTCTTTTCTCACATTTTTTGACCCATTCTTGTTTCACGATGAATTCAGTTTCTGGGCCTATGATAGGCTCAGAAGGCGGTGGAATGCTGTCGGCATCCTCTACAGATTCTTTTGTCAAGCCCTTCTAGCTAGGCCCCCTATCCACAGGGGCTTCTTCTTCTACATTTCTTCTGGGAACTCCTGCTATTTGGTCAACAATTTCATTTATCCCCTTGTGTTTTGATGTTTCTATAGGAACTTTGTATTCCTTGTGAACCTCTAAGTGTTCTGGTTTAGTAGTGTCTGGGCCAATCTTGGTCGTGTTAACAAATTTTAGTACCGAGGGAACAACCACTTCTTCCATTAACCGTTTGGACGAGTGAAATCCCCTCGCACCTCTAGGCATCAGGGAATGGAACGGAGTATAGGCACAGACCCATCATCTTCATTTCCGGTTTGGACTGAGACTTCATGCATTACCACCTCAACCAGAATCGATACTAGTTCTTGTGGAGCATCATTGATTCTATGGCTCAATTCCCTTCTTTCCTCTTGCCCTTTTCTTACCATTTCTTCTTCACGGGTTGATATTAGTTCTTGTGGAACAATATCGACCTCCTAGTTCATTCCTTCTTTACCATACTTTCCTCAGGACTCGCCTTTGTTTCCACAGTTGGTACCGATTCTTGAGGTCCAGCGTTGATTTCGCGGGCTGACTCCTCCTATTCTAGCCGAATTGGGGGTGGTTCTTGTGTAACACCCCCACCTGTATCAACATCCATATCTTTCAAGGCAGGTGATGCTTTTTCTTGCAAAACAACATCACTTTCCATTCCTCTGTCCACAATTCCATTCCTTTGTTCTTCATTGACAAAGGTTGATGACTGTATAATAGTATCAATTTCCTGCACGATGTCCATAATTCCTTCCTTTGTGGGTTCTTCAAGTGAGGCTAGTTCTTGTGTGACAGCCTCGTCTGTGTCGCCAACTACTCCCTCCATACTCATCTCTTATTCCTTGGGTTCCTCCTGATCAATTTTAGTTTCCATTTCCTCGGGTTCCTCTTTATCAATTTCTTTTGAATATTCTTCTTCCACCTGACCAGCCGGAGAGGTTGGTTCTTCTTCTATAGCAGCAATCATAGCTGCTACCACTTCTTCTGAGGATCCGCAGAGTTCCACCCAGGAAACCTGTAGCCTACCTATTGCATGCACGACTAATAATCACACCAATATGTGGTTAGAAAGTACTACCATCATCTGACGAGAGCGCCGAGAAGACTGTGCCATATGCTGCAGTTGTTTCAATAGGAAGAATGGCATATTTAGGGCATGCACCTAATTATGTGGAAATCAGAGGTGTGTTATAATTTTAAAGTGATACTTGAACAGAGATGAATTCTGACCCTCGCAGGTAATGTATTTTATTACGAAACCTGCAACTTCGTTCCAAGGATATGGCATAGTTCTGCGCTTGTATCCTCTACCCAATTGAACGATACTTTCTCCTGCCTGCAAGAACAATTCAGGAAATTCCGGGAGAGAAAATTTCCAAGCAAACCATCGTTGCCCCTGTTGTCTCAGCCTGCTACCCTCTGCAATTACCTCTTCTGTGATAGGAACTTCCAGACCTCTAACTCGAGAATAATTCTCCTCTAAATTGAGTGTGAATTCCATTGTGATACCTCCATCAAATCCCTACAATCTGTAAAAGTAGATATCCCACCCTGTGTCAACAAAGACTTGCCAAACCTCTGGATTGTTGCGAACTGAAACTGTGTTTTCAGGCCCATGCCGCACAGCCAGCCCACCCATACTGTGGAGACTTGTAGTAGCACTTCTTGTAGCAACAGACTGTTAGGCAAGGTGGTGGGTACCAAATTTGGAGGAACAACATAGTGAAAATAGAAAGGTGGTAATGATAAATACGGTTGGTAACTCTCGAAAACTGGGAAAAATCATGAAAGAGTATGATAAGTGTGGTAAAATATAAATAATAATTATTCGTATAGGGTGGACGAGACATCTTATGAATCCCAATATGATTTGAATGATGATACCACATATTGATGGGAATCATAAGGTGTACCATGAGCGGAATGTCATAATTAACTTATGAGAAAATTATTACATCGTCCTTAGCATGGCAACACCCCCCCAACTTAATTTTTGTCATCCGCGGCATTAAAATCTTCACATGGGATATTTAATTAAATCAGTAAAATTCACATGGAGGCATACCTGACGACCTACCTGGATGATGTGAGAATTGGTAGGATGACAGCGCAGTAATGATGTGGATCGTGTAACAGCATCGGTGTAACAACATCCGATGTGATAGCAGTGGAGTAACAACATCTGGTGTAACAGCATCAGAGTAACAACATCAATGTAACAACATCAATGTAACAGCATCAGTGTAACAGCATCAGTGTAACAACATCGGAGTAACAACATCCGATGTAACAACATGAAAGTAACAACATCGGTGTAACAACATCAGAGTAATAGCATCGGAGTAACAGCATCCGGTGTAATAGAATCGGAGTAGCAGCAACCGAGTAACAACAACATGAGTAGTAGCAACCAAGTAACAGTATCATGAGAAGCAACAACTGAGAAACAACAATGCGAGTAACAGCATCCGGCGTAGCACCATTGATCAAGGAGTAACAACATCTAGTAATGACACTTGGTGTAACAGCATCATGAGTAGCAGCAACCGAGTTACAGCAACATGAGTATCAGCCACTGAGGAATAGCACCATGAGAAGCAGCAATCGATTAACAACACCATGAGTAGCAGCAACAAGAAAATTCGTTGATTTTCACTCCTTAGTCGTAGCTCCTGCAAAAAGACAAGAAAATAGAACATAATTCTTTATATATATATATATATATATATATATATATATATATATATATATATATATATATTACAACTGAGGTGCAGAGGAAGGATTCTCTGCACTAATAACCTTCAAACCAGATTTCTCAGAGAGTTGTTTAATAAAAGCATCCTTAGAGGCCAGTCGGCAGTATAGTCTCAGGAAATGTCCATTGACTATAAAGGAAGTACGTGTATCATCAATTGTGACTAGCCTAACTGTTCCATTATCAAATACAACATCCATCTCATAAGGTCCCATCAAATGAGTGCAAAGCTTTCCCTTAAAATCCTTAAAACGAGAGTCATAAATTAGTGCCCAAACTCCACTTTGAAACACCTTATTTTTAATAAACTTATTGTGTCATTTTGTTCTCTGCTGCTGGATAGCGGTAGTTCACTGGAAATCCATTGAACATATTTCATCAAGTTCATTAAGTTGAGCCAATCGATGTTTCTGGGCATCTGATAGATCTAAACCAACTTCTAGACTGTTCTGAGCGTGCTTATTTCAAATCCTATTGGAAACAACGAGGATTTCCCATAAACCAAATCGAACGGTGAAAACCTGGTTGTATTCTGCCATGTTTTTCTGTGCACCCAAAGAGCCTCTGGAAGCTTCTAAGCCCAATCCCGACGATGGTATGCCACAGTTTTTGTCAAAATGTTTTCTAATCTCTTGTTTGTGCTTTCTACTTGTCCATTCGCCTAGGGATGGTATGGAGATGTCACTCTGTGCTTAACCCCATATTTTTGCATGAGCTTTGCTATCTTGTGTGATGTGAATTATGCTCCTCCATCTAAAACAACCTCCCTTTGAGTACCGTAACGAGCAAAAATTTCTTCAAATAGAAAATCCGAGACTACCTGCTCTGTTTCTTTCACAACAGCTTTGCCTTCCACCCACTTAGTCATGTAATCAGTACTGACCAAGATGTGGACTTTCTGCTAGGAGGGTGGGTTAAAGGGTCCAACGAAGTCAATAATCCATTTCTCAAAAGGCTTGAGAACTACCTGTGCCTGCAAAGTCATTTCATCAACTTTACCAGGCTACCCCATACGTTGGCAACTATCACACCTCCTAACATAATTCTGAGCACCACGAAAAATGGAAGGCTGACAATATCCCATTTGTAGCACCTTATGGCCTATTCTTTTGTCTTAAAAATGCCCTCCACAAGGGCCATCATGGGCAGCTTTCAATACTTCATAAATATCATCTTCAGGCATACAGCGTTGGATCTGCTTATCTACTCCTATATGAAAAAGGTACCCTGCCATCCAAGAATATCGGGCACTATGATGAATAATCTTTCGTTGTTCCCTACATGAAAAATGAGGAGGCAATTTTCCTGTAGCAAGATAGTTAGTAATATCTGCATACCACGGAGGTTTAGTAGAAACTGTAAAAATATTTTCATTGGGAAAAATGTCTTTTATTGGTGTGCATTCATCATTGTTATCCATTCTAGATAGGAAATCAGATACTACATTATCTTTTCCTGGCTTATCTACTATTGTAATATCAAATTCTTGAAGAAATAGTAACCATATCGTAATACGACCAGGAGTAATAGATTTATTCATCAAATACCTTATTGTTGCGTGATCAGTACGGACAATAGTAGAGTACCCGGTGATGTAGTGTCAGAACTTATTGATAGCATAAATGACAGCTAAGAATTCTTTTTTCTGTCACCGTATAGTTTAGTTCAGCAGGAATTAAATTCTTGTTGACGTAATAAATTGCATACGGTGTTTTTTCTACTTGTTGTTCTAAAACAACCCCTACTGCTATCTAAGAAGCATCAGTATGCATGTGAAATGGTAATGCCCAATCAGGTCCTCGAAGGATTGGGGCCGTGCACACCAGCCCCTTAATTTTCATGAAGGTTGTCTCACAATCTTCAGTCCACAAAAATTATGCATCTTTTGTTAGCAATTGAAATAGTGGGTGTGCTATTTTAGAAAAAATTTCTATAAAGCGTCTGTAATAGCCAGCACAACCAATAAAGCTATGTACCTGTGTGGGTGTTTTGGGTATCGGGAAATGTAATATTACCTCTACTTTAGCCAGATCAACTTTAATTCCAACGGCTGAGAGAAAATGTCCCAATACTACTCCTTCTTCCCTCATCATATGGAATTTTACTGTACTCAATGATACATGGGTTTGTTTACATCTTTTGAGTACCTTCTCCAAATTTTCCAATCCTTCCTTAGATGAGTTCCCATATGGAGTAAAATCATCCATATAGATTTCGATGCTATCATCGACCAAATCAGAAAAAAAAAATCCCAAGATTGCCCTCTGGAAGGTAGTAGGAGCATTACACAGGCCAAATGGAAGGACCCTATATGCAAAGGTTCCCCACGGGCATGTGAAAGTTGTCTTGTCCTGGTCTTCTAGGGCTATCTGGATCTAGTTATATCCACTAAATCCATCTAGGAAGGAAAAGAACTTCTTTCTAGCCAAGGTGTCCAGGACTTGGTCAATGAATGGAAAAGGAAAATGGTCTTTTTGTGTTGCCTTATTTAGTTCCCTGTAATCTACACAGATCCGCCATTTACCATTCTTTTTGGGAACGATAACTAATGGGAATACCCATTGGCTATCTAAGATGGGATAAATGAATCCTACATCCAAAAAATTTTGTAATTCTTCTTTAACAATGTTTTTGAGAGAAGGATTCATCCTCCATTGAGGTTGTCTTACAGGGCAGAAATCGTCCTTAATGTAAATATGATGAGTGCATAGGCTGGCAAGGATACCCTTCATGTCGGTATAATCCCAAGAAAAATTTTCCTGATGATCTTGAAGGACTTTCAAAATATGTTGGGTCTGAGATTCAGATAGGTTTAGGTTGATATTAAGTGTTTTCCCTAGTTCAATCTCGATTGGAGTACTATCCTAGAATGGGGTTATAGGAATGTCCTCAATGTCATCTTCTAATTCAATGTTTTCTTATGTCTCACAACTCATAGAAAATTCTAGAATATGTCGAGTTCGATTGCGAACAAAACTGGAATCATTAATGAAGGCATTAATGGCATCATCTTCAGTTTCTGTTTTAAATTGAAGGGTCTGGCCAATAGTGAGAACTGGTCTAACATCTTCATTTTCAGGTTCAGGCTCTTCTACAGGTAGAGGTTTCTGACTGGGTAATGATTTTTCAGATGGGATTGGTTCCGCAGGAGAATAGAGCTTGAGATTCTTCGTAACTATCCCATTTGATATGATCATGTGTCCAAACCAGCATCCTATGTAGGCATATTCAGTTGCCAACCAGGGTCTTCCTAGGATCAATGGGTGGCCACCTACTGAAGATCGAGTCTGCAATATAAGGTGGTCCACAGGGTAATGCTATGAGTCTACTGAAATGATTACATCCTATAATTTCCCTACTGGTTTAATTGTGGATCTGTCTCCAAGTTCCATGATAGTAGGGGTTGGTTTAATGTTTCCAAGTCCTAATGTGTTCATTTTTTCAGCAGTGATAATGTTAATGGCCACTCCAAAATCCACCAGTACATTTGGGATTTTAATGCCATTAATTTGTACTGTTAGAATCGAGTTCCCAGGGTCTCCGTATTTTACAGGAATGATATTTCCTAACATGATATCAGATAGTCTGCCCATTACATGAATAGTTAATGGATCCTTAGGTTTCCTCCCTGGTTTCTTTGAGCAGTATTCTTTCAGAGATTTTGCATAAATAGGTACATCCCTCATAGCTTATAAAAGGGGTATTTTAACAAAAATATTCTGTAGTTCCCCTAGGAAGTCAAATTCTGCTTGAGGGTTTGGTTTTCTCAAGGTCAATCTTTCGGGATATGGGGGAGATATTAAATGAAATTGATTGGGAACAACTTGGGGAGGTGTCTTATTTATTACGCTTTGATATGAATTCTCCCTCACTGTTCTTTGTTCTGGTTTTGTATCTTCACCATCAAATTATTCTATAATAATGGGTGAAGTAGGTGCATTTACTACCTGGCCAAACCGTAGATTTATCTCATTGAGCCCTGCGGTAGAAATGTTGTAGGATGGAAGGTTCAGAGTGTCTATTTGTTGAACCCCTTTATTATTCATATTTGGGTTGGGCTGGATAGGAAGCTGGGGTCTAATGGCTTGGTTTCCTGGGGGCACTTTGGAAGGCAACTGAAGTTTTTGTTGATGCATAGGCTGAGGAAAGTGTCTAGTGGGAGGGGTTCCATGCTAAGTCTGATTCCATGAAGGATTCAGACTAGCTTGAGGAACCCATTGTTTCCAAGGGGGATACTGATATTGAGGCCACATGGCTGAAAATGGTGCATATTGGGGACCCATACTAAAATTATGAAAGTACTGGGATGGGTCCTGAAACATACCTGGATTCACCGCCAGTGGTCAAGGTTGCCATGGCTTCTTCTGCCCCATAAAGTATAGCTGGTCCACCGTGCTTTCCTCGCTTGCTCCTTGGAAAACCACTTTTAGCTCGGGCAAGGAAGTACATACACTGGTTGTGTGAGTCTGTTCACAGATCGCACAGGCTTCCACCGTGTTCAATGGGAATTCCTTCAAACGGTGTTTCTTTCTGCACTGAGGGCAGAATATGGCCATGGTTTTTTCCAACTCCATCTGCTTCTGTTTTTCCTGTAGAGTGTCCATTTGGGCTGATAGCGTGCTCAGGATATCGGTCCTTAGATTATCCATTATATTTCCAGTCTATGCCTTTGTGCCCCCTCCACCAGAGGTCTTCGATGACTGAATACCTTTTCCACTTCTTCTAGACCCCCGCGACATTTGATACAATAATCACAGATATTTTCGAAGTTTTCTTTCGAAATATCCCCTTTTCCCACTATATTTAGAATTTGCAGAGAGTCTTCCTTGAGTGCTCTGAGAAGAGTGCTCTTTAGAATGTCCTTATCCAAGTCACTATGTCCAGACCTCTGTAATATGTATTTAAATCATTCTACACAGTCCTCCATATTTTCATCCTCCTTCTGTGAAAATTTGAATATTTCCTCCTTAATGTCATGGGACTTACAGTAATATTGGTACTTTTCCAAGAAATATTTTTTAATTTCTTCCCATGAGGTAATCATGCTTCCCCCTAAACCCATGAACCATCTCAGGGTTGTCCCTTTTAAGGTAGAAGGAAATATTTTTAATTTCTGAGCATCATTCATATATTCATATCCTCAACAAACAATATCAAATTCGAAGAGGAACGTACCAAGGTCTTCAAAAGAGAGCCCATGAAAACTAGGCAAGGTTGTTAAAGGGATGGGTCTCATTGGTGCATCACCTGTAACATTTTCAATGGGAAAATCAATAGAGGAACTTACAGGTGCCATAAATATCCTCCAATACTCACTTGGAATTTTGACTAGTTCTGCAGCTGGTATCTGGAGTGATTCAACCGAATATGGTTGCACCGTACTCCCCTGGTCCCTTGGTGAATCAAAGTCCTTAAAAAGTTCCTTTACTGGATCAGAATCACTTAACTCAGCAACGGGAATTTTTACAGCGCTGCCTTGGTCTCTTGGGGACGAAAACCCTTTTTGAGGTTCTTCTTCCCAGTTAGAGTTGCTCAATTATTCTGATCCCTTACTTGCCACTTCTTCCACTTCTATTGTAGAAAGACCACCTTTTGGTACCATGTATGGCACTGGTTGTTCCACAGACTACCCTTCGGACTTCGTCTGAACCCTAACCCTAACAACAGCATGGGATGATGCCTCAAATCTATATTTTTCAATAATTTCCTGAAAATATGTCTTCCTTCCTAGATCCCTCCCTTTCTTTGAGGATCTTCCTCTGCCCCTCTTGTTCGGATATTTTTTCATACAAATTGTGGAGAGGGTTCATCAAAGAAAATCAATCAATCACTCAGGACCTGAAGTAGGGCAGATAACTTCCTCCCCAAGACGAGAGAAAATATTCACAGAAAATGAAACAAAAGGAAAAGGAAAAAATATCGAAGTTCAGGACCTAGAGCAGAGTAATAACATACCCTCCCAAGGACGAGAAATTGGCCCCTAGAAGGAAAAAACAGGAAATAAAAACAAAAAAACTGGACTATGCCTAGGAATTAGGGCAAGGTTTTACAAAACACCTTCCCCAAGACGAGGGTTTAATTCTACAGAAAAATAATAATAAAAGAAACAGGAAAGAAAGAAAGAAAAAAGAAAACACAAGGAACTTACGCTCAAGACTTGAATCTGGGCAATAGATTCCCACCTCAAGATGAGAGATCGACTCTAAGATCTATTGCAGCTCTTGTTCTTGCACCTGTTAGCCTTCCCCAGCAACGGCGCCAAAATTTTGGTGTCTGGATATGAACATAATTCAACCCTTTTTCCACATAAATTATCAACCAAAGGGCATTAGTTATTTCAAGACTAACGGCAAAGTATATGCAGATACAAGCACATGGTCTGCTATAGATCACAGGTTTAATCTATAACACACATACCACTGTAACAGCAATGAAATCAACTGCAGAAATAAAATGCATCCACAGCAATTAACGCGACTGTAACAGCAAATAAAAAATCAGACCAAACACAACACTGCAAAGAAAAGAAGGAAGAATGCAGCACCTGATCACAAGAGTGGGCCCAACTCTTTGATCAGGGCTGCGGAAACTCAAGAATTACAGGAGAAACAACAAGTTGTTGTACATTCAATTAATGATAAAAATATTGATTACAAAGTCTGTATGTCCAAGGGCTTCCCTTGATTCATAGCCCGTAGGCCTCTTTATACAATTGTCCTGAAACCCCTGATTCCTCTCAACAACTCTATTGTTACAAAAATACATCTTGTTACAACGGCAACCGGGTTGCCCAGTAAGAAACCATAAGAAGGAATAAGATAGTGTTGATATACCCATGGTTGTCACACTATAGCAGCAAATAAGGAAGATGCTGGAGATGATGGGTTGTGCCTTGACTCGCGGCCGCAATGCTCCTGTTGTAGCCAGATCTGAAGAAATATCGGAGTTAATATGTAGAAAGGTAAAACCTCCATGACAAAGGTTTTACCTCATGCTTTTAAGATTAATAATGGCACAAAGAGATAGAAAGATGGGGTAAAATGGGAGAGGAAAGTATACAAATCCGGTACCCAACACAACACTCACAAACCCTATATGCAAATGCATGTTTTTCTTTTCAATTTATTTTAAGTGTGAATGAATGAAAAATAAACTATAATGTACAATCAATCAATCAATACTTTCCAGAGAAACGAAGACTATAACGCTAATTCCTCTTTCGAAATAAATAACTGATTAAATGTAAACTTTAAACTTTGGAACTATTTTGAAAATGATAAAGAAAACAAAAATAAACATTGAACAAACAAATGTAAAAAGTGAGAAAGGATAGTAGAATCAATCTCGTCGCTAGAGGCAATCAGACACTTGAAAATTTAGCAAACAAGATACTGAAATGGATGGAAAAAGACAAAAATATGATGAATTTTGGTTGGTCATAGGAGAAATGCACCCCTGAGTGGGAGATAGTGCATTGCAGAGTACTTTCTCTAAGCCAACAATGCTATGTAGAGCATTGTGTCAAGACCAACAATGCATTGGTGTCAAAGGAAACTCAAAAAAAGGCAAGAAGACAGAATTATTTTACAAAAATATATTCAATACTGTAATGGAGCAAGTAAAGTCTACTAGAGGCTGAAAAACAAGGATAAAACCACCAGGGATGATCACTATTTCCCCAGTGGAGTCGCCAATTTTTTTTATGGAAATCAAACCTAAAGATAGATAAGTTTCCCTAAGTGTGGTGGTCGCACTTAGAACATTAGATAAAATAAATTTGACCTTTTCCTTAAGTTAAATAGATAGTGTTAGTCATCAGTATTTTTCACCTGTTGATGATGACTAGTTCTGAAAGCCAAGTTTTCTAGCAGCTGATCCAAAAATTTGTCATATTTGCTAGCTGGGAAAACACCCATTAAACTTTTTTTCCCTCTCACCTTTCAGTCCGCCCATGACGAGATGAAACCCCATTATCAAATCCTACCTAGCCTCAGCCATACTAGTCTGCCCATCAGCTCTAAAGAGACAATCCAAACCTATTCAAACAGTCTCCCCTAAGTTAGGAAGTGGCGCTTTAAGGAATTTCCCCCTTGGAAAACTATCAAAGAGACAAAAACCTCCATCTGCTATAGACCAGTTATAACATACCTCCCACTCTGCTAATAAAATTGTTTTCAGCCCTAAGTCGCGCCACTAATACACCCTTAAGTCTCAGCAATACATAGACCATAATCTTAAGCTGATTTTAGGTGTTTTACAATGTTTGATGGATCTTTCAAGGACAAAAACATACCAGCATCTCAGAAGACAATTTTGACCTCCACATGAGAAGACAGCTGCTTCTCAAAGTGATCTTGAGCCTGAGATGCATCTACAGGGCAAAGAGTTTCTCATCAAGCTCTTGCAACCTCATTCAAGGCCTGAAAGGACAGTAGAAGAAAAAACAACACTATCAAGAGGCTATTGATATGACATGACTGAGAACCTCCTTCATCTATAAGCAGAGTGTTTGAAGACCAAAGAACCTCCTTCATCTATAAGCAGAGGGTTAAAGCACCTCCTTCATCTATAAGCAGAGGGCGATGGCCAAAGTTTGACTTGAAAAGTTGCAAACTGACTATAAGACAGATTTGTTTTTAATAAACAGTGAGACAGTAATTAGGGTTTTCTGAAGAAAAGTAATGATTGAAGGCTGAGGTAAAAGTAGTAATATTTTCAAATTTTGTTTGCCTGCCATCATGTGTAAGAGAAACCCTTGTCAGTATGTTCATCAGGCAACCTTCATATGGCTGTGACAGAAGGTTGATAAAACATCAGATATTTTGCCAAGAGAAGGGCCTCCTTCATTCATAAGCAATGGGCCAGGGCAGTGATTATTTCTAGGTTTTCTCACTGACTGATAGACAAAGTAAGAACAGTAAGAGATAATTGAAACAGAGAAATAATGTAAAGGACCAAGAAGGAAATCAGGGGTACCACTGCAATCCAATGGGTCAAAACTTGTCTCTTAACAAGGTATCTCTCAAAAGACAATCTGCAGCTCAAAACAAAACCAAATTAAAGAGTGGTTGACGAGATGGGTTATTGCACTAGCAAAGGACATGATAATGATTATGTTTCAGAGGACACTGATCCCCCTACTCATAAGAGGATTTCCTTCAGATTACTATCATAAGTTGACAAAGAAAATCTAAGCTCAATCCCCAAGAAGTATTGCAGCTAGACACAATTGTTCATATGATGCAAGAAGGAATTTGGCATGTTTTCAAATTCTGTAGAACATCTCAAAACAGATATAGGCATGTTCCTTGTAAAAGGTCAAAGGTACCATATCAATGAAAATTTGAGTGAAGAGAGAAGTGTTAAAGAAATCTCCTTTTAAATGGACAATAGTAGAAAAGCCGGGGTAAATGCAACTGCATTTTTTCACCCACATTCAGAAAGGGAAACTCAAGCAGCACCTGTCATCTACTTCACTTTACACTATAAACAAGACTATCCTCATTACATCCAGAGCAAAGTGTTAGTTTATGTTGCAAAAGGGAAAAAGGGACCTCTGTCAAAATGTCAAAGAAACCCCCTGCAACATAAAATATCCTCTACAGATGTCCTCTTTTCATACAAAGCACCAGAAGTATAAAAGGGATATTGAGGTGATAGTTCAGTTTCTTCCTCAGCAAAGGGCACTGCAAATAAGTATACAAGTTCATAAAGTACAAAAATAACTTTGGCATATTCTTTCAGGTTCTGAAAATCATTGAAGGCAAAGTTTACATGCCACTGCCACGAAAGGAGACATTTTTCCCTCTAAGTGAGAGACAGTCAAAGTTTTAAAAGAAAATTTTCTCAAAAGGGTTATGTCATTTCAAAAAGGGAAAATAGGCTTAGAAAGAAGTGATCATTACCTTTATGTTTTTGTTTGAAACAAAAGAAGTTTAACTTCGTTTTCAAAGGATGAAATGTTTCGTATTTTGGTTTAAAAAACCCAAGGTATTGTTTCAAAAAATCCAAATTTTCAAAACCCTTACAATTCAAAGCACGAGGGATTTTCGTTTGTTTGCATTTAAAGGAACAAAGGACCCTTGCCCCCATTTGTTTGGCATTTCAAAAAACAAAGAGTGATCCCTCCTTTGCTGGTAAACTGAGTCGAAGCAGAATATTTGAGAAAATTCACAAGTCTGTCGAGGTTTTCACCACGCGGCGCGCCTGTAGGAGTGCGCAACACTCTCAGACACACAAAATACACAGAGTTACAAGGCCGCGTGGTGCGCCTGTAGGTGCGCGCAGCGCGCCTGTAACTTTTGGTCACAAAGGCCCGACAAGGCGACCTGACTATGCTTTTGCGCGACGTTCTCTTCTTCTAAAGTGTCGCACATAAATCTAACGTCCAAGATGCCTCAAATCACCTCTGAAGGTTTCTCAAACTTGTCTCCAAAGCCTGTCATCGAGTTTTAAAGTAATTCTATGTACCTCCCTTGATATTTTTAGGACTGTTAAGTGGTGGAAAGGAGATAAAACTCACGGGTGAAATCACAATTTTGTTTGATGTTTTTATTTTTAAGAAAAACAAGATATGCTGTGGTTATGCTGGCTAAAGGTGAACATTGAAAAGTGTTGAGATTGCATTAAATGGCCAATGAAACTGCCCTCAAACTATGATGAAGAAGGAAGAGACAAGGTGTTTTAAGGGAAAAACAGTGGGTCAGTTTTTAAACACAGTGATCATTGAAAAAGCTTTTGTGACCTTCTAAAGGTATCCTCTGTATTTTAAAGGGACAAAAAGCAGTGTTGTGTCTTTCAGTTCCATAAGGCAGAATCAGTAAGTAAGCTACCATCCACAGTTGAAAGGTGTGTGAGTCAAACTAGTGTGAGAAGCAGCAAAGTAAAGGGAGGGTAGTGCTTTGTTTGAGAGGAGTTTATTGGCATTAGACTGCTACAAAACCCTTGTAACCACATCAAAAACACAACAGGCTCTATCACCTTGTCCTTTGAACACAGTGACTTTTGACTGTATAGATACACTTTGGTTGACTGTGGTTATATTGTTGAATCCATAGGTGGAGTAGCCTACAAAGAAGAAAGCAGGGTTTTGAATTGAGAAGAATATTGTTTTTCATTTACCCAAAAAACAAAGTTGTCCTATTGTCTCAAAACACCTAGGGCTGAGTAATCTTACCACAAACACAGAAAAAGCATTTTCACTGTGTTTATTTTTATTGACTGTGTGCTTATTCTTAAGATTGTTTGTTGGTTGGCATACAAAGAGAAAGCGGCAGCGTTATGAGACAGGGCAGTAGCATGAAGAACATCAGACTTATGATGAGGGTAAAACAGAGCAACAGGAGCAGCCACAGCATGTTACACCTCAGCCACAGAAAACCTCCTCAAGGACAGCAGTTTCAAGAAGAAAAAGGAAGAAGGACACCTTTAGGCTTGGAATTTTGGCCCGAGTTTCTATACATATTCCTAAAAATCCTTGAGGGTCATACACACCGATTTTGGGAAAATTTTGGCGTACTTTGGTTTTTTGGCATTTTTGAGTTTTTGGTCAAAACTCATGAAATTTTCCATTTCAGTTTGGGGATTTGTCAAAGGAGGAGAATGGTATCATTGGATACCATAATTTCAGGATCACACACTCAGCGATTTTCAGGACATTCGGAGATCATTTGCTCCCCCAAAGTGGCGAAAAAGGCTCGCTTTTTGCACACTCTACCTGGTCTATCAGCAAACTGTAATTTTTGGATTTTTTACACACAGGTCCATTTTTGGAGGACTTCTAGGCATCAAATTGAGAAAATTTTAGTGTTTCCAGAAAGAAGACACTCATAGCTTTCCAACGAGCTATCATGAGCCTCGTTTTAACATCGGGAAGGCTGCCAAATGTTGCTGGCAAGTCAAGGGACCTTTTGCTGATATAAATTTTGAATATTTTTGTAATTTTTGAACCTTTAAAAATTGATTTTTCCAAATGTGCGTTTAGCTATTTTTTCACATGAAAAATGATTCAAAGTCAATCATTTTTCCTTTTTTAGCATTTTCTAGATATTTTATGATATATTTTGTGCCTTGGGCTTTGCAAAGCCTCAAGGACAAGTTTAGATATTTTGATTAGGCCAATAGGATGGCAAGTTGAACCATGAGGTTTTCCTCACTTGAGCCTATATATTCCAAAGGCTTTCATTGTAAAAGGGGCTGAACTTGATGATAGAAGCAATATATGGTCATATAAGCTTTGGAATAAATACTTGTCTCATGCTTTTGGATTGTCTCTTGGATGTTCTTGGATGATGAATAGAGGATTGTTGTTGGATTCCATGACTTGGTAGAATGGTATAGTGTCTCTTTATTTGTTTTGTCTTCTATTTTTCATTTATGAATACATGTTTATTGCTTGCTATATATCAGTAGAGAACAAATTTGAGACATGCCCATGGAGGCACCTCAAATTTCCTGTTTCTTCATAGCTTCTTTGTTTTCCTCTTCCTAAGTAACATTAAAGAATTCTTGACTGCTCTTTAATAATTTAGGATATTGTTGCTTGTTTCATTCATAGTTCTATGCATGCTAAGTATGATTTATGGTACACCCTGCTTACCTATGGCTAGTTATAGTTCCATCCATGAAATTTCTCTTTGACTGATTAGATTATCATTTTGTTTGAACCAAGGAGGCCTAGTTTCGATCTAGCCCTTTGCCTAAAACTATGCAAATCTTGTTGTTCAAAGTGCCCAATAACTTGAAGTACTGTGTTTAGGCGTTCCGGCATAGTAAGTTAAGTTGTTTTTCTTTCTTAAGTGTTTTCCGCAAAGTCTGATAGCCATTTCCCAAAGTTAGAGGGTCATATACTTCTATGCGTGGCTTGAATGTTTATTTCTATGTATTGATTAGCTTGTAGTTACATTTTGCATGATTAATTGTTTGCCCTACCATGTTTATGTTATCTATTGAACTAGTTATGCTTGAAACTCTTTGTTTTTCACAAACTTGATGTCCATTTACTCCATTTTGCCCAAAGATCCTTTCTACCTCAAATCAAATCGGCCCTTCAACAGCCTTGTATCACCATCTGATAGCTTTCTTGACCTTTTCGACCCCATAGCCCAGTTAATCTGACATCTTTTTACCTATCTTATATCTTTGATCAATTTCATCCCTCACAACTTAAAATACCAAAACCAAAAACATACTTCATAACTAGCCTAAAATCAGAACACAATAAGCAAACACACAGATATCCCTTACACATATAGAGAGAGCCCTCTCTTAGTCCAGGAAGGCTAGGTCCTTGGGCTCCAAAGCTTGGTTTGATGTTACATTGTCATTTGGCTTGCCAATCAGCCAAATCATGGGAACCTAACATAATGGCGATCACGGTGGGACTCTGAGTGATAAACAAACTTAGTTTCCCTAAAATATTTAGAGGCCTTAAGAATACTATCTGATTGACTTATCCCACCGCTCACTAACATAATTGCGATCACGGTGGGACCCTGAGTGATAAATAACTTAGCTTCCCTAAAATCTTTAGAGACCCTTAAGAATACTATCTGATTGACTTATCCCACCACTCACTAACATAGTGGCGATCACGGTGGGACCTTCCGAGTTAGTGACAATCTAAGTACTCCTTAGTAACTCCCGAAGTCTCAATTAAACTTAGAAAACTTAAGTGTTGTCTGAAGAGTAGAAGCTAGCTCTGTCACCATCTTAGCAAAATGATGACTCAGCTATAGGGCACTCTTCCAAACCTTAAGTTACATAAAAACTCAAAAAACCCCAAAAAACTCCCTTAGATTGGTTTTTGTCAGTACTGGTGGTGGACCATACACATATACCTCAAAAAAACTAAAAATCCACCTGGTAACTCCACTAGCCTCTAGTAGGCCTTACTATTTTACCGAAATCTAAGCTACTATCTGATCGACCTATCCCATCACTCACTAACATAGCGGGAGATGGTGGGACACTTAGTACATGACAGTCTAGCAAACTCTTATAGACTCTTTAGTCCTTTAGATACTTAAAGAAGCAAGCAGTCCATCAGATCATTTAGAGTAAACTCTTTTTGTTATCGCCACCCTACCAAGGTGTTGAAACAAGTTTAGAATACTTTAGAAAAACCATAGGCTGCACATAAAAAACTTAGAAAAACCCCAAAATATTTTCGGATTGGCCTTACCTTAGTTATTGGCGGTGGACCATAGTTTTCATAAAATCCACCTGGCGACTCCACTAGTTCATCCTTTTGGTTTTTACCATCCTTCACTTTAGTATAACCTTAGAGAGGCCATCCATCCGAAACTTTCACAAATGCCACCCTCTCTAAACTCTAGACTCGAAATCTGGCTTCACGAAGAATCTACACCAGATCTCACCCAAACCCAAATCCCCCTATCATAGTATATGACCCAGAGAAGATTTTGTGGCAAGTTTCCGAAACTGGTAATCTAGCTACCAATAGGTCCATCCGTAAAACAAGATCAGTACCTGAACATCTTACTACCTTGCCAGATTCCTCTTTTGACTTAGAATCAACAAGAACTCTTTTCAGAATGAAGTCACATAGTAAGATAAAATTTGACGATATTGAACCCCTAGATCTGCCGCAGAGTCCTAGCAGAGAAGCCTCACCTGCCACACCTCCCGACTTTTAGCTTCTCCATCACTTTGGCTCATACCATCCCAGATCTGCTCAAAATCAGGTCATTAGTCCAAGTACATCTGCCACACCCACCCAAACCACAACTGTTCAAATCACCTCAGCCCATCCTACGAGCCCTCATCTTGTACATCATCCATTAGCTCCCGTCATGGCAGCCTGGTACACACCTTTGGTGTTGCCACTACCTTTGGCTCCCTTACCAGATCACTATCAAGACAAAATCCCACACTTTACCGGAGAAGAGACTGCCACATCTCAACAGCATGTAAGTAGGATTAGCGATGCTTTTGAATACATGGAAGTACAAGACGAGACCGTCAGAATGAGAATATTTGCCCAAAGCCTGGGCGGAGAACCCAAAACATGGTTTAAAATCTTGCCTCCAAACAGCCTCCACAACATCCCAGAACTATATCAAGTCTTCAAAAACAAGTGGGAAGTCTGAAAGAACCCTATTCAAATCCTGTCAGAATATAACAACCTAAAACGGGAAAATGGGGAAAGTGTCCAGGCTTACTGCACTAGGTTCAACAGTGTGTATAACGCCCTCCCACCTCACTTCAAACCCCCACTTGGTTCAGCCTTGGCAAAATTCCCCGAGGGTTTTGATTCAAACATGACATATCAGCCAAGAGACAAGGATCCCCCTACCCTAGAGGAAATGCAACAGGTAGCCATAAAAGCAGAGGCTAATTTAGCAGAAAAAAGAGCTAGGACTAGATCAGAAAAGAAAGTCACATATAGAGATGAGGTCTCCACTTCATCTCCTTCCCTAGATCCTAGAATAGATGACTTAGTCAAGACCATGGCCAAAATGTGGGAAAGCATAAATGAAAAGGCCCCTGTTAGGGACAATCAGCCAAACCCTCCAAACAGAAACCGGAACCAAAATTTTAGGAGGGAACAGCCTCAAAACAGACCAAGGGAAAATGACCAACAAATTAGGCCACCATTTAATGAAAATTATGTGGAAGAAGATGATAGGGATACAGAACCCATTGATGAAAGTCATTTGAACCTCATAGGATCTGATAATGAGAGTGAGGTGTATCTCACAGAAGAAGAACAATCATTCTTCTCTCTGAATCAGGATGAAACCAACTATGAAGATCCCGAGGATCCTGTCATAGATTTCCAAAATGCCATAATAGAAGCTCACAGGCAGTATGACCTTAGAAGCAGGAAAAATCAAGACAACTCCAAGAAAGGTAGCTTAGACACTGCTAAAACCCCTTATACCATCCTTAAGAAAGCAGTCAACAGCAATAAAATCATAGTCGGGAAAAATTAACAAAACAAAGATAGAGTTACCCAAACTAACCCTGATTCAGATACTCCTAGTACTTCCACAAAAATTCCCGAGGTGGCTATGGTAAACAAAATCCCTAAATAGACCCAGAAAACTCAGAACATAGAGAAGGTCATGGTTGAAAAAGCTAAAACAAACATATCTAAACTACAGCTACCTTTTAGTTTTGAGGGCGAGATCGCCAAGATAAAGATCACCATGCCTCTTACCGAGCTTATCACCCAAAACTCTTACAAGTCCCAAGTGTTGAAAGTCTTGAATATGGGAAGTGATGCCAACACCAACAGCCAACAACCCCAAAACGGCAATTTAGAAAGTGAAGGCCTGCTACACTCAGACTTCCTTCCACGACCAAATCCTTCACAATGCCATGCTAGACTCCAGCACCTCGCATAATCTTATGCCGAAGGTCGTAATGGAAAGACTAGGCCTGGAGATCACAAGACCATACAAAGACTTGTATTCATTTGATTCGAGTAGAGTTAAGTGCCTAGGTTTGATCAAAGACCTGTGTTTCAGTTTGGCCCAAATACCTGCGAAACATCTAATCATGGACATAGTAGTGGCAAACATTCCTCCCAAGTACAGAATGCTTCTATCCAGATCTTGGGGAGCCAAGCTCCAAGGGAATATTCAACTGGATATGTCTTTCGCCACCATTCCTGTGTTTAACCAAACAAGAATACGCTATCGAGAGTCACACATTAAATACATGATCAGTAGCCAAGAAAGGCCAGATAACATTCTAATGTACTCCATGCATTCTGACCTAAACTCTTTTATTCTCTATACTGATGAGGACATTGAAGAACAAGCTTAAGAAACTGAAGCAAACTTAGACCCACCACATCAGCTGCCCCTAGTTCTCTATGATGAACTAGATACTGAAAACTACCATGATCATAAACAACTATGTCTTGAGGAAATTAAGTATGTGCCTTCTGAAATAGGAATAGAGCAAGAAGCATAAACCATCATGTACTATCAAGCAAATTGCTCAAACCTCAGTCAAATGTCAGCAGGGACCTTCGGAAACTTTTTCAGGGTAAAGGCATTAGAAGACTTACATATCACAAACCTGTTTGGAACTCAGGAGCAGGGAAGTTTAATGTTTCTACCTTACCTCAAAGACTTACCATCACATAACTCTTCCACTGCAAATGAAACTTTGACCGTAGCCATAACAGCTCAAAATCCAGAAAAGATGCCTGATAAACTTGTTATGAGCAGAGATGATAGCTGCAGCCCAAACATACCTAAGTTACTTGAATTGGCTCATATTCTGTCTTTTCACCAAAAACTTAGAACTGCTAGAATTAGCAATCTCATGCAGAATACCATTTCATACAGGGAGAACAGGAGAAAACACTATGCCACTACAATCGCTTCAAGAAACAACTTCGAAAAAAGGAAATTTAACAATCTGTACCAATCAGTAATAATCAAAGATAAAATAGATGGTCATAGGGTCTGTTTTGATTTTAGAAACACTAGTGCACATCCCTGTAACAGAAATTTTATTTTTCCTACTCAAAACCATGATATCCCAATAAAAGGTGCTTTTAACCATATGTTTTTGCAAGATGATGTTTTAGGTTATAGTCAAAGAATTCCCTTGCAAAGTAGACAACCCAAAGATTTTTTTCAGTATGCTGGAAGTAGTTCTAGTTTTAGACTCAGAATTGCAAAACCACCGGATATCAAAAAGATGCTCATAAAAGCCATGTTTCCAGTCCTGAATTTCTGCACTTTTGCATACCTTGATGATGTCATTATTTATTTCAAGAATAACCAAGAGTATATGCATTACTTAAGGAAGATGTACAGTAAAGGAAGGAGTGGAAATCAGATCTACAAAGAGGTACAGCGGGAAGATACTGGTTTGTTCAGAGATTCTTGCATGAATCCCTATGTCATGTTGGAAAGAGAAAAATTTCCAAATTTCTCTTTCCAGGAGTTGAGTGGGCCAATAATGATAGGAGATCGTTACGAGGATAAGATGCTTAAATTTCTTCATTTCCAAGATTTCTGAGGTTGAAAACATTTCATTCATTGTATATACCATTGTTTGAAAAATAGATAAAACAAAAAGTCAAAAACAATAGAAGATAGAAAAGAGGGTGGTTGAAAAATAGAAAAAAGGCCCCATGTTCCAAAAAATAGTCCTTCGGAAAGCGCGCAAGTCTAAATGCCTCTACTTGTACTCAAATGTCTTGTTCAGCGATCTAGCCTAATCATAGTTGAACATGTTTAAATTATTTGCTGATAAGTTAGTGAGTGAAAAAGATGGTCAACACTGTGTAAGATTGACTTATCAAAGAGATTAGATTAGGAAAAGACACTGCTTCCACATGCCTAAAACAGAACCAAAGAGAGAAGTGAGGGATGGAAAACACATTGTACATCTTAGCCCCGTTTTTCTAGATTTCCTTTTTGCAAAATAATATTTGTGTGCAGTTTGTCCTTTCATGCCACAAATACATGACAAATCAGACTGTTTAACCATGATTTGATCATTTTGAATTTCATGTTTTAGATTAGAGAACAAAATCCTGTCAAACAGTTTACTCTTGACAGTTGATCTAGTTTAGGTAGAGTAATGAAGGAGTTCATCAGTTTAATCTGAACTCTCGGCAGATATAAATGTAGAGTTAGATAGGTTCATTTTGCAAAAAGAAAAATATGCATTGTCAAAAGGCTACTAGTTCAAATGCGCCAAAAAGAAGAAAAAATGTTAGGAAAGATAGTGGGGTAGGTAGAAATATCGTTGATACTGAACATGTTGTCTCTTTTCAGAAGTCACATCAAAGAAAAGTGAAATTGCACCAATGGGTAAGGCACTGGTCTTCATAAGCCAAAGATTTGAAATTCTGGACACCTCCTGAAAAGGAGTTGCCCTCCCCAAATGGAGCCACTGTTAGTCATCAGTATTTTTCACCTGTTGATGATGACTAGTTCTGACAGCCAAGTTTTCTAGCAGCTGATCCAAAACTTTGTCATATTTTCTAGCTGGGAAAACACCCATTAAAATTTTTTTCCCTCTTACCTTTCAGTTCGCCCATGATGAGACGAAACCCCATTATCAAATCCTACCTAGCCTCAGCCATACTAGTCTTCCCATCAGCTCTAAAGAGACAATCCAAATCTATTCAAACAATCTCCCCTAAGTTAGGAAGTGGCGCTTTAAGGCATTTCTCCCTTGGAAAACTATCAAAGAGCCAAAAACCTCCATCTACAATAGACCAGTCATAACAGACCTCCCACTCTGCTAATAAAATTGTTTTCAGCCCTAAGTCACGCCACTAATACACCCTTAAGTCTCAGCAATACATAGACCATAATCTCAAGCTACTTTTAGGTGTTTTACAGTGTTTGATGGATCTTTCAAGGATAGAAACATACCAGCATCTCAGAAGACAATTTTGAGCTCCACATGAGAAGAAAGTTGCTTCTCAAAGTGATCTTGAGCCTAAGATGCATCTACAGGGCAAAGAGTTTCTCATCAAGCTCTTGCAACCTCATTCAAGGCCTAAAAGGACAGTAGAAGAAAAAACAACACTGTCAAGAGGCTGTTGATATGACATGACTGAGAACCTCCTTCATCTATAAGTAGAGTGTTTGAAGACCAAAGAACCTTCTTCATCTATAAGCAGAGGGTTAAAGCACCTCCTTCATCTATAAGCAGAGGGCGATGGCCAAAGTTTGACTTGAAAAGTTGCAAACTGACTATAAGACAGATTTGTTTTTAATAAACAGTGAAACAGTGACTAGGGTTTTCTGAAGAAAAGTAATGATTGAAGGCTAAGGTAAAAGCAGTAATATTTTCAAATTTTGTTTGCCTGCCATCGTGTGTAAGAGAAATCCTTGTCAGTATGTTCATCAGGCAGCCTTCATATGGCTGTGACAGAAGGTTGATAAAACATCAGATATTTTTCCAAGAGAAGGGCCTCCTTCATTCATAAGCAATGGGCCAGGGCAGTGATTATTTCTAGGTTTTCTCACTGAATGATAGACAAAGTAAGAACAGTAAGAGATACTTGAAACAGAGAAATAATTTAAAGGACCAAGAAGGAAAGCAGGCGTACCACTGCAATCCAATGGGTCAAAACTTGTCTCTTAACAAGGTATCTCTCAAAAGACAATCTGCAGCTCAAAACAAAACCAAATTAAAGAGTGGTTGACAAGATGGGTTATTGCACTAGAAAAGGACATGATAATGATTGTGTTTCAAAGGAAACTGATCCCCCTACTCATAAGAGGATTTCCTTCAGATTAATATCATAAGTTGACAAAGAAAATCTGAGCTCAATCCCCAAGAAGTATTGCAGCTAGACACAGTTGTTCATATGATGCAAGAAGGACTTTGGCATGTTTTCAAATTTTGGAGAAAATCTCAAAACAAATACAGGCATGTTCCTTGTAAAAGGTCAAAGGTACCATATCAATGAAAATTTGAGTGAAGAGAGAAGTGTTAAAGAAATCTCCTTTTAAATGGACAATAGTAGAAAAGCCGGGGTAAATGCAACTGCATTTTTCACCCACATTCAGAAAGGGAAACTCAAGCAACACCTGTCATCTACTTCACTTTACACTATAAACAAGACTATCCTCATAACATCGAGAGAAAAGTGTTAGTTTATGTTGCAAAAGGGAAAAAGGGACCTCTGTCAAAATGTCAAAGAAACCCCCTGCAACATAAAATATCCTCTACAGATGTCCTCTTTTCATACAAAGCACCAGAAGTATAAAAGGGATATTGAGGTGATAGTTCAGTTTCTTCCTCAACAAAGGGCACTGCAAATAAGTATATAGGTTCATAAAGTACAAAAATAAGTTTGGCATATTCGTTCAGGTTCTGAAAATCATTGAAGGCAAAGTTTACATGCCACTACCACGAAAGGAGACATTTTTCCCTCTAAGTCAGAGACAGTCAAAGTTTTAAAAGAAAAATTTCTCAAAAGGGTTATGTCATTTCAAAAAGGGAAAGTAGGCTTAGAAAGAAGTGATCATTACCTTTATGTTTTTGTTTGAAAAGAAAGAAGTTTAGCTTCATTTTCAAAGGATGAAATGTTTTGTATTTTGGTTTAAAAACCCCAAGGTATTGTTTCAAAAAAGCCAAACTTTCAAAACCCTTACAATTCAAAGCACGAGGGATTTTCATTTGTTTGCATTTAAAGGAACAAAGGACCGTTGCCCCCATTTGTTTGGCATTTCAAAAAACAAAGAGTGACCCCTCCTTTGCTGGTAAACTGAGTCGAAGCAAAATATTTGAGAAAATTCACAAGTCTGTCAAGGTTTTCACCGCGTGGCGCGCCTGTAGGAGTGTGTGGCGCTCTCAGACACACAAAATTCACAGAGTTACAAGGTCGCGTGGCGCGCCTGTAGGTGCACGTGACGCGCCTGTAACTTTTGGTCACAAAGGCCCGACAAGGCGACCCGACTATGTTTTTGCGTGGCGTTCTCTTCTTCTAAAGTGCCGCGCATAAATCCAACGTCTAAGATGCCTCAAATCACCTCTGAAGGTTTCTCAAACTTGTCTCCAAAGCTTGTCATCAAGTTTTAAAAGTATTCTATGTACCTCCCTTGATATTTGTAGGACTGTTAAGTGGTGGAAAGGAGATAAAACTCACGGGTGAAATCACAGTTTTGTTTGATGTTTTTATTTTTAAGAAAAAACAAGATATGTTGTGGTTATGCTGGCTAAAGCTGAACATTGAAAAGTGTTGAGATTGCGTTAAATGGCCAATGAAACTGCCCTCAAACTATGATGAAGAAGGAAGAGACAAGATGTTTTAAGGGCAAAACAGTGGGTCAATTTTTAAACACAATGATCATTGAAAAAGCTTTTGTGATCTTCTAAAGGTATCCTCTGTATTTTAAAGGGACAAAAAGCAGTGTTGTGTATTTTAGTTCCATAAGGCAGAATCAATAAGTAAGCTACCATCCACAGTTGAAAGGTGTGTGAGTCAAACTAGTGTGAGAAGCAGCAAAGTAAAGGGAGGGCAGTGCTTTGTTTGAGAGGAGTTTATTGGTATTGGACTGCTACAAAACCCTTGTAACCACATCAAAAACACAACAGGCTCTGTCACCTTGTCCTTTGAACACAATGACTTTTGACTGTATAGATACACTTTGGTTGACTATGGTTATATTGTTGAATCCACTGGTGGAGTAGCCTACAAAGAAGAAAGTAGGGTTTTGAATTGAGAAGAATATTGTTTTTCATTTACCTAAAAAGCAAAGCTGTCCTATTGTCTCAAAACACCTAGGGCTGAGTAATCTTACCAAAAACACAGAAAAAGCATTTTGATTGTGTTTATTTTTATTAACTATGTGCTTATTCTTAAGATTGTTTGTTGGTTGGCATGCAAAGAGAAAGCAGTAGCCTTATGAGACAGGGCAGCAGCATGAAGAACATCAGACTTATGATGATGGTAAAATAGAACAACAGGAGCAGCAACAGCATGTTACACCTCAGCCACAGAAAACCTCCTCAAGGATAGCAGTTTCAAGAAGAAAAAGGAAGAAGGACACGTTTAGGCTTGGAATTTTGGCCCGAGTTTCCAGACATATTCCTAAAAAGCCTTGAGGATCATACACACTGATTTTGGGCAAATTTTTACGTACTTTGGTTTTTTGCCATTTTTGAGTTTTTGGTCAAAATTCATGAAATTTTCCATTTCAGTTTGGGGATTCGTCAAAGGAGGAAAATGGTATCATTGGATGCCATAATTTTAGGAGCACACACTCAGCGATTTTCAGGACATTCGGAGATCATTTTCTCCCCCAAAGTGGCGAAAAAGGCTCATTTTTTGCACACTTTGCCCGATCTATCAGCAAACTGTAATTTTTGGTTTTTTTACACACAGGTCCATTTTTGTAGGAATTCTAGGCATCAGATTGGGAAAATTTTAGTTTTTTCCAGAAAGAAGACACTTAGAGCTTTCCAACGAGCTATCATGAGCCTCGTTTTGACATCGGGAAGACTGCCAAATGTTGCTGGCAAGTCAGAGGACCTTTTGCTGATATAAATTTTGAATATTTTTGTAATTTTTGAACCTTTAAAAATTGATTTTTCCAAATGTGCGTTTAGCTATTTTTGCACATGAAAAATGATGCAAAGTCAATTATTTTTCTTTTTTTAGCATTTTCTAGATATTTTATGAGATATTTTGTGCCTTGGGCTTTGCAAAGCCTCAAGGACAAGTTTAGATATTTTGATTAGGCCAATAAGATGGCAAGTTGAACCATGAGGTTTTCCTCCCTTGAGCCTATATTTTCCAAAGGCTTTCATTGTAAAAGGGGCTGAACTTGATGATAGAAGCAATATATGGTCATATAAGCTTTGGAAGAAATACTTGTCTCATGCTTTTGGATTGTCTCTTGGATGTTCTTGGATGATGAATAGAGGATTGTTGTTGGATTCCATGACTTGGTAGAATGGTATAGTGTCTCTTTATTTGTTTTGTCTTCTAGTTTTCATTCATGAATACATGTTTCTTGCTTGCTATAGATCAGTAGAGAACAAATTTGAGACATGCCCAGGGAGGCACCTCAAATTTCCTGTTTCTTCATAGCTTCTTTGTTTTCCTCTTCCTAAGTAACATTAAAGAATTCTTGACTGCTCTTTAATAATTTAGGATATTGTTGCTTGTTTCATTCATAGTTCTATGCATGCTAAGTATGATTTATGGTACGCCTTGCTTACCTATGGCTATTTATAGTTCCATCCATGAAATTTCTCTTTGACTGATTAGATTATCATTTTGTTTGAACCAAGGAGGCCTAGTTTCGAACTAGCCCTTTGCCTAAAACTATGCAAATCTTGTTGTTCAAAGTGCCCAATAACTTGAAGTACTGTGTTTAGGCATTCCGGCATAGTAAGTTAAGTTGTTTTTTTTTCTTAAGTATTTTCCCCAAATTCTGATAGCCATTTCCCAAAGTTAGAGGGTCATATACTTCTATGCATGGCTTGAATGTTTATTTCTATGTATTGATTAGCTTGTAGTTACATTTTGCATGATTAATGGTTTTCCCTACCATTTTTATGTTATCTATTGAACTAGTTATGCTTGAAACTCTTTGTTGTTCACAAACTTGATGTCCATTTACTCCATTTTGCCCAAAGATCATTTCTACCTTGAATCAAATCGGCCCTTCAACAGCCCTGTATCACTGTCTGATAGCTTTCTTGACCTTTTCGACCCCATAGCCCAGTTGATCTGACATCTTTTTACCTATCTCGTATCTTTGATCAGTTTCATCCCTCACAACTTAAAAAACCAAAACCAAAAACATACTTCATAACTAGCCTAAAATCAGAACACAATAAGCAAACACACAGATATCCCTTACACATATAGAGAGAGCCCTCTCTGAGTCCAGGAAGGCTAGGTCCTTGGGCTCCAAAGCTTGGTTTGATGTTACACTGTCATTTGGCTTGCCAATCAGCCAAATCACGGGAACCTAACAGATAGGAGAATAACACCTACTTGTGATCCTTCACTATTCTTCATCTCTCTTTTGTCACTTTAATCGCTCTCAATCAAAATGAACTCGCTTGATTGGTACTTTCAATGGCTATCAGAAGACAGAAAATGACATAAAGGCATATGATCTATTCATCTTAATCAAACTGAATTAATTTCATTTGAAAATACAAATATAACAACATGAACACATGCATTAGGAAAGGAACAAATCTCTTTATTATAAGGTAGAAGGAGAAGTTACAACCAGTTGGATCCATTCGACGTCAAATCGCTCCAGATTCAGTCCTATCTTCATCACATAAGCAACATCACTCTAGAAGCATAACATTACATGCAAACAATACCTCAAAGAGTTGTGATCTTACCAGCATAACTCTGCAAATTCAAATTCTTCCTCTCTTGTGTACTATGGTCAGTGCTCAATTTATAAAAAATGCAGCTAGTTTGGCATTAATTGGTCATTGAATGGATTTTCCATAAATGGATGAAGATGTTTCCTTTTTCATTGGAATAGAAGGATAAGTGATTTAATGTATCTATGGTGTTAATATTCGAAGTTATCAGATAGTGTGATAGCTGGAACAACTTCTAGAAGCCGCTAGAAGGTGGGAATATTCCCGAAATCCTATGAACAATTCACTCCCAGTTAACCAACACACTGTCAAGTGGGCATAGATGCTCTACAACTTTTCATTGCATGGTAGTAAGTGCTCTACAAATCACTTACTGTAGTCTAGGGGTGCATTGATGGCTTAATGGAGCACTTCAATTGGACTTTAAGCAGCGAAACTTTCATGGATGAAAACCAACAATGGGATGACGTGTTTAAGGCATGTAGCAATTGATTTAGAGTATGATACACCCTAATTTGTACTAATATGGGTTTTGGGAGTGATTCCCAAATTGACCTATAACAATATTATTTGCGGAAATTCAATTTCTTTTCTGTATCTTTAGGTTTATTGCTAAAAAAAATCAGAGCAAATTTGCATGGTATTTTTTTTTCTTCTATTCATGCAGTTTCAATATTAGAGTCATAACATTGAAATTTTTAATTAATGTGGATAATAATTAAATTTTTAGAATAATTGTTGCAAATTCACACTTGAGTTTAAGCTTGGAATCATCATACTAATAACCTCAAAGTTAAATTTGAACTAGTTATGGATAATTGCTCTTAATTTTCTCTTTATATTTTAAAAGAAATAAATGAAAACCATAGAATTCACTTCCTATTTTTTTATACTAGTCTATCAGAAGTTGTAAATAGATCAATTTCAAAAGAATCGAAATATATTTCTATCTTATATAGGAGATCAATTGCAAAAGAATTGAAATATTGTTCTATCTTAGACATATCTGTGTGTAGTCTCCATTTAAAAGAACAAAAAAAAGACCATATTTTTAGGATGAAATCACGCATTCCAAGAAAAAACATGGTTGAGTATGGAATGAAGACTTAGTGTATATGGATTAGTATTGTGTAAGAAGTATGAGACTGAAATGTCATAGTGTAATGATTGAGTTCATCATACTAATCTTGATTCTGAAATTATCCAGGCTTATTAGAACTCAATGTATGTTATCCCCAACAAGTCATTTTGAACTATGAATATAGGCGCACAACTAATGCACAAAAATTAAAGAGTCAAAATATGTTTTATGAATACCTTATTAATGTTTCAGAATGAATTTTGTGTAGCTTCTTTTATCTAATTTGTGATCTTGTTAAGTGTTGATTATGGGTTGGTTTTCTTCATGAGATAACTTGAAATTATTCTAAGACTAGGTTGAAGTATGACATGCCTAATAAATAAGGGGTTCAAAAGACTTATAAGTGTGAATGGTTGTGAAAACCATTTTAGGGAAATTGAAGGATGTACTTGTTATGTTATGTATGATCTTAGAATCTATACTAACTTATATCTGTAAGGTAAGTAATTATTTGTGTATTTAATGAATTGATTTTGATGAAATCTCATGGATATCTATAAGGAAGTAATTATTTGAGTATATAATGAAGAATTTATTTTGATGAAATCTCGGACATGATTAAGAAGGGTTGAATATGCATAATTTGAGTTTAGTGGAATAAATGTTCGGAACAAGAATGTGTTTTAGATTTAAATTCATTATTTTACTTTGATTACAAATGAAGAAAAGGAGATTGCTATAATGTACACCATTAGGTGATTTATAATGCTTGTAATATCTTATCTTGATATATGTAGTCAAATGTGGACTAGGTATTTATACTCTAGTATTGGAATTATTTTTATATATTCTTGATTGAGGTAGGATTAAATTGAATTTTAAATGCTTGAAAATGTAGAAAGAGATTATTGTGATAAGTTGATGAAGTATGTTTTCTATTTTCTTAAGAAAAATTAAGTCTAGCATATTTAAAGAAGATTTCATATTGTTGTGCCTAGGAAATCCATAATATTTTCCTTAATGCATTTAAGGATTGCATATTGATTGAATTGTATTTAACTAAATTAATTAGAGAAATTCTGAGGATTGAACTCATGAACTTCTCAAAACTATTTTTTAGTTAGTTAAGAGAATAGCATGTTTAGAGATAGGCCTTTTATGTGATTGGAAAAATTTTTAATTTAAGCTTAAAGGATAAGGTATGAGGTTAATGAAAAGTTGATTTCAATTCCTATTTTACAAGAATATGTGCTCTTGAAATTTTTGAGGGAAAATTTAAAGAAAAGTGAGACCACATTTTTGATGAATTGGAATTGTTGCATGACTTAGAAACCTAATATGATTGTATTGTATGTTGAATGGAAGAAATTGTTGGATTTAGGAATTTTTTCTAGGATGTATAGTCTTATGAGAAGCTATTAGACCCACAAAAGGTTGTAATATTTTGAGAGGGTACTAATTCTTCTTTATAAAAAAAGAAAAAAAGAGAGAAAGAAGAAAAAAGGGAAATGAATCTTAACTTTAGGCTAGAAATTCCATTGTGATAGTGTAAATATTACATAAAATCAACATGGCTATTCATATTTTGAGAAATGTATGGTTTTATAGATTTATTTAATATTTTCTTATATGTATTAATATTAAGAAATAAGGCCTAAAAACCAAATGAATTGCCTAGCTATTTAATAGAAATCATGAGTAATTGATAAATGGGTGTTGATATAATGTTATAGGTAACCTACTCTTTTAGTTGTCTTCGATCAGAACATTGCAAATTGATATGTTGGAATGAAATCAATGTAAACCAAGATTGAATTGGTTCTCAGGTAATGAATGTGAATAACATCAAAGGTTTTGGAATTAAAGTAAAATCCAGTGGTACAAAGTACGTGTTGCCACTTGATATGTTGGAATTAAATTGGTCTAAACCAAGATTGAATTGGTTCTCAAGTAATGAATGTGGATAACATCAATGGTTGTGTAATTCAAGGAAAATTATGTGGTACAAAGTAGGTGTTTCCACTTTACCCTGAGAAGTTAAAATAATTGTGCTTTGATGTTAAAATTGTTTTTATTCTTAGGATTAAACTTTTGGTAAAAACAGTAATTGGTTCCTAAGATTTGTGATTGCATCTACGACTTGTGAAATGAAAAGGGTAAATGTAGAGTGAGAAAACATAAGTCATTACTTATAAATACAACATATTTTTTGGTAAATATATAGACATGCAATTCTATATGTATGATTTACTAGTTATTGTCATGAAAATTTGATTATATGATAGGATGGATCATCAATGTTGTTATACAACTAATGTGGGAGCTATTTATAGCTTCGAAATTTGAATATATTATAGAACCAAAAAGATGATAGGTGAAGGATTAATGAGGACTATGGGAAGAAAAACATGTGGAATGTCAAGTTATTATAGACAGCTTGAGTAGATGTCATATCAATTACATAAAATTGTATATTTTATGCTATTATAAATTGTATGGTTGGTTTTGATATAGAAATATTTGGAATTTTATATATTAAAACATATCTAATATAGTATGGATATAAGTCCTAATTGATTAAGAATGGTGTGTTTTGGTTTTCAAGGAGATGATTTCACTTTAGCAAAGCATTGAGTTATGAATTGGCATGAAGAAAAAGATATCAAATAATTATACATGAGGTTAACACCTTTATGATAAGAGAGTTAAAATTAACCAAGTATCTTATGATTGTAGGAAAACTTCGAGTCAAGATTAGCCTAAGAGGGGGAGTATGTAGTGTCCCTTCTCGGTTAGTTACTTTTGGTCATGTTAGTCATCAGTATTTTTCACTTGTTGGTGATGACTAGTTACAACAGTCAAGTTTTCTAGCAGCTCATCTAAAAATTTGTCAATTTTGCCAGCTGGAAAACACCCATAAACTTTTTTTCCCTCTTACCTTTCAGTCCGCCCATGACGAGATGAAACCTCATTATCAAGTCTTATCTAGCCTCAACCATACTAGCTTGTCCATCAGCTCCAAAGAAAACAATCCAAATCTGTCCAAAGAAGTTTGCCCTAAGTTAGGTAGTGGCACTTTGGGCATTTCTCCCTTGGCAAACTATACTAAAGCCAAAGAACCTCTATCTACTACAGACCAGTCATAATAGACCTCCCATTCTTCAAATAAAGCTGGTTACAACCCTAGGTCACGCCACTCATAAACCCTCAAGTCTCAACAATACATGTACCATATGTCAAACTGATTTTAGGTGGTTTTACAGTGTTTTAATGGATCTTTCAGGAACATAAGTATACCAACATTCCCAGGAGACAGTATTTGGTTCCACATGAGAAGAAAATTGCTTCTCAATGTGATTTTGAGCCTGGGATGCAGCTACAGAGCAGAGAGTTGCTTCATTAAGCTCCTGCGATCACAGTCAAAACATGAAAGACAATGAAAGGAAAAATAACACTATTAAAGGCTAATGAGATGGCATGACTAAAAAAACCTCCTTCATCTATAAGCAGAGGGATTGAAGACTAAATAACCTCCTTCATTTTATAACTAGAGGGTTAAGAGCGCCTCCTTCATCTATAAGTAGAGGGCCAACGGACAAAGTTTGATTTTAATAATTGCACTGACTGTAAGAAAATTTTTGAAGTACAGTGAGACAGCAACTAAGGGTTTCTGAAATAAAATGATGATTAAAGGCAGAGGCAGAGTAGTACTGATTTTAAAAAATTGTTTACAGAAGTTCCTCTGT
Source organism: Pinus albicaulis (assembly GCA_034641835.2). Lineage (NCBI taxonomy): Eukaryota > Viridiplantae > Streptophyta > Pinopsida > Pinales > Pinaceae > Pinus > Pinus albicaulis. The sequence continues at coordinate 235,741,627 of CM076578.1, forward strand.
TATTTAGTTACAATGTGAAGTAATGGGTTCGTCATCAATGAAGAAATATTATTAAGCTGATGGCCAAAGGAGCCAAAAGGGTCTTGGTCCCAAACTAACCTCTGCCATCATGTACAAGGGAAACCACTAAGAGTGAGGATTGCTTTTCAAGAGGTACTGTTCTTTCTATTCATAAAGAATTTCTTTCAAAATTACTCATCATAGTGGACAGAAGGCAATTTGAGTTTAGTTTTCCCAAAAGGCATTGCAACTAAACACACAAGCTCATAAATATGTAAGAAGGATTATCGCATGAGTTTCAAAAATTCTGGAACAACATTCAAAGCCAATAATGCATGTCATTGTTACAAATGAAGGCATTATCCTTATGAAAATAGGTCAAAGGTACCTTGTTGTTGTAGTTTGAGTAGAGAAGAATTTTTCAGAAGAAGTGCCCTCTTGATGGACAGATGATAGTAAGCTCAGGTGAATACAACTAGGCCTCACTCACAGTCAAGAGAAGCATCATTTGGAGAATACATCTACAGTCCCTATATGGATTTGAGCCAGATTCCCTCTAACAAGCAGATATAATCATAAGGAACAGAAGCTGTCAATCAAGTTTTAAAGAGATAGGTCAGCTCCTTGCAAAATGGTAAAAGATGCTTCACCACTCATTGGTATGTTTTGAGCAAATTTCCCATTTTGAAGATGTCATTAAAGGGTCAGAAGTGGCAGAGTTTCCTTTTTAATAATAAAGCTCAATGAAAATATTTTGACCCTTGGATGATTTTATTACAAGAGGAAAGAGTCATATCTTCCAAAACTGGCCAGATAGCATGAACAACATTTTTTCCAACATTATTTAAAAGTATGAGCCCCTTATAGCACGTTCAAAGTCACTGTGGTTTTGTTTTCAAATAAACAAAGGCAGTGGTTTTAAAGAAAGGAGCCTTCAAAACCCTCACAAGTCAAACTCAAGGGGAGTTGGCTTTTTGCGTTCAAAAGAGAATAAGGAGACCGTTGCAAGCCATTTGACATTCTCAAAACACAAGGCAACACTACCCTTTGGATGTCCACGAGACCGAAGAAGGAGTTTTCGGGCAAATTCATAGATTTTTCGGGCTTGAAGACTACGCGGTGCGCCTGTAGAGTTGCGCGGCGCGTTCAAGCGAAGTTTTTCCAAAGGGTTTCACTGTCGCGCGGCGCGCCTATAGGCGCCGGTCATGACTGCCCGTTAGTGACCCAATAGCTTCTCTTTGCGCGACGACTTCCATAATAAACGTGCCGCGCTTGTTTCAAACCATCAAAATGCCTCCAAAAGCTTTGAAAGCTGCTCAAACCCCTCAAACAATGACTACCATCGATTTTCAAGGTATTTATGTGCCTCCTTGGTATATTCAAATTTCTAAAAGGGTGAACAATGCTGCGTTTTTCAAAGACTAAATGATGGTGAAAAAATGAAACTTCCAGTGTAAATCGAGGTGTGTTGGGGCGAAAAGGTTTGAAGAATATTGTTACAGTTAGTTGAAAGTGAAGTGGTCATTTTTTTATGTCAAAGGCATGAACACTGCCCTCAGAACAATGCTAAAACATAAACATGCAAGTCAGAATATACACAGTAGTGAAGGTTTTGTCAAATTGTGAAGGTAACCTTACTATGATAAAACAAAGCTAAACTGTGGAAACTATATGCATTGGTGAAAACAATGCTTAGGAGGGTTGATCTTTTTGTTTAAAAACTCGAGATTTGTTGTGGTTTATGATTACTCATGGTGAACATAGTAAAGGTGGTGGGTTTTTATTGATGTCAAAAAGCTTGAAAAACTACCCTCAAAACAAGTTGAAAGGTGGAGGCAGTGTTTAAAGGGAGGAAAGACAGGGTTTGATAAGTGAAACAGTGGGCCTAATTTCAAACAGCAGTGATCATTGTATAAGTGTTTTGTCATTTCAAAAGTCTCCTCTGTGTGGTAAAAAAATAAAAAACCAGTGTTTTCTCTTTTGTTCCATAAAGCAAAATTTAGTGAGTGAAGTTATTAAATCAGTTTGGAGGTTTTCTGTCTAACTGTGGGTGAGGAATAGTGAACACAAGGAAGGTGTTTTTGATTAGGAGGAGTATTTTTCCTCTGTCTAAAATACTAGGTTGCCTTGCTTACATCAAAACTTCAAGAGCTTTGTGACCTTACCCAAACACATTGATCATTTGACTGTGTATACCTTCTATTTGACTGTGGGCATATTATTATAACTTACTTTTTGATTGGCATACAAAAGGGGAAAAGCAGTGTTTTGGAAGGAGCAGAGACCTGATATCACAAATTCATTTCACATAGCATTTGAAGAAGTCTGCCTTGGTCAAACAGTGACTAATCAAGAAGACAGAGTTGTGTTTGAGAAAACACTTCAAAAAAAACCATTTGAGGTAGTTTGGTTTTGCAGAGAGCATCCAGAACAAGATGCCTCCCAGGCAGGACAATAGGAGTGGTTTGCATAAGAGATTTGAGCCTACTTCCACTGAAGAAGTGAATACCCACCCATTAGTCTTGTTCAATTTCCATGAATTTGGGTGTTTAGATTTTTGTCAAAGAGTGCAAGAGGTGAAGAGTTTTTCTCCTTTGACACATCTTTGTGCTTTAAGGTTTCAAGACAAGCATTTCCAGTTGGCAGGCCTTGACTTCAAATTTTCTCCAAGGTCCATATCCAAGGCCACTAAAATCCCCTATATTGGTGAGAAATGGTTTAGACAAAGCCATTTGGACTTAGAAGATTACAAGCCCTTTCTAAAGCCTAAACACAGAGATTCATGTCCTTCTATTTTCCCTTTCTCATATCTTTTTGCCTGCTACGCCCCTCTCATGAAGATTATCATGAAGTACTTCACTTGTGAGGGAAGATTATCCAGAATCTATGCCTATCACATTCGACTGCTCATGCATTTCACAAGGACCAAGCTGCTAAATCTTCCTTTCTTCTTACACAAGAGCATTGAGAAAATGGCTTCCACTCAGAAGAAGCCTCCTTCACAGCAAATTTTCTGCCTCTTCCATCACTCTCTCATAAAATTCATCATCCTTCATTAGCTTGAAAAGAGGGAGGTTTCTTGGGATACTTTGATCACCCATCCAGATTTATCCATTGTCCCTCCAGTTCACACATCCCCTACACCTCCTACTCATCATCCCTCGCCTTCTTCTCGTGGACCTATTCCCAAAAAGCTCAAGTTTACCACAGAACAAACCAAGGATCCTAAAGAAGGAGAAGAAAGTGACCATGAGGAGGAAGAAGGACATGAGCAGAAAGAAGAAAGTGATGATGGGCAGCAGCAAGGGGATGAGGAAGAAAGCGCTGAACAGCAGCATCACAGTGATGATGAGCAGCAGCAAGGAGATAAAGAACAACAAACTTATGATGAGGGTGAGTAGCCTTATGATGACACACAACAGCCAAAAGAGATTGAACAACAGCATCACAGTGAGGAGGAACAGGAGCAGCATGAAGATGTTGAACAAAGGTATGAAAGTGATGAACAGGGGCAGTCAAAAGATGACACACAACAGCATCACAGTGAGGAGGAATAGGAGCAGCATGAAAGTGCTGAACAGGAGCAGCATGAGAGTGATAAATAGGGGTAGCCACATCATGTTACACATCAGCCACAGCATGTTACACATCAGCCACACCATGAGGGATAACAGCCTCAAGAAGAAAAAGGGAAAAGTGACAAAGGTAAAGAACCCATGGAGCATGTGCTAGATGCCTCTCCGAGGCAAGGGGCCATGCTCTCTTCTCCGAAATTCGCCAAGCCCTGGACAGCAAAGAAAAGGGTGCCTAGAGTTGTCACTCCAAATGTGACTAGGGCCCTCCGAAGCAAAGGAAAATTTCCCAAGAAGCCCATGATTGATTTTCCCAGGAGGAAGAGCACTAGAATAGCCACCCAAAGCAAAGGGAAGGGCAAGGAAGAAGGCAGTCATGAACAGGAGAGTGCATTCGACATCATCCAAATCTAGAGTGATGATAGTGATAATGAGGCATGGATTCTAGAGAACCTCTTGATCCATAGAGAAAGCCAAATTGATGCCTTGAAGGATGATCTTCCTAGAGCTAGGAATTTCAATCAATTTTTGCAAATCCAAAATAAGCAAATGAGTGTCCATATGGTTGTTTATGAGACACGGGTGATCAAATACAAGAAGGATACCTCCAAAGCCCAAGTGAGGTTGGAAAAACTCATGGGTGAGTTTGATGAAAGTGAAGGCGAAGATCAGCCTAGGCGAAAGAGGCCAAGAACCATGGGGCTAAAAAAGGCCCTTGAGAAGAAAAAAGAAGAGGAAAATGCCCTTCTCCAATCTACCCCTCTCACTGCATTGTTCAAACAAGAGATAGAGAACAATAAGGAGGCATGGCTTGAGAGAGTCAATGAACACTTGGAGAATAAATTGGAGAAGGAAAACAGGGATTTAGACCTTCAAAGGAGAATGACGGGGCATTATAAAAATTTAAATCAGTTTGCCCAACGCAAGTTGAAGGCTGCTCAAGAAAAACTCAAGGAGGCTAAAGGGAAGCGCCCGACACAAAAAATGAGGAAAGACACCTCAGGACTTCAGATTTTGGCCTCTGCTTCACAACATGTTGTTGAAAACCCCTGAGGGTCATGCTCACCAATTTTGGGCAAATTTCGACATATTTTGGTTTTTTGTCATTTTTGGGTTTTTGGCCAAAAATCATGGGCTTCGCCATTTCAGTTTGGGGTGTTAGCGACCTATAAAATTTGTTATAGAAAAAGGTGGCTAAGACTTTTTGAGCCTTCAAGGAACAAATTTCATTGCTAAAAATTGTTGGCTCTTGAAGACTCTTGAAGGCCTCATGTCTATCCTCTGTCCAAAACTTCATTGTTGTTCTCATCTTTCATTTAGAAATCCTGCAGATTTCCAAGACAGATTACTACTGCAAACACCATTTCCCTTTTCCCCTTCTTCCAAAACTAACTTTCATTTGCTCCCCTTTCTCCATAAAACTCCTATGTTTTCATGATTCCTTTTCTCCCTTTCGTGAAAATCCTCTTTACATGGTTTAAAACTCATTTTTAAACTATATCGAAACCCTCAATTTCCTTGGAAAACCATTAAAAAACCATAAAAACCCACATGTTGAACATATATGGGTCCTAGCCCTTTTCCCACTGACCCTCGGTCATATATTTATCCACGGGCCCAAAGGCCCCGCAATCGGGCACCTGATCATATTACATATATATCCCGCCCCCCCCCCCCGAAAATATTAAAACCTTATGTTATTTCCAAATTTTGGGTTTTTCATTATTTTCTAATTTTTTTCCACCGGTTCAAACCCCAGTCAATCTCCGTTGTCGATCTGATCTACAGATCGACGGCGCAGAGTCCATCACCCCGGTGGTCCCCGTCATCCACTAAAAATTGCAAAATTGTGTGGTATCTATCGCACCGCCTTTGGGCGAGGGCGGTTTTTTCCCGATTGGCAGCGATTCCATTCAACGGTTGACACGTGGCCTGGGTATTGTTCACAAAACCGTCGTCCATTGCGCGTTAACGTTCGAACGTGGACCCCGCGCGATGTTGGCATCCACCGTCTGATCTGGGGCTGGCCATCCAACGACTATCACTCACCGAAGATGCCCGACAGTTAACCAGGCTACGACGCGGCATCCAATTAATTTCTGCCATCGATATGATTTGCAAATCGACGGTTCATATTTCATCACCCACTTTCGTCGCCCAGTCAACATTTCCCATTTTGAATTTCCATTTTCCGCTCCCAACCGTTGATCTCTGTGCGATCAACGACCCTGATTCAAAATTTTCCTCCGCTTTCACTACGCCTTCTCCCGATCAATCCTAACCGTTGGATGATGCCATCCAATGGCCACACTTCCCCCACATGTCATCCGCGGCAATAAACCTATATATGCAGGATTTTCTAATAGTTTTTGTATTGTGCAGGGTTTCTATGGTTTTTTCGCCATAACTCAGGAAATTTCAAAGGCGGAGAGTGACGATCCTCCCGCCCCCAATTCAGCAAAGAAAATCCTTCGCAAGATCGAGATTCACGTTTCATCAGTGTTTCTTCAGGCATTAATGCCATATCGCCCCTGCGCAGCCTTGTGCATCAGCAAAAACCATGAATCAGGCGCAGTCAAAGAGTATCAATGATGAAGAACAAAATTTATCAGAACAGAGGATTAAAAGACAGATTTTGTGGGGATCACGGCTAAGAACAATTATCAAAAGCCTAATCCCAAATTAAAACATAGTTTAAAGAAAATCTGAAGTGTTTTATCGACAAGAAAACCTCCACCGCCACAATTGAGGAAAATTGATCCCTCTAGCTACCACGATGCCACCTATGCCTCAAAGTATTCAATCAGAGGCTGAATTTATTGATCAAGATCAGATATTTGTCTCAAAACGCAGCCAAAGAGGAAACTCTACCAAGGAAATTAATGAAAAACATCTGCAGAGTTACTTCGACACCACACAGAGCCTCAAAGGTCAACAAAAGCTCCCACCGAGCTTAAACTTTATGTAAAAACATTTAATACAGAGTACACCCATGTAAGTTTCTTCATTGAGCCCTTCAAAGGCCAAGAGGTCATTAAATCTGTATTAATTATAATTGGAGATCTTTTTATCAGATCTCACCTCCTCATTCTTCTATATATACTTTTGCAGAAGATGAGTGAGGGGTTGGTTAATTAGGTTGTTGAACATTGTAATGTAATTGAGCTTGAGACTTCTATCTGTAAATAGTGTTCACTGGCCCTTGAAGCTTTGTTTGTGTTAGATTAGTTAGGTTGGATAGTGAAGATGATTGTTGAACTAAAACATTGGACCTGAGTACTGTAACTAGTTTGACATCAATAAACAAGTTGTTTCTTGGGATCCTGGTCTATATCACTAGTGAAGTGCCCCTTTCTTTGTTATTTTTTTCCTTCTATGTATGTCATATTTCTCACTATTCTCTGATAAAGAACAACATTTATAGAGTTAGGACCTACTGTACATCAGTAACCTTCTCTAACTGAAAAGCTTTATCTCGATGTTTTCCTCCAATTTGTTTATTTAAGAATGATTTAATACAATTTAAGCAGTTAGGAATGCTGGAATTCCCTCGTCCTACTGTTTTCTTTAAACATTGTTCTTGAAAGTTATTTTCCTTATTTGCTTATTAAATTTAGACTAGAAAAGTGATGGTTTGCCCTGTTTCTAGCTTCTTTTCTCCAAAGGCAAATTCTGAAAGTTTCCCTTGGTGTTAACTGAAAGCAGAATAGGTTTAAAAGTACTTTATCTAATCTTAAGTTTACACTCTGTCTTCTCTTATATGTTTTCATACTTTCTGAAGGTAATTATGCGGATTACTGGATTGTTTGTCAATTAAGCTACTTTAATACAAACTTGCCCAAGAGGTCAATGGTTAGCCCTGCCCTTGGTTGGTTTTAAATAGTTACTTAAGAGGCTTTTCTTGTTTGGACTGACTATAAATCCTTTGTGAAATTATTATCATTTTCTACCTCTCCAACACTTTATTGTTCCCATTCCATCATTATAATCTCAATAATCTTTTGATGTAGATGAGTTGCCCCTTGGATCACTCTTGATGTTGTTGTTCAATTAAAGCCCTGTTATGACTCCATAGCCCAATGGACTAAAAACCAGCGTTATATCTATCTTTTTAGCCTAGCTGTTCTATTCACCTGCAACTTCTTACCTTTGAAACTCTTTGCACTTAGGACTTTCCACCTCAAATAGTATTCATGCTCAACCATCCAAAAACAAAACAAAACCCTTGGCCTTCATAACTAGCATAATATCATTACCCCAAACTTCAAAGCCAAATCCATCTTTGCACTTATTGGAGAGATCCCTCTCTAGATTCAGGAGGGCTAGATCCTAGAATCCCAGAGTGGTTGAAATGATGTTGTTTCTGCAGTTTTAGTTTCACCAATCTGCTAAAATTAGAAATTCCTAACATGGGGGATCATCAAAGGATGAGAATGGTATAATTGGATGCCATAATTTCAAGAGCACATACTCAGCGATTTTCAGGACATTTGAAGATCAGTTGCTCCCCCGAAATGGCGAAAAATGCTCTCTTTTTCTACACTCTGCCCGGTCTATCAGCAAGGCTTATTTTTTGGGTTTTTACACACAGGCCTGTTTTTGGAGGACTTCCAGTGATAATTTGGGAGAAATATGAATATTTTCAAAAATTAGACACTCAGAGCTTTCCAACGAGCTATCATGAGCCTCATTTCGACATCGGGAAGGCTGCCAAAAGTTGTCGGCAAGTCAAGGGACCTTTTGCTGATGTATTTTTTGAGTATTTTTGTAAAAATTGAACCTTTCAAAACTACTTTTTCCTCATGTGCATTTAGCTATTTTTGCACATGAGAAGTTATGAAAAGTCAATTTATTTCCCTCTTTTAGCATTTTTTAGATATTTTATGAGATATTTTGTGCCTTGGGCTTTGCAAAACCTCAAGGACAAAATAAGATATTTTGGATAGGCCAATGAGATTGCAAGTTGAACTAAGAGGTTTTCCTCACTTTGGCCTATATATTCCAAAGGTTTTAATTGTAAATAAGGCTGAACTTGATTAATAGAAGAAATATATGGTCATATAAGCTTTGGAAGAAATACTTGTCTCATGCTTTTGGATAGTCTTTTGGATGTTCTTAGATGATGAAAAAGGATTGTTATTGGATTCCATGACTTGGTAAAATGGTATAGTGTCTTTCTCTTTGTTTTGTTTCCTAGTTTTCATTCATAAATCCATGTTCTTGCTTGATATAGGATAGTAGAGAAAAAATTGGAGACATGCCCTTGGAGGCACCTCAAATTTCCTGTTTCTTCATAGCTTCCATGTTTTCTTCATTCTTAGTCACATTAAAGAATTCTTGATTGCTCTTTAATAACTTAAGGATATTGTTTCTTGTTTCATTCATGGTTTTATGCATGCTAAGTATGATTTACGGTATGCCCTGCTTACTCATGGCTAGCCATATCTCCATCCATGAAATTTCTCTTTGACTGATTAGATTGTCATTTGTTGAACCAAGGAGGTCTTGTTCTGATCTTGCCCTTTGTCTAAGACTATGCAATCTTGTTTTTAAAGTGCCCAATAACTTGAAGTACTATGTTTAGGCATTCTGGCATAGTGATTTGAGTTTTTTTTCTGTCTTAAGTATATTTCCCCAAAGTCTGATAGCCATTTCCCAAAGTTAGAGAGTTATATATCTCTATGCACGGCTTGAATGTTTATTTCTATGTATTGATTAGCTTATAGTTACATTTCTCATTATTAATGGTTTGTCCTACCATGTTTGTATAAACTATTAAACTAGTTATGCTTGGAATCCTTTGTTATTCACAAACTTGATGTCCATCTTACTCCATTTTGCCCAAAGATCCATTTTACCTCGAATCAAATCAGCCCTTCAACAACCTTGTATCACCATTTGATAGCTTGCTTGACCTCTTCGACCCCATAGCCCAGTTGATCTGACATATTTTTACCTATCTTATATCTTTGATCAGTTTCGTCCCTCACGACCTAAAAACCAAAACCAAAAAACCTACTTCATAACTAGCCTAAAATCATAACACAATAAGCAAACACACAGACATCCCTTACACAAATAGAGAGAGCCCTCTCTGAGTCCAGGAAGGCTAGGTCCTTGGGCTCCAAAGATTGGTTTGATGTTACACTGTCAATTGGCTTGCCAATCAGCCAAATCACGGGACCCTAACATAATGGCGATCACGGTGGGACCCTGAGTGATAAACAAACTTAGTTTCCCTAAACCTTAGAGACCTTTGAGAATACTATCTGGCTGAATTATCCCACTGCTCACTAACATAATGGCGATCACAGTGGGACTAACTGAGTACATAACAGTCTAGCAAACTCTTGTAGATTCTTTAGTCTTCAAAACTTAAACAAGCAAGTAGTCCATAGAACCATTTAGAGTAAACTCTTTTTTTTATCGCCACCCTAGCAAAGTGATGAAATAGGTTTAGAATACTTTAATAAACCATAGGCTACACATAAAAACTCAGAAAAACCCCAAAACATTCCCAGATTGGCTTTTCCCTAGTTACTTGTGGTGGACCATAGCTACATGTTTACAACAACAACCAAGTTCCACCTGGCGACTCCACTAGCCTCTAGTAGGCCTAAAAATTCCATAAAAACCAGAAATTCATAAACCATACCTTTCTGCTAACTCACCCTTCCAAAAACTTAAACTTAGAGTGGAAACTCTGTAATCAGTGACAAACTAAGTATAACTTAGTGATTCAGAAAACCTCACCTAAATATAGGAAATAAGCAGAAGCCTTTTTGCCAAGAGAACCATTAGCTTGTCCATACAACCTAGCAAACTATTGAAACCAAGTGAATCACTCTTCTTTGCAAATTTCCATTTCAAAGTTTGCTATAAAACTTTTTCCCAAAGCATCTTTGATAGTGTTGGTGGTAGACCATAGTTCTCATAGAAATCCACCTGGCGACTCCACTAGTCCATCCTTTTTGTTTTGAACATCCTTCACATTAGTAAAACCCTAGAGAGGCCATTCATCTGAAACATTCACAAATATCATCATCTCTAAACTCTAGACCCGAAATCTGGCTTCACAAAGAATCAACACCAGATCTCATCCAAACCCAAATCCCCTATCATAGTAGATGACCTAGAGAAGATTATATGGAAAGCTTCTGAAACTGAATTTAGCTACCAATAGGTCCATCCGTAAAGCAAGATCAGTACCTGAACATCTCACTGCCTTGCAGGATTCCTCCTTTGACTTAAAATCAGCAAAAACCCTTTTTAGAAGCAAGTCACAAAGTAAGATAGACTTTGACGATCTTGAGCCCCTAGATCTGCCACAGAATCCTAGTAGAGAAGCCTCACCTACTACACCTCCCGACTTTCAGCTTCTCCATCACTTTGGCTCCTACCATCCCAGATCTGCTCAAAACCAGTTCACTAGTCCAAGTACATCCGCCACACCTATCCAAACCACTACTATTCAAACCACCTCAGCTCATCCCGCAAGCACTCATTTTGTACATCATCCATTAGCTCCCATCTTGGCAGCTTGGTATGCACCCTTGGTGTTGATGCAGCCTTTGGCTCCCTTACAAAATGACTATCAAGCCAAAATCCCACACTTTACCGGAGTTGAGACTACCACAGCTCAACAACATGTAGATAGGATTAGCGATGCCTTTGAATACATGGAAATAGAAGACGAGACCATCAGAATGAGAATGTTCGCCCAAAGCCTGGGCGGGGAACCCAAAAAATGGTTTAAGAGCTTAACTCCAAACAGCATCCACAACCTCCCAGAACTCTACCAAGTCTTCCATAAACAAGTGGGAAATCCGAAAGAACCCCATTCAAATCCTGTCAGAATATAACAATCTAAAACGGGAAAATGGGGAAAGCATCCAGGGATACTACACTAGGTTCAACAGTGGGTATAACGCCCTCCCACCTCACTTAAAACCCCCACCTGGTTTAGCCTTGGAAAATTTCCCCGAGGGTTTTGACCCAGACATGACTTATCAGCTAAGAGACAAGGACCCCCTTACCTTAAAGGAAATGCAAAAAGTAGCCATAGGGGCAGAAGCCAACTTAGCAGAAAAAAGAGCTAGGACTAGATCAGAAAGGAAAGTCACCTACCGGGATGAAGTCTCCACTTCAACTCCTCCCTTAGATCCTAGAATAGATGACTTAGTCAGGTCCATGGCCAAAATGTGGGAAAAGTTAAGTGAGAAGACCCCTCTTAGGGACAACCAGCCAAACCCTCCAAACAGAAACCGGAACCAAAATTTTAGGAGGGAACAACCTCAAAACAAACCAAGAGAAAATGACCAACAAATTAGGCCACCATTTAATGAAAACTATGTGGAAGAAGATGATAGGGATACAAAACCCATTGATGAAAATAATTTGAACCTCATAGGGTCTGATAATGAGAGTGAGGTGTACCTCACAGAAGAAGAACAAGCATTCTTCTCTCTGAATCAAAATGAAACCAAATATGAAGATCCAGAGGATCCTGCCATAGATTTTCATAATGCCATAGTAGAAGTTCACAGGAAATATGACCGTAGAAGCAGAAAAAATCAAGACAAATCCAAGAAAGGTAGCTCAGACACTGCTAAAACCCCTGATACCATCCTTAAGAAAGAAGTGAACAACAACAAAATCATGGTCGGGAAGAATGACCAAAACAAAGATAGAGTTACCCAAACTAGTCTTGACTCAGATGCTCCTAGTACTTCCACAAAGATTCCCAAGGTGGCTGTGGCAAAAAAAATCCCGAAACAAAGCCAGCAAACTCAGAGCATAGAGAAAGTCATGGCTAAAAAATCTGAGGCAAACCTGTCTAAACTACAAATGCCCTTCAGTTTTGAGGGAGAGATTGCCAAAATAAAGATCACCATGCCTCTCACTGAACTTATCACCCAAGGCTCTTATAAATCCCAAGTGTTAAAGGTCTTAAATATAGGAAATGATGCGAACACCCTTAATCTAGCTGATGACACTCCTAAAGTGTTGTTTGGTCCGAAAATAGAAGGAAAATTCCAAGGAGGAACCACTCTTCCCTTTTACATCAGTCTGAATATCCATGACCAAATCCTTCACAATGCCATGCTAGACTCTGAAGCCTCGCATAATCTCATGCTGAAGGTTGTAATGGAAATATTAGGCCTGGAAATCACAAGACCATACAAAGACTTGTATTCATTCGATTCGAGTAGAGTCAAATGCCTAGGTTTGATCAAAGACCTTTGTTTCAGTTTGGCCCAAATACCTGCAAAACATCTAATCATGGACATAGTGGTAGCAGACATCCCTCCCAAGTACGGAATGCTTCTATCTAGATCTTGGGGAGCCAAACCCCAAGGAAATATTCAACTGGATATGTCCTATGCCACTATTCTTGTGTTTGACCAAACAAGAATACTCTATCGAGAGTCACACATGAAATACATGATCAGTAGCCAAGAGAGGCCAGATAACATCCCAATGTATTCCTTGCATTCCAACCTGAACTCATTTATTCTGCACACTGATAAGGACATTGAAGGACAGTAAGAAGAAATTGAAACAAACTTAGACCCACCACATCAGCTGCCCCTATTTCTATATGATGAACTAGACACTCAACTACCATGATCATGAACAACTGTGTCTTGAGGGAAGCAAGTGTGTTCCTTTTGAAACAGAGATAGAGCAAGAAGCACACACCATTATGTACTATCAAGAAAATCACTTAAACCTTAGTCAAACATCAGTAGTAACATCAGGAAACTTTTTCAGAACAAAGGCATTAGAAGACTTACATATCACAAACCTCTTCGGAACTCAGGAGCAGGGAAGCTTAATTTTTTTGCCATACCTCAAGGATTTACCATCGCATAACTCTATCACTGCAAATGAAACCTTGACTGTGGCCATAACATCTCAAAATCCAGAAAAAAATGCCTGATAAGCTTCCTATGAGCAAAGATGATAACTGTAGTCCAAGTATACCTGAGTTACTTGAACTGGCTAATATTCTGTCATTCCACCAAAGACTTAGAACTGCTAGGATTGGCAATCTCATGCAAAATACTACTTCATACAGAGAAAATAGTGAGAAACACTATGCCACTACCGTAACTCCAATAAACAACTTCGACAAAAGGAAATATAACAATCTGAACCAATCAGTAATAATCAAAGATAAACTAGCTGGTCATAGGATCTATTTTGATTTTAGAAACTCTAATACACATCCTTGTAACAGAAATTCTATCCTTCCTGCCCAAGACCATGATATACTGATGATAAGTGCTTTTAATCATATGTCTTTGCAAGATGATGTTTCAGGTTATAGCCAAATGATTCCCTTGCAAAGTAGACAGCTCAAATATTTTTTCCAGTATGCTGGAAGTAGTTCCAATTTCAAACTCAAAATCGCAAAATCACCGGACACAAAAAATATGTTCCTAAAAGCCATGTTTCCAGTCTTAAATTTCTGCATATTGACATACCTTGATGATGTCATTATATATTTCAAGAATGACAAAGAATATATACATTACTTGAAAAAGATGTACAGTAAAGGAAGGAGTGGAAATCATAGGTATCAAGAGGTACAGCGGGAAGATACAGGTTTGTTCAGAGATTCACGCATGAATCCTTATGTCATGTTTACAAGAGAAAAATTTCCCAATTTTTCTTTCCAAGAACTAGATGGGCCAAGAATGGTAGGAGATCCTTACGAGGATAAGATGCTTAAGTTTCACCATTTCCAAGATTTCTGAGTTTAAAACATTTTCAATCATTGTATATACCACTGTTTGAAAAATAGATAAAATAGAAAATTCAAAAAACAATAGAAAAATAGAAAAAGAGGGCAGTTTGAAAAATAGAAAGAAGGCCCCATGTTAAAAAATAGTCATTCAGAAAGTGCGCAAGTCTAAATGCTGCTACTAGTGCTCAAATGTCTTGTTCAGTTATCTAGCCTAAACATAGCTGAACATGTTTTAAATTTATTTGCTGATAAGTTAGTGAGTGAAAAAGATGGTCAACATTGTGTAAGCTTGGCTTATTAAAGAGATTAGATTAGAAAAAGATATTGGTTCCACATGCTCAAAACAGAACCAAAGAGGGAAGCGGGGATGAAAAACAAATTGTGCATCCTAGCCCCGTTTTTCTAGATTTCACTTTTCGCAAAATAATATTTGTGTGCAACTTGTCCTTAATGCGGCAAGTACATGACAAATCAGATTGTGTAACCCTGATTTGATCATTTTAAATTTCCTGTTTTAGATTAGAGAACAAAATCCTGTCAAACAGCTTAACCTTGACAGTTGATCTAGCATAGGTAGAGTAATTAAGGAGTTCATCAGTTTAATCTAAACTCCTGGTAGATATAAGTGTAGAACTAGATAGGTTCATTTTTTAAAAAATATATATTGTCAAAAGGGTTGCTAGTCCAAATGCACCCAAAGGAAGAAAAAATGTTAGGAAAGATAGTGGGGTAGGCAGAAATATCATTGATGCTAATCATGCTGTCATTTTTCAGAAGTAGCATCAAGGAATAAATGAAATTTGCACCAATGGGTAAGGCACTGGTCTTCATAAGCCAAAGATCTGAAATTTTGGACACCTCCTGAAAAGGAGCTGCCCTCCCCAAATGGAGCCACTGTTAGCCATTAGTATTTTTCACTTGTTGGTGATGACTAGTTATAACAGTCAAGTTTTCTAGCAGCTGATCTAAAAATTTGTCAATTTTTCCAGCTGGAAAACACCCATAAAATTTGTTTCCCTCTTACCTTTCAGTCTGCCCATGAAGAGATGAAACCTCATTATCAAGTATTATCTAGCCTCAGCCATACTAGCTTGTCCATCAGCTCCAAAGAAAACAATCCAAATCTATCCAAAGAAGTCTCCCCTAAGTTAGGTAGTGGCGCTTTACTCCCTTGGCAAACTATCCTAAAGCCAAAGAAACTCTATCTACTATAGACCAGTCACAACGGACCTCCCATTCTGCAAATAAATTTGGTTACAACCCTAGGTCACACCACTCATAAACCCTCAAGTCTCAGCAATACATGTACCATAGGTCAAACTGATTTTAGGTGGTTTTACAGTGTTTTAATGGATCTTTCAGGAACAGAAGTATACCAACATTCCCAGGAGATAGTATTTGGTTCCACATGAGAAGACAACTGTTTCTCAATATGATTTTGAGCCTGGGATGCAGTTACAGAGCAGTGAGTTGTTTCATTAAGCTCCTACGATCACAGTCAAAACATGAAAGACAGTGAAAGGAAAAATAACACTGTTAAAGGCTGATGAGATGGCATGACTAAAAAAACCTCCTTCATCTATAAGAAGAGGGATTGAATACTGAAGAACCTCCTTCATTTTATAAGTAGAGGGTTAAGAGCGCCTCCTTCATCTATAAGCAGAGGGCCAATGAACAAAGTTTGATTTTAAGAATTGCATTGACTATAAGAAAAATTTTGAAGTACAGTGAGACAGCAACTAAGGGTTTTTGAAATAAAATGATGATTAAAGGCAAAGTCAGAGCAATAGTGCTTTTAAAAAATTGTTTACAGAAGTTCCTCTTTTATTTAGATACAATGTGAAGTAATGGGTTCATCATCAATGAAGAAATATTATTAAGCTGATGGCCAAAGGAGCCAAAAGGGTCTTGGTCCCAAACTGACCTCTGTCATCATGTGCAAGGGAAACCAATAAGAGTGAGGATTGCTTTTCAAGAGCTATTGTTCTTTCTATTCATAAAGAATTTCCTTTCAAAATTACTCATCATAGTGGACAGAAGGCAATTTGAGTTTATTTTTCCCAAAAGGCATTGCAACTAAACACACAAGCTCATAAATATGTAAGAAGGATTATGGCATGAGTTTCAAAAATTCTGGAACAACATTCAAAGCCAATAATGCATGTCACTGTCACAAATGAAGGCATTCTCCTTATGAAAATAGGTCAAAGGTGCCTTGCTGTTGTAGTTTGAGTAGAGAAGAATTTTTCAAAAGAAGTGCCATCTTGATGGATAGATGATAGTAAGCTCAAGTGAATACAACTAGGCCTCACTCAACGTCAAGAGAAGCATTATTTGGAGAATACATCTACAGTCCCTATATGGATTTGAGCCATATTCCCTCTAACAAGCAAATATAATCATAAGGAACATAAGCTATCAATCAAGTTTTAAAGAGATAGGTCATTTCCTTGCAAAATGGAAAAAGATGCTTCACCACTCATTGGTATGTTTTGAGCAGATTTCCCATTTTGAAGATGTCATTAAAGGGTTGGCAGTGGCAGAGTTTCCTTTTTAATAATAAATCATAGGGAAAAGAGTTTGACCCTTGGATGATTTTATTACAAGAGGAAAGAGTCATATCTGTCAAAACTGGCCAGATAGCATGCACAGCCTTTTTGCCAACATTATTTAAAAGTATGAGCCCCTTATAGCATGTTCAAAGTCACTATGGTTTTGTTTTCAAATAAACAAAGGCAATGGTTTTAAAGAAAGGAGCCTTCAAAACCCTCACAAGTCAAACTCAAGGGTAGTTGGCTTTCTGCGTTCAAAAGAGAATAAGGAGACCGTTGCAAGCCATTTGAAATTCTCAAAAAACAAGGCAACACTCCCCTTTGGATGTCCACGAGACCGAAGAAGGATTTTTCGGGCAAATTCATAGATTTTTCAGGCTTGAAGACTGCGCGGCGCGCCTGTAGAGTTGTGCGGCGCGTTCAGGCGAAGTTTTTCCAAAGGGTTGCACTGTCGTGCGACGCGCCTATAGCGGCATGCGGCGCGCCTGTAGGCGTTGGTCACGACTGCCCATCAGTGACCCGACAACTTCTCTTTGCACGGCGCCTTCCATAATAAACGTGCCGCACTTGTTTCAAACCATCAAAATTCCTCCAAAAGCTTTGAAAGTTGCTCAAAACCCTCAAACAATGACTGCCATCGATTTTCAAGGTATTTATGTGCCTCCTTGGTATATTCAAATTTCTAAAAGGGTGATCAATGCTGCTTTTTTCAAAGACTAAATGATGGTGAAAAAATGAAACTTTCGGTGTAAAGTGAGGTGTGTTGGGGGGAAAAGGTTTGAAGAGTATTGTTACAGTTAGTTGAAAGTGAAGTGGTCATTTTTTTATGTCAAAGGCCTAAACACTGCCCTCAGAACAATGCTAAAAAATAAACCTGCAAGTCAGAATATACACAATAGTGAAGGTTTTGTCAAATTGTGAAGGTAACCTTGCTATGATAAAACAAAGCTAAACTCTGGTAGCTATATGCATTGGTGAAAACAGTGCTTAGGAGGGTTGATCGTTTTGTTTAAAAACTCGATATTTTTTGTGGTTTATGATTACTCAAGGTGAACATAGTTGTTGGAACACCTAATCCTACATGGGTAGGTGTGGAATGCGAAAAGTCACAATGGAGTCCAAGTGACCTTGGAATATGAAACCAAGAGTCACACCATTGTACTATAAATGTACATCATGTATAATGGAAAAAATAAGAAAGCCTCACGCTTATCCTTCATTGTGTTGATTCTCTTGTGTGTGTGTTTATCTTCCTCATACACCATGTGTGTGCTTCAACATGGTGTTTAACATGGTATCAGAGCGGGCGATTGCTGGCCCTGCTCCAAATTGAGTGAGCCATTTGTGTTTATGGCCTTTGCATATCTGCATTTTTGCAGCATTTAGAGAGTTTTTGTAGCAGTGATTTTGACATTTTACCTCATTCAGAATTGGTTTTGAAGAGGAGCAGCATTCAGTGATTTTGCAGCATTCAGAAATTTTATCTTGGAGAAGGAGCCGCATTCAAAATCCGTGGCAGCATTCAAAAATTTCATCTTGGAGAAAGAGTAGCACGGCACATCTGAAGGTTGATTTCTTCCTGCAATTTCTGCCCATTAAATTCTGTTTTGGAGAGCTCTTAGAAAAATTGTTTAAAGTTGATTTCTGAAGAGGTTTCTGGTTTTAATGAAAAAGAATTTCTGAGTTTTTCATTCGAAGATTCCTGCAAAATTCTGGATTTTTTACTGCTATAAGTTCCAGAAAAATTATGTTCTATATTTGAAAGAAGAAAGTATTCTACTGCTGCAATATTTCGTGAAATTTCTGCAATTTTCTGGAAAATTTCTGATATTTTGCTGCTAGAAGGAAAAATCCTTTGCTATTGCTATTCCTCTCTGCTGTTTTAAAATTAAAACCAAAAAAAAAAAAAAAAAATTAAAAAAACTCTGCAGCTTGGCCTTTCGGCCTCCCCTTTACCAGCCATTCCCCAGCTCTACACCCTCTCAACTCAACGCATCTCCCTCACTTCAATACATCGACTCCCCTTCCCACGGAAGTCCCCTTCCTCACGTCACTCCGCCCCTGCACAATCACCTAAAGCCGCACCCGATTCTATGTACGCCGCACCCCATTCTCATCTCACGCATATGCTCAAACATCCACTCAGCAATCGCTTCAACAAATCCCACTCCCCTTATATCCGTGCCCCTCCCCTTACTATACGCTCCCTCCTGCACACTCGAGCTCCCTACGCTCTGGCCCTCTCTCCCACTCCTCCCGCGCGGCCTCACATTCCTTACTCCCTGCTACCGCCACATCTCACAACCATTTACCCACATCTAAATATTCTACCGCCCGGCCTCCCTCTATACGCTTGCTCCTACCCTGCTACAGCTACCTGCTCCCCTCTCCACGATTGACCACTCTCAACGCTCGACCCACTACGCCGCTCCCACCTCACAAAACACTCCCTATCTGCCTTCAAAACTCTGTATTCCCCCTTGCGTCCATCCCTTATACCCTCGCTTCTGTAACTCTTCACCCGACCCTCTCCTTACCTTAATACACGCCCTCCCTCTCGGCCTTTGACCAGCCCTCCTACTCTCTTCTCCAACGCCTATTCCACTTCTCCAATTACAATACCACTTCATTTTTAAAATACTGCCTTTTCATATCATTAACACCGCCCTTCATTTTAAAATAACACCCTCGCCCTTTTACATACCGCCTCTCACTATATACAGCCCCATTTAATATAATACCGCCCCCTCTTATCCTCAATACCGCCCATTCAAATACGGTTTTTTTTTTAAATTCAATTTTTAAATTTATTTTAATATACCGCCCATTCAAAATTCCATCCTCCCCTTCCTTTATCAATAAATTTCCCTCCCCATTTTTTTTTAATTGTCCCCATTTTTAATTATTTCCATTAAGTTATTTTTTAATTAATTTTTAATTGATTAAAAAAAAAAAAAAAAACAACAGAGAGAGAGGAAGAGCAGAAAGAGAAGAGCAGAGAGAGAAAATGAACAGCAAAATTGAAGAAATGGCATGGACTATATTGTAGATTTGATATTTTATGATTTGTGGCATATATAAGAGGGTGATTTTTTGAAGAAATTAACATTTGAAGACAAGTTTGCCATCATTGAAAACAACTATTTGAAGAAGAGAATTCAGCTACCTCAAAGGCTTCTTGCACATTGTTTTTGCTGCACTTTTTGCAGAAAATATTGTATTGGACTGACATTGATTTGCATCTTCATTCAAGACTTGAAGTGTATTTGAGTTGAAAAATTGTTGATTGCCCTCCATCATTTGAGGAGCAGATTTTGTACTTTGAGATTTCCATAGTTGGAAATTCTTTTGAGTCATTTGTATTTCTTGAAATTAAGTCGCATCACATTGTAAACAGGTGCATTTTCGGTTGTAGCCGACACCCTTTCATTTTTTAGCCTAAGTTGTTAAAATGGCTAAAATCAATGAGGCATTAGATTTGTTGAATAACCTCATTCATTCCAATGTTGATGACATGATAAAAATGAGCAAGAATGCTCTTTGTAGAATTCAAAGTTGTTTGCAAGATGCACATGAAAAGATCGAGTTTTTGCAGTTGGAATCTCAGCTTCAACAAGACGAACTTCAGCAAAAGAGTCACCATTCTGAACCTGTTTCTATTCAGAACATTGTGAAAAACTCCCATCAGTAGCAAGTCAGCAAAGTTTCAGTTGATTCATATTCAGTTCCTTGTACTAGAGCAGATGTACATGCAGATGCAGCAGCCCAACCTGCACTTCTCAAGCCCCCATCATCAGACCTTGGGAAGAGCTTGTCCACAACAAGCACTGAACTGGTCTTGGATATTACAAGGATGTGTCCTTTCATATTCCAGACTACACCAAGCCCATCATATTTCAGAGTGCCGGATTCTTGTATGACAGTTCACCTGCAGTTGTTCCAGATCCTGCTCCGCTTCCACAACAGATTGAGAAATGCCAACATTATGATCGAGTTGGCCATATGAAAGATCACTGTTTTGATCTTCATCCATGCAAGCATTGTGGTCAGCACACTCATTCTTCAGACAGATGCTTCAGACACAAGCCTCCTGCAAGAACCAAGATTCATCTTGGATGGATCGCTTCTTGGCAATGGGCATCAGCAACCAAGAAGATGTTTACGACACATGTTAGAACTTGTTCACGAATACTGAGTAAACTTGCAGTTGAGTTTTCGCCATCATCTCACCTTGTCCCTGATAGGGGGGGAAATGGTGGTCATGTACAAGCTTCGACGACAGATCAAGCGAGCCTGAGCCACAATCTCTCATTCCATGTTCAGAGTTGTAGCCAGCAGTTCAAGCGAGCCTGAGCCACAATTCATCATTCCGGATTCAGAGATGTAGCCAGAGATACGGATGCCCATGAGCATACCTTCGGTTGGTGGATAACCTAAAACCATCATCTTTGGTTGGTGGACAACCTAAAACCACCACAGGTCGTAGACCTCTCTTCTTTTAGGTCGAAGGTCTCCCTTTTTTATGAGGTACAATTCCTCTAGCAGAAGCCTTCAGCTTCTTGCCAGTTTTGGAAGAGTTCCGGGAACTGCAACAAGTTTTGCGTTCCAGTGTTTGTGGTCATCCTAAAACCACCTCTTTTTCCAACATTTCAGAGAGTTGATTCAGCCAAGTGCTGCCATGTATACTTTGCAGATTTGTATTACAACTCTTTTCTTGGACTCACACATACCCCTTCGGATTAAAGGGGGATGTTGGAACACCTAATCCTACATGGGTAGGTGTGGAATGCGAAAAGTCACAATGGAGTCCAAGTGACCTTGGAATATGAAACCAAGAGTCACACCATTGTACTATAAATGTACATCATGTATAATGGAAAAAATAAGAAAGCCTCACGCTTATCCTTCATTGTGTTGATTCTTTTGTGTGTGTGTTTATCTTCCTCGTACACCATGTGTGTGCTTCAACATGGTGTTTAACAATAGTAAAGGTGGTGGGTTTTTATTGATGTCAAAAAGCTTAACAAACTGCCCTCAAAACAAGTTGAAAGGTGGAGGCAGTGTTTAAAGGGAGGAAAGACAGGGTTTGAAAAGTGAAACAGTGGGCCTAATTTCAAACAGCAGTGATCATTGTATAAGTGTTTTTTCATTTGAAAAGTCTCCTCTGTGTGGTAAAAAAAGCAAAAACTAGTGTTTTCTCTTTTGTTCCATAAAGTAGAATTTAGTGAGTGAAGTTATTAAATCAGTTTGGAGGTTTTCCGTCTAACTGTGGGTGAGGAATAGTGAACACAAGGAGGGTGTTTTTGATTAGGAGGAGTATTTTGCCTCTGTCTAAAATACCGGGCTGCCTTGCTCACATCAAAACATCAAGAGCTTTGTGACCTTACCCAAACACATTGATCATTTGACTGTGTATACCTTCTATTTGACTGTGGGCATATTATTATAACTTACTTGTTGATTGGCATACAAAAGGGGAAAAGCAGTGTTTTGGAAGGAGCAGAGACCTGATATCACAAAGTCATTTCACATAGCATTTGAAGAAGTCTGCCTTGGTCAAACAGTGACTAATCAAGAAGATAGAGTTGTGTTTGAGAAAACACTTCAAAAAAAACCATTTGAGGCAGTTTGGTTTTGCAGAGAGCATCTAGAACAGGATGCCTCCCAGGCAGGACAGTAGGAGTGGTTTGCATAAGATATTTGAGCCTACTTCCACTGAAGAAGTGAATGCCCACCCATCAGTCTTGTTCAATTTCCATGAAGTTGGGTGTTTAGATTTTTGTCAAAGAGTGCAAGAGGTGAAGAGTTTTTCTCCTTTGACACATCTTTGCGCTTTAAGGTTTCAAGACAAGCATTTCCAGTTGGCAGGCCTTGACTTCAAATTTTCTCCAAGGTCCATCTCCAAGGCCACTAAAATCCCCTATATTGGTGAGAAATGGTTTAAACAAAGCCATTTGGACTCAGAAGATTACAAGCCCTTTCTAAAGCCTAAACACAGAGATTTATGTACTTCTATTTTCCCTTTCTCATATCTTTTAGCCAGCTACGCCCCTCTCATGAAGATTATCATGAAGTAATTCACTTGTGAGGGAAGATTCTCCCGAATCTATGCATATCACATTCGACTGCTCATGCATTTCACAAGGACCAAGCTGTTAAATCTTCCTTTCTTCTTACACAAGAGCATTGAGAAAATGACTTCCACTATTCAGAAGAAGCCTCCTTCACAGCGAATCATCTGCCTCTTCCATCACTCTCTCATCAAAGTCATCATCCTTCATCAGCTTGAAACGAGGGAGGTCTCTTGGGATACTTTCTTCACCCATCCATATTTCTCCATTGTCCCTCCAGTTCACACATCCCCTACACCTCCTACTCATCATCCCTTGCCTTCTTCTAGCAGACCTATTCCCAAAAAGTTCAAGTTTACCACAGAACAAACCGAGCCTGAAGAAGGAGAAGACAGTGACCATGAGGAGGAAGAAGTACATGAGCAGAAAAAAGAAAGTGATGATGGGCAGCGGCAAGGGGATGAGGAAGATGTTGGAAATGTTGTCACTGATGGCAAAGGAGGCAGCAAAGACAGAGACAAGCAATGGAGGCAGCAAAGAAGCAAACGAAGGAAGCAAAGGAGACAGGTAGAGGCAGAGGAAGAGAATATAGAGGCAGAATCGTTATCATAGGTAGAGGCAGAGGCAGAGCCGTTATCACAGCAGTAGAGGCAGAGGCAGAGTGAAAGATACAGCAGAGGTAGAGACACAGCTATTATTCCGATAATCGCTACCCCAGCTGGAGGATATACATAAAATTCCGAGAATCGCCCAAGCCAGCGGATATATATATATATATGTACCTTAGTTCCGAGAATTACCCAGCCGGGCGTTATATATATATATAAAATAAATTCTGAGAATCACCTACCCCACTGGAAGATACACAAAAGATTGGAGCGGCAAAGTATATATATATATATATATTCATAACCCAAGCGGCAATGTAATGCATATATATATATATATATAAATCTCATTCTGGGAATCATAACCCAAGCGTCAATGTAATACATATATAATATAAATCTCATTCTGGGAATCATAACCCAAGCGGCAATGTGATGCATATATAATATAAATCTCATTATGGGAATCGTATACTCCAGCGGCAAAGTATATATTGCACTTTATATACAAAGGACTAAAGCATATATATATATATATATATATATATATATATATAGCCATATGTAGCGCGAGATTCAAAGAACCAAAGTACCATAAGGCGGGACCCTCATCAATTGCATCGGAAAAAGTTGGTAGCGGATCACATCCAACCAAAACTTGCGATTGCGATTGAAGCCCAGACCCGATGGGCTTATAAACCATGAGTAACAAGTATTTCAAGTCCAACAAAATCGCATCGGAATAGTCTAATCGCATCGGAGAATATAAAGGGATTGGAACGTCACAACAGAAAGTTGCGATTGCGATCAATCGCATCGAAACAATCGCAAAAGTATCAATCGCATCGGAGCAAGGTAGCTTGCGATTGTGATTGGCAATACCAGACGCGATAGTCATATAAACTCCACCTAATAAAACATGGTCGGGTTTGCATATCAATCGCAATCGAAAATTTGTGGAGCGTATCAATCGCATCGCATCAGATCAATCGGAATCGGAAATCGCTGGAGGAGTAGTATATCACATCGAAAAACGTGCCAGGTGGGCTCGAAAGGTTTTTAATGTTGAAACAGGTTTTATCATTTATGCCAAGAGTTATTTGAAGGTTTCATGGAAAAGTAAGAATTTTTGGTTCGTTATATGGACCAACATATATTATGTGGAAGTGGTAGTTTATATGTTAAAACTTTATATAAATTCGCCGAGAATTGAATCTACAAGATATATATGTATATATATAAAAGGTGTTGTTATAAAACGTTGTAGCGATTGTATTGAAATATGCCACGTGGTCTGAGGACCCACGGGCCTCGGCTTAAGGTGGAGGGCGATTATTAATAATTGAGATGTATGTATGTTCCGCTTGCGGAAATTTCCACATCAACAAGACACTTATTGTATGAAAAGCGTTGGAATATGCCCAGATTTAAAGGCAGCAGTTACACCACAGCAGAGGTCAGAAAAGAAAACAGAGCTAAAAAGAGATAAAGCACAGTCACAGAAAAGACAGACACAGTCAAAGAAAAGACAAATGCGCAGCGAGCCAAAAGACTGAATGAGTGAGCTGGAGTTCTCATTGTAATTTGAATGTAAATAATTTTAATTGATTTATATTGTTGTGGTGCATTAGCAAGTCTCCAGAGGAAAAACAAAGCTCCCACTGTAATATTGAAATTAATGCATGTTGTTATATTTTTTGAATGAGCGAGTGAAAGAAATGAAAAGGCATAACGCGAAGAGGCATGGCTGTCCATTCCAAATTCATTGAGGAATGCTAACAGTCACAAGAAAATCCGTATAAATAATATCATCTTGATATGCAAAAAGGGTTTAGAGAGAGTAAATCTAGAGAAGGCAGAATATAGAAGTGTGAGGCAGAGAAGATAAAAAAGAAGAGCAGAAAGAGAAGCTACAGAACAGAGCTGATATCTGAGGTAAATCAACAAAAATCCAGTTTGATAAATTGAGGAAGTTGGAGCTTCCCTATCAAGTTGTAGCTTGATAGCTGTCAGTTGTAGCTGACTGAGGTTGGAGCCTCCTGTAGGTTGGTGCCTGCAGAAAATTGAAGGGAGTTGGTGCTTCCTTGTAAGTTATAGCTTGCATAATTGAGGTAGGAGCCTCCTGTAGGTTGGTGCCTGCAGAAAAACAGTGGTGAGAGGGAGTTGGAGCTTGCCTTTGCATCACAACAATAATAAGATGTGGTTTTCTCCCTTTATGGGTTTCCACTTACATCTACTGTATCTATGTTTGTTTCTTATGTGTTGATGCGATTCTTTCAATCTGCTTAATTGTTTGCTGCTCTCAACATAAGTATGGTGTCACATTAATTTAATATTAGCTGCAACATTTTAAGAATGTTCACATAGTAAGCTGTAAATAAGTTTGGTGAAAATTTTAAAAGGCTTATGTATGTATTAAACTGATTCACCCCCCCCTCTCAGTTTAATTAAAGATTCAACAATTGGTATCAAAGCGGGTTCCTTTGTACAAGTATAACAACTGAAAGGAAATCCTAGGTTCCCAAGATGGCTAGTAAAGAAGGATGCTCAACCAATAAAGCCCCTTTCTTCACTGGTGAAAATTATGCTTTCTAGAAAATCAGAATGAGGACATACATAATGTCTCTAGGAATAGAAGTATGGGCTGCTGTGTTATTAGGATATGCCCCAAAGGCAACTGACACAGAGAAAGAAACAAAACAAGATTTTGTGGCTAACGCAAAAGCCATGAATGCCATCCTGAATGGATTGTGTGAAGCAGAGTTTATCAAATTAATGCACAAAGACACTGCTAAAGAAATGTGGGATACTCTGGAGAACATCCAAGAGGGGGACAATAAAGTAAAGACTGTCAAACTTCAAGTTTATAGAGCCCATTTTGATAAATTAAAAATGAATGATGATGAAGACATTGCCAGTTTCTTCCTAAAAGTTGTAGAAATTGTTAACAATATGAAAGCTCTTGGAGAAACCATGCCAGAAAGTATAATTGTGCAAAATATTCTAAGATCTCTTCCATCCAGGTTTAATCCCAACGTGTCTACAATAAAAGAAACAGCTAATTGGGAGACCTTAACCATGAAATAGCTACTTGGAAATCTAACAGCATATGAGATGAGGCTCCCACAAAAGAATCCAAGTACAAGGGAGGCAGCCTTTAAAACAGAAAAGAAGAAAGAAGAAGAGGGAGACATATGCTCTTTCTCGGATGAAGAAGAGGCAAAATTTGTCAAGAAATTGGATAGAGGCTCAGGTAAATACAAAGGTAAACTTCCTTTCAAATGCTTTAACTGTGGAAGAGTTGGACACTATGCTGCTAAGTGTCCTCACAAGAAAGTAAGGAATCAGGCTCAAGAGTCAAAGAAAAATAAATCAAAGAACTGGCAAAAAGGAAAGAAGTTTAGCAAAAAATCCTTCTATGCTCAACAAGACAGCAGTACATATGAAGATTCAGATGAACCTCAAGTGAAGAAGGAACCTCTGAATTCTTATTGATGGCCATAGAAGAACTTGAAGGACTCCTGCTAGAAGATGAAGAAGAAGAAGGGGAAGTTGACCTTGAGGGGCAGCTAAGAAGTGCTCTGGAGGAGATTGATAGACTCAAACTGAAGTGCAGAAAACAAAAGGACATTCTTCTCAAGTATGTAAGAGAAGAACAAAACTCATAAGTCCTCATGTAGCTGAAGGTAGATCTTGAAGAATCCAAGAAGATAGAAGACATGTTACTTCAGCAAATCAAGGATAAAACCCGAGAACAAGAGAAGCTGGAAGAAGAAGTAGTATGTCTCAAGAAGAAACTAGAAAATGCTCAAAGGAAAGTGGTTATAAACTCTTCTCAAACAACAAGCTCTAGTAAGTTGAATGAAATTCTGGTTGCTCAAAGATCCCCTATGAGAAAAATTGGATTAGGCTATGAAGGAGAATCAAGTAAAGGCAAAGAAAAGGTTGATAGAGAGATTATTTTTGTAAAAGAAAATAAGAATGATGAAGCAGCTCAAAAAATTCCTACAAAAGAAGAAACCTGTAATAAGGAAGACAGAGATCAGAAGAAACCACTAGTAGCAAAGAATATAATAAATACGCAGACCCCTGAGTATGTAAAATTT
Source organism: Pinus albicaulis (assembly GCA_034641835.2). Taxonomy (NCBI): domain Eukaryota; kingdom Viridiplantae; phylum Streptophyta; class Pinopsida; order Pinales; family Pinaceae; genus Pinus; species Pinus albicaulis. The sequence goes on from CM076578.1 coordinate 235,769,289, forward strand.
GGAAACCATCAAAGGAGATTCTTCCCTCCAATGAAGAATGCCACCTGTTATGTCTGCCACAAGTTGGGACACATTGCTGCATATTTTCATGCAAGGAGGAGTAATTCAAACCAGCAAAAGATGCAAACATTGAATAGATTGCGCCAAGCAAACAAATGGAAGAGACAACCTTACATCAGGTATGCAAATAGTTTCTATGGTTACTGTTTTTATTGTAAGGAATTTGGCCATAAAATCATTGAGTGTAGAAAGTATGGACAAACATTGATGTTTAACACCTCAAGAAGGTTTATGAATCAAAGAAATTATGTTCATACTCATAATTCTACAAAAATTATGATCAAATCTTGTGTATGCAATCAAGTTGGACATATACCTTCCAAATGTCCTCTAAGAAGATGTAGTTCATCACCTCACAAAAGATACCAAACAAAAGGGTGCTTCCAGTGGATAAAGAAGGTGAATAAGTGTGACTTGGCTCTAACTTCTCAAGATCTGAAAAGCCAATGGTATTTGGACAGTGGCTGCTCTAAACACAAGACAGGAGACAAAAGTAAGTTTATAACTCTTGATGAAAAGAAATCTGGCAATGTTACTTTTGGCAATGATAAGTCAGGAAAGATCAAAGGAAAAGGCTCAGTCAGCATAGATAATGGCAGAGGAAAGGCCCAAGATGTACTATTTGTAGATGGGCTGAAAGAAAATTTACTAAGTGTTAGTCAGATGTGTGACAAAGGCTGTGAAGTTATTTTTAGAGCACAAGATTGTGAAGTCAAATCAAGCACCACAGGTAAGACTCCGCTCAAAGGAGTTTGAACAGAAAGTAATTTTTACATTGTGAAAGAGGAAGATGAAGCATGTCATCTTAGCAAACTAGAAGAATCATGGTTATGGCATAAAAGGTTGGGACATCTCAGCTTCGACCACATCATCAGACTAAGTAAGAAGAAAGCTATCAGAGACATGCCAGAAATAAAGCGACCTTCTAATACCATATGCAAATCATGTTAATTAGGAAAACATACTCGCACATCCTTCAAGGCCGAAGAGGAGTTATCAACAAGAAGACCACTCCAGCTTGTGCACATGGATCTGTGTGGACCTGCAAGAACTAAAACACCAAGTGGAGAATCCTACTTCCTGCTGATAATAGATGATTTCTCCAGAATGAAATGGGTTGCTTTTCTCAAGAATAAATCAGAAGCTCTGGAAAAATTCAAAATATTTAAAGCATTAGCAGAAAATCAGATAGGGTGCACGCTGAAATGCATTAGATCAGACAGAGGAGGTGAATTCACTGATTATGACTTTGCAGACCTATGCAATGAACATGGCATAAAACAACAATTTACTATTGCAGGGACACCTCAGCAGAATGGAGTAGTAGAGAGACAAAACATATCTATTCAACAAATTGCCAGAGCCATGATGCAAGAGAATAATATTCCTCAAACCTTCTGGGCAGAAGCGGTAAACACAACAGTGCATATCCTTAATAAAGCTCACTTAAGGCCAAGCAATGACAAGACTCCCTGTGAACTATGGCATGGAAAGCCAGCTTCAATCAAACATTTCAGAATCTTTGGAAGCAAGTGTTACATAAAGAATAATGATGAAAATCTTGGAAAATTTGATGCAAGAGCAGATGAAGGGATATTTCTAGGATATGCATCCAAAAGTAAAGGGTACAGATGCTACAAAAAGACTCTTCGGAAAATAGTAGAAAGCATTGATGTGAGATTTGATGAAGAACTTCCAAACAATACAAGAGATACTGACTGCTGCAATCCATCAGACAACCATGAAGAAGAAAACCAAGATGATGAGGAAACAAGCAAGACAATAGAAGATACAGAGCTAAGTTCTAAAAGTCCCTCAAGATATACTCAGAAGAACCATCCTGAAGATCAGATCATTGGAGACAAGAGAGTAGGGATCCAAACAAGAAGGCAGCTAACTCAACAAACTGAAGAGATATACATAGCCATGTTGTCACAAATTGAGCCAAAGAGATTTGAAGAAGCCAGCAAGGACAAGTCTTGGGTAAATGCTATGAATGAAGAATTGGACCAAATTGAGAAAAACAACACCTGGGAATTAGTTCCTAGACCCACTGAGAAGAATGTCATAGGCTCAAAATGGGTATTCAAAAATAAAATGAATGAGCAAGGACGAGTAATCAGGAATAAAGCCAGGCTGGTCTGCAAAGGATACTCACAAATTGAAGGACTTGATTACGATGAAACATTTGCCCTTGTAGCCAGAATGGAAGCTATCAGAATGTTCCTGGCATTAGCATGCTACCAAGACTTCAAGGTACATCAAATGGATGTGAAATCTGCTTTTCTTAATGGAGATCTAGAAGAAGAAGTCTACATGGAACAACCAGAAGGCTTCTCATTGACAGACAAATAAGACTATGTGTGCAGACTGAAGAAGGCTCTATATGGAATGAAACAGGCTCCTCGTGCTTGGTACTCAAGATTGGATAAATATTTTAAAAAACAAGGCTTTAAGAGAGGTGGAGTAGACAGCAATCTGTACATAAAAGCCCATGAAAATGAACTCTTGATTGTTGTAGTATATGTTGATGACATTATGTTTGGAAGCAATAGAGAAGAACTAGAAAAAGGGTTTTCTAATGAGATGAAAACAGAGTTTGAGATGTTTATGATTGGAGAGCTCAGTTTCTACTTAGGACTTCAAATTCAGCAAAAGAACACAGGTACATTCATCTCACAGGAAAAATACTTTAAAGAAATGTTGAAAAAGTTTAAAATGGAGGACTGCAAACCTGTGTCAACTCCCATGATCACGAGATGCAAGATGTGTTTTGATGATGGATCTGTTGATATAGATCAAAAACTCTACAGATCCATGATAGGAAGTCTGTTGTATCTGACTGCATCAAGACCAGACATCATGCTAGCGGTAGGACTAGTGGCTAGATATCAAGCAGCACCTAAACAAAACCATCTTCTGGCAGTAAAAAGAATATTCAGATACCTACAAGGAACAACACAGTATGGACTATGGTATCCTAAAGGCAAAAGCTTCACCTTGACAGCATACACAGATGCAGATTGGGCCATCTGTGTGGATGACAGGAAAAGCACAAGTGGAGGTGCTTTCTATCTAGGAGAAAGTCTGGTGGCATGGTTAAGAAGAAACAAACAACTATCTCTCTGCCTACAGCATAAGCAGAATATATAGCAGCAGCAGCATGTTGTACACAAGTCATGTGGATGAAGAAAACCCTCCAAGACATGAAGGTAAGCATTGATGAACCTATCTCAATCAAATGTGATAATACAAGTGCTATAAGCATATCTAAAAACATTGTGCTTCACTCAAAAATTAAACATATCCCAATCAAGTATCATTTTCTCCGAGAACAAGTGGCTCAGAAGATAGTAAAACTAGAGGATGTACCAACAAAACAACAAACAACAGATATATTTACCAAACCACTTGCTAGAGAGCCATTTGAATATTTGAGAGACAGACTAGGGGTAGTATCTGTAGATGCTACTCTCTGATATGAAGAGAATTCACAGTTTCAAGGGGAGAACAGAAACGAAAATATCATTCTCAGGGGGAGATCAACGAGCAAGGGAAGCATGAAAACAGGTCCTCAGGATCAAAGGGATTATGGCAATAAAACATTCAGCATAAAAGAATCAATAAAAAGGAAAAAGGGCCAGTGGTGCAGCAGAAGAGTGGTGAACCCGAAGTGAATTGAACACGGAAGAATAATGAACTCGACGTGTATCTAATCCAAATTTTGGAGCAGCAGTGTACAAAGTCAGAAAATTTCAGAGAGAGGAAATGCATGAAATGTTGAAAAAGGATAGAAACACAGCATCAAAGAATAGAAGCTTCACTAAGAATTCGAAACCCTTGCCATTGATGTCAAAGGGGGAGGAAGAGCAAGCAACAGTAAGAAGAGAAAGAAACAGGAGAAAGGATCCTAACAGGCAAACAGAGGAAGTGCATTGCCATTAATGCCAAAGGGGGAGACTGTTGGAAATGTTGTCATTGATGGCAAAGGAGGTAGCAAAGACAGAGACAGGCAATGGAGCAACAAAGAAGCAAACGAAGGAAGCAAAGGAGACAAGCAGAGGCAGAGGAAGCGAATATAAAGGAGACAGGAAGAGGCAGAGGAAGCGAATATAGAGGCAGAACCGTTATCAGAGGCAGAGGCAGAGGCAGAGCCGTTATCACAGCAGTAGAGGCAGAGCCAGAGCGAAAGAAGCAGCAGAGGCAGAGACACAGCTGTTATTCCGAGAATCGCTACCCCAGCTGGAGGATATATATAAAATTCTGAGAATCGCCCAAATCGACGGATATATATATATATGTACCTTAATTCCAAGAATTACCCAGTCGGGCGTTATATATATATATAAAATAAATTTCGAGAATCACCTACCCCACTGGAAGATACACTAAAGATTGGAGCAGCAAAGTATATATATATATATATATATATCATTCCGGGAATCATAACCCAAGCGGAAATGTAATGCATATATATATAAATCTCATTCTGGAATCATAACCCAAGCGGCAATGTAATGCATATATAATATAAATCTCATTCCGGAAATCATAACCCAAGCAGCAATGTAATGCATATATAATATAAATCTCATTCCGGGAATCGTATACTCCAGCGGCAAAGTATATATTGCGCTTTATATACAAAGGAATAAAGCATATCTATATATATATATATATATATATATATATATATATAGCCATATGTAGCGTGAGATTCAAAGAACCAAAGTACCATAAGGCAGGACCCTCATCAATCGCATCGGAAAAAGTTGGCAGCGGATCACATCCAACCAAAACTTGCGATTGCGATTGATGCCCAGACCCGATGGACTTATAAACCATGAGTAACAAGTATTTGAAGTCCGGCAAAATTGCATTGGAATAGTCTAATCACATCGGAGAATATAAAGGGATCGGAACGTCACAACAAAAAGTGGCGATTGCAATCAATCACATCGAAACAATCACAAAAGTATCAATCACATCGGAGCAAGGCAGCTTGCGATTGCGATTGGCAATACCGGACGCGATAGTCATATAAAATCCACCTTATAAAACATGGTCGGGTCCGCATATCAATCGCAATCGGAAATTTGTGGAGCATATCAATCGCATCGCATCAGGTCAATCGCATCAGATCAATCAAAATCGGAAATCGCTGGAGGAGTAGTATATAGCATCAAAAAACGTGTCAGGTGAGCCCGAAAGGTTTTTTATGTTGAAACAGGTTTTATCATTTATGCCAAGAGTTATTTGAAGGTTTCATGGAAAAGTAAGAATTTTTGGTTCGTTATATGGACCAACATATATTATGTGGAAGTCGCAGTTTATATGTTAAAACTTTATATAAATTCGCCGAGAGTTGAATCTACGAGATATATATGTATATATATATATATATATATATATATATATATATAAGGCGCTGTTATAAAATGATGTAGCGATTGTATTGAAATATGCCGCGTGGTCTGAGGACCCACAGGCCTCGACTTAAGGTGGAGGGCGATTATTAATAATTGCGATGTATGTATGTTCCGCTTGCAGAACTTTTCACATCAACAAGACACTTATTGTATGAAAAGCGTTGGAATATGCCCAGATTTAAAGGCAACAGTTACACCACAGCAGAGGACAGAAAAGCAAACAGAGATGAAAAGAGATAAAGCACAGTCACAGAAAATACAAACACAGTCAAAGAAAACACAAATGAGCAGCGAGCCAAAAGACTGAATGAGTGAGCTGGAGTTCTCATTGTAATTTGAATGTAAATAATTTTAATTGATTTATATTGTTGTGATGCATTGGCAAGTCTCCGGAGGAAAAACAAAGCTCCCACTGTAATATTGAAATTAATGCATGTTTATTATATTTTCTAAATGAGCGAGTGAAAGAAATGAAAAGGAAAAAAGTGAAGAGGCATGGATGTCCATTCCAAATTCATTGAGGAATGCTAACAGTCACAAGAAAATCCTTATAAATAATATCATCTTGATATGCAAAAAGGGGTTAGAGAGATTAAATCTAGAGAAGGCAGAATATAGAAGTGTGAGACAGAAAATATTAAGAAAAGAAGAGCAGAAAGAGAAGCCACAGAACAGAGTTGATATCTGAGGTAAATCAGCAAACATTCAGTTTGATAAATTGAGGAAGTTGGAGCTTCCCTATCAAGTTGCAGCTTGATAGCTGTCAGTTGTAGCTGACTGAGGTTGGAGCCTCCTGTAGGTTGGTGCTTGTAGAAAATTGAAGGGAGTTGGTGCTTCCTTGCAAGTTGTAGCATGCAGAATTGAGGTTAGAGCCTCCTGTAGGTTGGTGCCTGCAAAAAAACAGTGGTGAGAGGGAGTTGGAGCTTGCCTTTGCATCACAACAATAATAAGATGTGGTTTTCTCCCTTTATGGGGTTCCACTTACATCTGATGTCTCTATGTGTGTTTCTTATGTGTTGATGTGATTCTTTCAATCTGCTTAAATGTTTGCTGCTCTCAACATAAGTATGGTGTCACATTAATTTAATATTGGCTGCTACATTTTAAGACTGTTCACATATTAAGCTGTAAATAAGTTTGGTGAAAATTTTAAAAGGCTCATGTATGTATTAAACTGATTCACCTCCCCCCTCTCAGTTTAATTAAAGATTCAACAGAAGAAAGCGCTGAACAACAGCATCACAGTGATGATGAGCAGCAGCAAGGAGATGAAGAACAACAGACTTATGATGAGGGTGAGCAGCCTTATGATGACACACAGCAGCCAAAAGAGACTAAACAACAGCATTACAGTGAGGAGGAATAGGAGCAGCATGAAGATGTTGAACAAAGGTGTGAAAGTGATGAATAGGGGCAGTCAAAAGATGACACACAGCAGCATCACAGTGAGGAGGAACAGGAGCATCATGAAAGTGCTGAACTGGAGCAACATGAGAGTGATAAACAGGGGAAAATGAATGTCCATATGTCTGTTTATGAGACACGGGTGATCAAATACAAGGAGGCCTCCAAAGCCCAAGTGAGGTTGGAAAAACTCATGGGTGAGTTCGATGAAAGTGAAGGCAAAGATTAGCCTAGGCAAAAGAGGCCAAGAACCATGGGGCTAAAAAAGGCCCTTGAGAAGCAAAAAGAAGAGGAAAATGCCCTTCTCCAATCTACCCCTCTCACTGCATTGTTCAAACAAGAGATAGAGAAAAATAGGGAGGCATGGCTTGATAGAGGCAATGACCACTTGGAGAAGAAATTGGAGAAGGAAAATAGGGATTTATACCTTCAAAGGAGAATGATGGGGCATTATAAAAAGTTAAATCAGTTTGCCCGGCGCAAGTTGAAGGCTGCTCAAGAAAAACTCAAGGAGGCTAAAGGGAAGCGCCCGACACAAAAAATGAGGAAAGACACCTCAGGACTTCAGATTTTGGCCTCTTCTTCACAACATGTTGTTGAAAACCCCTGAGGGTCACGCTCACCAATTTTGGGCAAATTTCGACATATTTTGGTTTTCGTCCTTTTTGGGTTTTTGGCCAAAACTCATGGGCTTCGCCATTTCAATTTGGGGGATCCTCAAAGGATGAGAATGGTATCATTGGATGCCATAATTTCAGGAGCACATATTCAATGATTTTCAGGACATTTCAAGATCAGTTGCTCCCCCGAAATGGCGAAAAATGCTCGCTTTTTCTACACTCTGCCCGGTCTATCAGCAAGGCTTATGTTTTGGGTTTTTACACACAGACCTATTTTTGGAAGACTTCCAGTGATCATTTGGGAGAAAACTAAACATTTTCAGAAATTAGACACTCAGAGCTTTCCAACAAGCTATCAATAGCCTCATTTCGACATCGGGAAGGCTGCCAAAAGTTGCCAGCAAGTCAGGGGACCTTTTCCTGATGTATTTTTTGAGTATTTTTGTAAAAATTGAACCTTTCAAAACTGTTTTTTCCTCATGTGCGTTTAGCTATTTTTGCACATGAGAAGTTATGAAAAGTCAATTTATTTCCCTCTTTTAGCATTTCTTAGATATTTTATGAGATATTTTGTGCCTTGGGCTTTGCAAAGCCTCAAGGACAAAATAAGATATTTTGGATAGGCCAATGAGATTGCAAGTTGAACTAAGAGGTTTTCTCACTTTGGCCTATATATTCCAAAGGCTTTCATTGTAAACAAGGCTGAACTTGATGAATAGAAGAAATATATGGTCATATAAGCTTTGGAAGAAATACTTGTCTCATGCTTTTGGATAGTCTCTTGGATGTTCTTGGATAATGAAAGAGGATTGTTGTTGGATTCCATAACTTGGTAAAATGGTATAGTGTCTCTCTCTTTGTTTTGTTTCCTAGTTTTCATTCATAAATCCATGTTCTTGCTTGCTATAGGACAGTAGAGAAAAAATTTGAGACATGCCCTTAGAGGCACCTCAAATTTCTTGTTTCTTCATAGCTTCATGTTTTCTTCATTCTTAGTCACATTAAAGAATTCTTGATTTCTCTTTAATAACTTAAGTATATTGTTGCTTGTTTCATTCATGGTTTTATGCATGCTAAGTATGATTTACGGTATGCCCTGCTTACTCATGGCTAGCCATAGCTCCATCCATGAAATTTCTCTTTGACTGATTAGATTGTCATTGGTTGAACTAAGGAGGTCTTGCTCTGATCTTGCCCTTTGCCTAAGAGTATGCAATCTTGTTTTCAAAGTGCCCAATAACTTGAAGTACTATGTTTAGGCGTTCCAGCATAGTGATTTGAGTTGTTTGTCTGTCTTAAGTGTATTTCCCCAAAGTCTGATAGCCATTTCCCAAAGTTAGAGAGTTATATATCTCTATGCATGGCTTGAATGTTTATTTCTATGTATTGATTAGCTTATAGTTACATTTCTCATGATTAAGGGTTTTCCATACCATGTTTGTATCAGCTATTAAACTATTTATGCTTGGAATCCTTTGTTATTCACAAACTTGATGTCCATATTACTCCATTTTGCCCAAAGATCCATTTTACCTCGAATCAAATCGGCCCTTCAACAGCCTTGTATCACCATCTGATAGCTTGCTTGACCTCTTCGACCCCATAGCCCAGTTGTTCTGACATCTTTTTACCTATCTTATATCTTTGATCAGTTTCATCCCTCACAACCTAAAAAACAAAACCAAAAAACCTACTTCATAACTAGCCTAAAATCAGAACACAATAAGCAAACACACAGACATCCCTTACACAAATAGAGAGAGCCCTCTTTGATTCTAGGAAGGCTAGGTCCTTGGGCTCCAAAGATTGGTTTGATGTTACATTGTCATTTGGCTTGCCAATCAGCCAAATCACAGGACCCTAACAGGTCACACTCGGAGGGTGATTTTGATGGAGTGTATAAAGATTATATATTCCAGACTTATGTATATGCTTGTACACTATAGAACTGGTTTGGTTGTTACATGCTCATGATAATATCTATGGTTGTGTGTATTGTTAGCCTCCACAATGTCCCAAGTCTAAAAGGAAATTGATGGAGGTAACCTCAAACCAAGTTTTTAGTTTGGTATCTAGCCCTACCAAACCAGATGAAAATCACAACCAAAGGATTTGACTAGAGGAAGAATGAATTTTAGGCTAGATGGCTCAACTCTAGGGTTTTGAAAGTTTTAAGGTTTTTCTTCTAAACCATGGATGAAAGCCAGGTAACTAGGTCAAAGTATCAAAGGTCACAACTGCAAGAGATATGGAGGAGCAAGATAGCTATGCTTTTGTGATGGGCTTAGGATTTTTTCGGTTCAGTGTAGGGTTTGAAAGTGAAATAATATTTCAATGAGCATGTGCACCATGAATTCATTAAACAAGAAGGAAAATTACATAAAATGGAATTCCCAAACACAACAGAGCTTTCATGAAATAATTCTTCTAATAAACCTTTTAGGAAAATCACTGAAGAAGGAGGATATGGAAAGGAGACATGTATATCATCTATATAAAGCAATAATAGAGAAAATACAACTTCAAAAACTCACAACACAAGAATTCCTAGATAATAGTTGCAACTGGTCCTTTGATTTCCTGAATAAAAGATGAATTACAAGCTACAAGAGTTCCACCCTTTAATGTCCAAAATATCAAAAATGACTAAGAAATCCATACATATAGACCAAAAAACTATTTCCCCTCTCAGGGGTTCGAATCCTAGAGTGGAGGAATAATTCACATGAATTCCTCACCTAAAACCTAATGACTAGGGAGGTTAACAGACTCACCTCACAATAGAAAAAATGATGCATTTAACCATGAAAAGCATTTACAAGCATAGATATACCTAATTTTCACACTAACAAGAATATTTACCATTGATTAAATCATGAAAACACCCTAAATGAGTAATTACATCATCAAAAATCGAACCGGATAGATCAAACTAATAAAAATGAGTTCCCGGGCAAAGGGTAACGAATTGACAGGAAACTGCAGCATGCAAGGAGAAAGTGCAGCAAATTGACAGGAAAGTGCAATGTGCTAGGTGTAAGAGGCTTTTGGAGGGGTTGTCGAGGTCCAAATAAAGATTTGAAAGATGTTAGAGAAAGCTTTGTCTGTATACTACATCATAGGACCTTCAAGAACTGAAAAATACTAATTCTATCCCTCCAAAAATAATTTCTCTCACAACTACTCCAAAAGCGCAACGTGCTTCTGAAAAAACAAGTAGAAAGGCGATTGTTTGGTAGTTTTTTGACCTTTTCACCCACCAAAATGTGCTAATATGGCTCTCCCAATAGCTAAAGTTGATGTACAAGTCAAAATAAATCCAGAAATGTAAATAGTTTGTCATTTGGATGTCCCCATCATAAGTGCAGCGTGAGGCTCGTTATCCTTTTGGACCAAAAACTGTGTAAAATCTGCCAAAATGCCCAAAATCTTAGAACCTTTCTACAAAAATGGGGCTCAAAGTTAGGTCCACATCTCTCTAACCGTAACGTTTTTTGAAAAACTAAGAGGGCTTTTGTTTCTTGGCATGTTATGATAAAAAAACCTCCTCTGGTTTGCAAAAATACTTTCACATTTGTTTAGAATACAAGTTTGAAGTTGGTCGCTAAAAATTGGATAAGCCCAACAAAAGCACTGCGCCATCATTGCAGGGCACTTTTTACTACCTTCTTGAGCTCAAAATATATATATTAAGGTATCATTGGAAATATTAGGATTTACGCTACACAATAGAGTTATTAAGCACTGAAAACACCTTCTCCAAACCCCTGAAAAACTGTCTTGAAATGAAGCTATCTAGAAGTGCAAAAAACCTCTTGTAGCAATTGTATTTTTGGTGTTTCTCCCAAATAATTATACCTGTGTACAAACTGAAGGATTTTTTCGTTCCTTGGTATATGATGGAAAAAAACATCTTTCACTTTTGTAAACTTCATATCTATTTGGTCAAAAACACATTTTTAAGCAAAATTGTCCCTATGTGTAGTGTAAACCTTAGGCAGCCCACATCTTGGAAAGGTGAAGCTATGAATTCTTATCCTTTGGTGGGCTCATACCTACCGATCTGATATCACTTATGCCTCCTCTGTTCAGTGGTTTCAGAATCCATTGCTAACCCTAGCTCAATGGGAAGGGAAACTAGGGTTTAGTGAAGGGAAAGATAGGGGATTTAGCTATTTTTTGGGAATGAAGGGAGATGAAGGAGCTAAGGGCTTCCTAAATTCTTGAGAAAATTTAGGGGGGTAGGGAGAGATGTTAGGGAGTAGGGGAAAGTGAAATTTTAGGGAATGAATGAGAGGAAGGGGTCTAAAGAGGGAAAAAACAATCATAACCTAGAAATGTCTAGTCTAGGCTAGGGTCTGTGGGAAAATTGTGAAAATAAGTGATAGGAGTGATGGAAGTGATTAGGAAGGTGTATAATAGGTGAGTGAGCTTCAATCTCGGGGTTTTACTTAGCAATTTTTCAATGAGAACATGAAACCAAGAAAATGCACTAAAAACCATAGAAAAGGGAAATTACTAGGGGTATCTGGTGTTTTCTTACTCCTAATGTTATATTGTTTATGGAATTCCATGATAGAATTCTCAAAAATGTATTTATAATCATCTCATTCCTCATAATCAAGTTCTGTTTGAGATAACTGAAAAAGTTCTTGTTCTTCTTGAGTAAGAAAAAATGTTTCATCATCATTTATTCCCATCAAATTTATTTTATTGTCCTCTACCTCTTCAACTATTTCACCTTCATCATCAACATAATTCTCTTGGAAAGGAGGTATGATTTGCTGGTCTAGTCCCTTTTGTTCCCTTTGTTTAATTTTTGGTGGATTTCTCCTAACATTTTGGTTTCAGTTTGGTGGACCAGGTCAATTTTCTCTTGGGGGGATTCTATCTGTTAGATTAATTCTTCCATCATCCTCTCTACTATTCTAACCAAAGAATATATCTTAGCATCAGAATAAGATGTTGATGTTTCCTATTTCATTGCCACTCTCCTCTTTGTTCTCATCCTAGCTCTCTTTGCTAACAAATTTTCTTCTCCACTCACTACATCTCTTTGCATTTCTTCTAAAGTTGCAGAGTTCCTCTCTCTTAGCTGATAAGACATATTTGCCTCAAATCCATCAGGGAATTTTATTAAGGCTAAACATTGTGGTGGCTTAATGTTTGCAAGAATTTCATTATAAACACTATTGACTCTGGTGCAATAATATTGAACACTTTCCCCAGCTGCCCTCCTAATACTTTCATATTTTGATAGAATATGAAGAAGGTTATTTTTAACTTCTCATTTGTTAATGTCAGTATTTGCATCGTGCTACTAGTGATCAAAATATCTCTTTTTCACATCATTTTAGCATCCCATTCAGAAATTTTTGTCATTCCATTAAGTCATCATGCAAAAATTTGGTCACCGGAGGTAGTCCTAGCTCAAAACGTCACACTTTTCAAAAAATTCATTACTTGCTAGCTCATTTCATCACTATGTTGAGTTTCCATCATTCATGATTATTTACCACCATTTCAGTTATTTCACCATGAATTTCATTCAGTTAGGGTTTCCTTTAAGTCTTAAGGTTTTCAAGGTCATAAAAACAGAATTTCACCAACCCACACCAGCGATTAGACGAAATGTAGGTCCCAAGCCAATTCATGAAACTTCATCAATTATGAGGCCATTCAGCTCATAAACATGATTTCTCCATAATTTTTCAAGAATTCATCCAAAAGTAGGTTTGAAGGTGATGTTGCACTCTTGCCATTTTGGCTTTGTGCTCCTGGGCTTAGCGATGCGCTCCTATCAAATTTCACCCACAGTTCTCCAAACCTATTGCAAGTGGTTTCTTCATCAAATCAACTCCTCTTAAGTTACTTCCATGTAATTTTTACCTCCTCCAACCTCTTTTTAAGTTTATAATTAAGAATTCATGGTGTTAAATATCCCTCATATGCCACTCCAAAATCGGGTAAAGAAACCCTAATCCTCCCCCTACCAAGTTGAATTAACTTCCCTTGGACACTATATCCTTTCCTCACACTCCCTAAACACTAAAGGACGGTGAATATGCTAGTTTGCATTGAGTCAAATTTCATTTTCACATTCACAGACTAAATATTGATTTACCTGAAGATTGTTTGATGAATATGTTCATGGCTACCTTGGAGGAACACGCAAGATCATGGTATAAAGGTCTACCATATGCTAGTTTATATTCTCTAAAGGAATTTCATTCAATTTTCTTTCAACATTATCAAATCTATAATTCTTCCTTGTCGATGATTGATAGTTGTTGTGATATCTCTGATAATTTCATTGAGTTTCCTAAAAATTTGTATGGGATGAAGAGTGTCAAGATGATGAGATCATAGAAGCCCTATATTATTTTTCCTCCCAATAAGAATCAGTAGCCTCCTCCTTGGATGAAAATTACCGGTACCAAAAAAGAGAAATGTCAATTCTTGATCCTGAAAGTGAAAATTATGAAGCCAATAATTACTGCTATAAAACTCAAGTTTCTCCTCTATCTGAGGATGATATATATCAGCTCCTAAAAAGCCATTTTATAGCCTAAGCTAATGCAGGTTTGCAGTGTTCACATAGCCAAGAATGTGTTAGTGAAACTTCTTCCATTATTGAAAATGAAAAGCTGAGTTTAAATGATGACAATAACGAGATTGATGAAACTATACAAGAAGTTGTTGCGAGTAACCCAATTTGTGATTATGATTTCCTGCGAGGAGATCAACTAATAGGGACTATTTTCTTTCATGAAGAGGATAAGGTTGTCATACTCAACAATCTTGAAGAATTTTTTCTGTTCAAGGATGATTTAGACTATGAATTTGAGGAGTATGCCTAAGATAGAGAACGTGCAAGAGATAGAGACAATGTTTCCCATGGTTGAGGAATTTACAATCAACACTCAGATAGCAGAAATTCATACTTCCTTATGCCTTCCTATGGATCAACAACCAAGTGTTCTTTCAAATCAGAATGAAGATTTTGCTTGTGTTTTTGTTGGATATCATGACAAGGTAACATTTCATATTTTTGAAGATCGTTTTACTGATTTGATATAGTTAGCAAGGAATATGTATTTCCTTGTTTTCATGGACCAGAAGCACATGTTCAGTGTGTTAGCACTCAAATCTACCTCAGGCTGAAATGAAGTAAAACTCAAGGCTACATCAAACCACGCTCAGCCTCGTAGCTAGCCCTACGAGGACAGGAGAGGGCTCTCTCCGTCAATCTCGAGAAAATAAGCAATAATGCGACACTTTGGGGAATAAGAACTGATTTTAAAGCAGTAAAGAGATAGGTTTGGTTTGGTTTTGGCTTTCCGGAGTAATGGGAAAACAAATTTTGGGTCCGGGGATAAGGCCGACCTTGGCAGAAAGTTCAAGCCGGGGCGAGGTAGGTGACAATCTTCGATGTTTCAAATTGGATTTATGGATAGATTAGGACTGACGAGGAGCCGAAGAGGGCAAAGAAGAACTTGGATCCTCTCCAAACAAATAAAACACATGTAACTAACCGAATTCAAAGGCTAAGCACCGTAAACAATGGATTCAACCTTAACTGTCCATTCACTTTAGTCAGAGCATAATGAAAGGATGGCATACATTAAACATGAAGAAACTTACAGAAAACAAAGGAGGAAACATCATCAAGAACAATGTTCACAAGGATCCCAACAAGTGCCGCAAACCCCGATCTTTCCTTAGCCAAAATATGAAAGTATGTACAATAGTACTCAAAAGTATCCCAAGAGTCCAACCCGTAGAATGCCCGTAAATTACAATATATAGATCACTCTAACCCCTTTCCCCACCTCTAGGGGTCGAATTCCCTCTTCATGGATCAGTTTCAACCAATTTAATCATGGAACTACAATCTAGGCAAAATTTAACAACTTGCCTCTAAAAGAGTGGAACTGATCCATTACATGATTTTTTACACATTTGAGAGTGAATCTTCTAAGAGATAAAGAAGCCAAAGTTACATGCCAAACATGAATTTACATCATAGTTCCAAGAATTCTATCCATGCAAACCGGTCCAAACAGGGCGAAATACCGAGTCAAGGCAAAACAAAAACTCAAAAAATTCTCAAGGTGGTCGCTCCCGAACCGCGTGGGTCGCTCATGCTGCGTGCCGATTTTGAGGTAGCTCCCCTACATCCAAATTGTCATGATAGCTCGTTGGAAAGCCCTGATGTCTTACTTTCCAACCCAAGTGGAATTTCTAATTTGGGTTGATTCTGACCAAAACTTCATCTCTGTAGGTACGCTATGCAAAAGGTGGCAAAGAAGGGTGTTTTTTATGGTGTTTTTTTGAGTCAGTTTCTCAATTCATCCGTATTTTGTCAAAATGCTAAGTTGATCACAGAGGATGCATATTTGACCATGACAAATCCAAAAATGTAAAGATCTCCTCCAAAGAAGTGTCCAAAATGCGAGCGCACGAGCTGGCGACCCACCTAGCCACAAACTCCGTTTTTTAAACCAAAATTTGAAATGACAAATTTTCTCCGAATTTGCCCAAATCTCGGGAGTGAGGTCCTCCATCATGTGTCTTGCTCAGCCATCGAAGCTTCTGCCAAACTGCGGGATTAGGCCTTTTCCGCCGTTGAAGTGCCTTGCGCAACCTCCTCTTCATGATCTTCATCCTCGCTTTGCAAACATGCATGCGAGCCCGGTGAATGGCCTTTCATGTGGCGAAGCATGTCTTTGTCGCGATTGCTGGCCTTCGCCAATAGTTTCTCCAAATGTATATTCACCCGCTGCGGAGTACAAGATTTCCTCCTCACACTGGTGTTATGTCACCGGCCTCTTCGATTCCACCGTCTCGTCCTCACTCTGATGGCGCACCTCATAAAATGTGAGCTCATCCTCGAGTCAGCTTGTTGCGCCGCTCCAAATAGTTAATCACCCACCGAGGCCTTCTGCACTGGTCTTTCACCTCGGTCATTCTCGCCTTTTGCTCTCGGATGACTTCTCACTTTCGAGCTAGAGAGCCCGTATCAACATCAATGACCGTCATAGCAGCCCAGGAAACCGCCTCCCGATGGGCCCTCATCATGCATGGGCCTCTTGTCTCGTCTTGTACCGTATTCTCAGCATCGGGAGAAGAAAGCGAGACCTTTCCCACATCACGGAGACACTGGGCCAGGTCGGAGTGAAGTTTCCGCAGGGACCCTTCCACCACGTGGAGATAGCACTGGCTGCAGCCGCCGCAAATAAGGCCCGTGGCCTCTGGAGCATGTTCCAACCAAAGGAGTAATGATATGCCCAACCTCAAGCATGTCCGTCAGGAAGGCTCTCCGTCACAACCGCTTCTAGAGGTCGTCAGGCACTTCCGAAAAAGTCTCTAGAAATGAAGTCCTCCCAAGTGATGCCCTCGCTCGCTAACCGATGTGACACCAAGATTTTGATCAAGGCGAAATGATATATACTCCTCGTACGTCGCACCGTCTGCCTTTCTTCGCACAAATGTAACCATCTTCTCTATAAGTCACAGATATGAAATAAGGAATATTCATCATACGCACCCTCAGGAAGTGCACGCAAACGAACATGATATGAGAAAAGACGAGCATACCTCGCTCACAACTAAAATACCGAATGATGAGCCTCAAGAGGCAGTATACTACCTCAAGAATCTAATGGAAAGACTTCAACAAGTAAGCCACATATCCGGCTTAATGTATGGCTCATAATGAAATTCTCTCTTACCTTACCCTGCTCCATTTCGCCTATGTCTTGTGATGCCAAAGGGGCTTGAGCAATAGGGGCCAAATGTGATACAATGAAATCAACCCTGAAGAAGGTTTACCGATCACCCCGCAAATGAAGAACAAACAGACGTGCTAATTCACGATGAGGCCTAGTTTGCACAACCATCTCACAAATCTCGAAACATGACAAGAATCGAAAACAATCCATAGCTAATGGACATGTCTGCAACCGAGCCAAAGAGGTAGGCTCCTCTCTCGCGATGATCACCACTTCTGCTTTTCTCTCATAACCCCAGGGACATTACCTTCAAACACCGAATCACCACCGACTCGGCTCATATTCTCACCGCCTCCGACATATCTCTGATCAAACTTTTGGGCAATGTGTACACCGATATGAATGCAATGAAAGCAAGATTAGGATGTATGTTTAACACTCAATCAATATCCCACCGCCAAAACACCATCAAGGAATCAAGTTATGGATAAAATCTCTCGTTTTCAATGGACTGACAGCAACACTTCGTTTTGAACGCAAATGAAATTTTGACAAAATAGAGTAGGCAACCTTCAAAAGTCTGACATATCTAGTCAAAGGAGAGTATAGTATAACCGTGATAGGTTAGCCTACGAGTTTATGACCATAAAGGTTTCAATGAGCCATTTAAAACAATGCTAACATCGGGCAAACAAAGACATGAGCAAATGCTAATATTGGGCAGACTTATTACAAACATGAGAGATGTGCCTGCAAGGTTTAATCATGGCATAACAATAACAATGTAGACAATGATATTATAGGTATGAGAGCAAAGTGATTTTCATGTTTTATGAAAGGCCGACCATATCACCGTTTTGTATACATCAAACTCCATTTTTACACCATTTATTTTCATTTTAACCCCGAAAACAATAATCTCATAACAAATGTGGTTTTAAATCCTTCATTAGCATATTAGAACCATGTATGATGACACACAAAAACGCTTGGTAAACCCAAATGATTGAAGAAAACCCGCTTTGAAGGCAACCGGAGTCGATCTGAAGCCAAACACAATTCGAATGCTGCCTTCAAGGTGGGTCGCGCAGCTTAGTTTGGGTCGTTGGCACCTGTGTGGGTTTGAAAACCCACCGGTGGCAACCCGTTCGTTTGGCCGCGTGCCCTGCGGGTCGCGGCGAGTTCGTTGGGTCGCGTTGTACCAAACACCGTCCACGCCTTCCTAAAAGTCTCGAACGTTTTCACTTGGCAAATACGATTTGGGAGCAATGAAATCGGTTCAAATGAACTTGTTCGTCTTATATATCTCACAAATATCTTCCCCAATCGATTTCATTTCAAATCCAACTTAAAACCTTTACACATTACAATGTTTTTGTAATTTTCACTTGGCTTTTTAAATACAAACTTTGCTTTGGCTTCTCTCGAGGTCGTACATCGATGATTTTATTGTCTTTTTTTATGGATATGGTGGTCGTCTAACAGAGGAGACCAGGGTCCGCTTCTACAATGTCTTCCATGGTGGAACAATTACAAATTTATTACAAAATGATAATGACAAATTTCTAGTTCCAAAACAAATAGGGCTTTGGACTAGAAATGTATTTTTTTTTAACATATTGATGATAATGAAACAGAAATCAAGGCAAGCCGGACTTTCCTCACCCTTTGGCAGGCTTGATGACTAGTATAAATGACTCGTAAAACCCTAGACACCAAGACCTAGGACACTTATTGACAATTTTAATGACCTCATGTATCATGACAATAACTATGAATAATTTTTTGAGGAAAATTTTTTAAAATAGCGCCGTTGTGTGTAATATGAGGAAACACAAGATGACATAACCTCTATTACCATGGCATGATCCTAGTGATATGCAAAGAAGTGAAACAAGTGAGACACCTAATAATGAAAATGCAAAAGACGAAATGATCATCGATTTTAGGCGCAAGGGCCGACTCTAACATTGGCTCCAATGGGGGGATGGTGTTCCATGGAGATGCCAAGAACAAACAGACCTTCCGGGGGAGTCGATTGCCTCTCATCCATCACGATGGAATCTATTATTTCAACTTGACAAGACAAACTTTAGACACCTTTGTATTCGACCGCGTATTTGACTAATGATAGACCGTAATTTTGACCAAACCGACTAGACTCAAACCGACATGACTTTAAAACAAGAAGACCTACAAACTTAACTTTACAATCTCAAAACCAACCAACCTCTATTTCCGTAATATAGCCTCGTCCCGGCCCTGCATCGAAATGAGATCGTTGCACTCTTGCAATGAAACAAAGTAAAATGATATATACAATGAAAATGAGATCAAAGAATGAAGTACTCGAAATAATAGCGTCAAAGAACCTATCGTTGATCGGTCCACCAGACAATCATCTCCATTCATTTCTTTGAGAAGAAATGCATTATGCCCCCGATACGCCTCGCAATCTTAAACGGTCCCTTCCACAAATTCTCAAATTTGCCGTGTTTTCCGTTTCATTCCGGCATCCCATTTCAAAACTACTTCATCCAATCAAACTTATATCCGATTTTGCCTTCTCGTCGTAGATCTTCTTAATGCGCTCCTTCGCAACTTGAAAGTATTTTGAAATACCTCCTCTCGTGTTCCATTGTGAAATGAATCATCTCATTAATCCTCCGTCAAGATAGGATCCTCTTCACTTCCACTTCAAGCAATCTCGACCACCGGACAAAGAAGTGAAGTAGGCAACCGTATCCGTCCCATACACCAACTCGAAAGGAGACATACCAATGTACTTTTCTTCACTTACCCTAATGCCCCATAATGCATTTACCAACTTTTGTGCCAAGCCTTCTTGTTGATTTCAAATAATTTCTTAATTATATTCACCAAGGATTTGTTTGAAGATTCCGCCAAGCCATTCCTCAGGATGGTATGCGGTTGAATGTCCCAATGTAATATTGTACTAAACAAAAATCAACCATCCTCTTAGACTTAAAAGCGTCGCATTATCCGTGATTATTTTAGTAGGACACCCAAAGCGTGATGCACATGTTTTCAAGGAAAGAGATACTCATCACAGATCGTGGCCCGTCGAGTGGAATCGCCTCAATCCACTTCGTGAAGTAGTCCGTAGCCGCCAAGATCCATCCAGGCCGTCCTGAAGCGGCCGGGTGGATCTCCCCGATAAAATCCAATCCCCACCGCCGGAATGGTGCATTAACTTCACTGGTTTTAGAGGCAAAGGTTGTAGTTTCGCTTCCCTTCGAATATTCGACACTCATGACAATTTTTCACAACCTCGAACACACGTAAAACAAAGAAGGCCAATAATACCCGCCTAGGATCTTATTCATTGTATCTAAAACAAAATGACCTCCACAACCACCTTGTGAAAAACTTCCAAAACTCTTCGAGCCTCTCCTCTACCAAACACCAACATACTCCCGTGGTCTTTTCCTAATACAATGCATTCAAAATGCAAACAATTTAGCAAACTTTAACTTCAATGTTCTACTCTTATTTCGAGGCACATACCAAAGTGTAGACAAATTCCTAAGCACATACAAATGTCGCATACCAAGGAGAAGAAACAAAATATCTGACACCGAATCCGGCGCACTTTCTTCTTCTTCATCGACATGGCAAAGAATCAAATTTATGTCTAGAGCATACAGATTTGTTTCAACAAGTGAGCTTGGCGAGCTCTTGTCCTTTGATTGCTTAGTTTGACGAATCTCCACATCGTACTCCCCAACAATGCAACATCCACTTACCCCTTTCCGGATCCGCCCGTACCAAAACATCCTTAACCGCCGTTAGGAACATATGCCGTAAATAAGGGAATGCAATATGTACACACGGAAACTTTGAAGCCTTACAAGCGCAAGCTTGTTTCTCAATGATATTATATCAATGCCCCATCTCTTATGATCCGCCGACCGAAAAAAGCGATGGCTTCTCAACTCCATCCCTTTTTTTGCATCAAACAAATTGGCCAATGTATGCTCGTGTTTAAAGAAAATAAAATGAAATCTTGTGTGTAATCTGCCCATTAAAATAGGGGTCAAGAAAGAGCTATCTTTACCAAATTAAATGACTTTATCATTTCTTCGTCCATTTATTCCTAATCGTCTCCTTTTTCAACATGTTCGTGATTTCTCTAAGGTGCTTCCGCAAGATTGGGAATAAAACGACGCGTAAAATTCATTTTACCATTAAATGACCGCATTCTCTTTCTTATTCCTGTTGTTCAATCGCCGAATGGCTTCAACACGTGCAGATCAACTCGAATGCCATCTTTCGAGATGATGTGGCCAAGGAGCTTTCCTTCATCCATGGCTAAAAGTACTTTTGGATTCAAATGCCATATTTTCTGCATTCGGAAAAACAATTTTTAGATGATATAAGTGTTCCTCATCGTAATTAGAAAATACGCTAGATCATCAAGGTAAACAACCAAAAACACATCTTTCATTGGCAAAAGCCATGTCCATGGCACGTAACAAAGGTAGCTACTGTGATTCTTTAAACCGAATGGCAATCTGCGTAATGAAATGTTCCCAAGGAGTGGTGAATGCAACACTATCATCATCTTCCCGCATCTAAAATCCTGACATAACCTGAGTATCCATCGAAGTAATGACATCCTCGATGTTTCAACCACTCGCAGAATATGCGATCCATCTTTCGCGCCGGATAATTGTCCTTTTTTAATGATACCTTTATTCAGATTAAGTCAATACATTGGATCAGATTCAATTGCCTTCTCACTTAGCACCAAGTTTGATATGATTCAATTCAAAACTAATAGGCACAATAATTCCTAATTTATACAACCCATTTACCTCTTCTCGATCGATGGTAAGAAATTTTGGATTGATCCTCCTCAACTTTCGACTTAAAAGGCTTCGATTTGGTTTGATAATAGACAATTGATGATATTGGTAATTACATGTTTTAAGATCTCAATAATCCCACTAAAACACATCAAAGAAATGAAGATAACAATTTCATGTATTCGGCTTTACCTTTGGTGACAATGACTTTGATAATTTCACCATTTTTTAGATTCGAATGTTCCAATATTTTACCTTCTAATACCTTTCCGTTGGCCTCTAATGTAGGCTTGTTTGTTACATCATCCTGATCAAACAATTCTTCCAAAGGAATCAATCCTTTAGGAATGATGTTATCCTTCGCCTAAAAGACATCCATTTGATTTATCTCAGAGTGTCATCAATACCATCATCAACGCAAGATTCATGGAGGTATCTTTAAACTTACCCTCTTTATTCTAAAATTCACTAACTTCCTCATCATCCTCAAAAACTCTGCCAACATCGCCGATTGTCCTGGAACGGCGGCCTGCGGTTTCATGTATCTCAAACTTGTTGCCGGAATTCATTGGAATCTTAAGATTGCTTGCCGCCTAGCAAGTCCATCGGGCCGACACCATTTTAGCTGGCACACATACAAAGTATAATCGAAAATAACTTCGAATATCCAACCTACTTAAAGCCTCATGCGAGGATGCTTAGCTCCGAAACTCACCTTTAACTTCGTTTATCACTAATTCGAATCACCATATACCGCAATCCTTTTCGTATTCGCCTTCTTGAGAATCCAAGACCAAAGAATAAGAGCCTCGTATTCCGCTCTAATACTTGAACAATCGAATGCAAGCTTGTAAGAACACACTCACATTGCTCTAACTTTATCGAGCGGAAATGGACTTCGAATCCACACACCAATCCCGCACCATCGCCGCCCACCGCACCATCAAAATCCATGGTCCAAAGCATCATTTTCATCGTCCTCTAAATGCCGAAACCGTACGGCTCGCCGATTTTCCGTTTGTCGCCCATTATTCCCAACATTGTTCCAAAATGTGCCTTGTTTTTTCTTCTTTTTGCAAAACTTCTTCCAAATTCTCACTATTTCTGTATACTGGCTCAACTAATTGACTTTCTACATCATTAAAACTATCAAAGAAGCAACACAAACGACTTAACTCAAAGATGTACATAATTCACAAGATGATTTCTGATCAAGGCTTCTCTTCGCTAGTTATCATGTATTTCATCTTCTCGCTCACGATAACTTTCTCATTCGACCGAAGACTGAATTGTAGCATAAGAGAAATCTAATTGAAGTGTACCTTTCAACTTTGCCTCCCAAGATCTCGTAAGAGCATTCCGAAACGTGGAGGAATGTCGTCAACCACCACATCCATCAAAACATTCTTCGCCGGAATTTGATCTAAACTTACCACCAAATCTTTGATGAGTCCTATACACTTTACCCTACTGAATCGAATGAATACAAATCATGATACTCTCTTGTAATATCTAATCCCAACTTCTCCATGATTGCCTTCGCATCAAATTGTGCGAAGCACCCGAATCGAGCATAGCATTATGCAATATATATTCATGCAACCCTCAAACCGATGTAAAAGGAGAACATTACCGGTCAGAGACTCTACCATTCAATGCAGGCCCAAAATCAATTCATTTCGATCATCTCAACATTCACTGTCAATTGGATCAAAAGTTCGTAATTTTGGTGACTTGACTACTGTGAAGCCGCCGTTCTTCATAATCTCCGTCAAAGGAATGGATATTTTCAAATTAGAAATTTCCATTTTCCAAGCCAAATGCCGAAACCTTCGACCTCTTTAACTGAATTTCCTTCTTTCAGCCTTCGTCTTCACTATGCTTCAATATCTACCTTCAAATTCGATGACACTTTACTTCGTCACAGTGGTCAATCGTCTCTTTCCTCTTTCGTGGTATTGGTGAATTCGTTTTCTGCAGTCGTTTCCTTTCTTTCGAATGGGATTTATAGCACATCTCGTTTCTTAATGAATATTGTTTCTCGCCGAGTGCTCAATGCATCTAAAATATCCCCTTTGGTACTATCCGACTCTTCTTCTAAATCAAGATCATTAGTTAGGATAAAATCCTCATCTTTCCGAACAACCGAATCTTCGCCATACTCCTCTTCCCAGAATATAAATAGGCAAATCATCGTATAAAGAAATGATTTTGCTCACTCGACACATCATCCTCATCATCGGAATCATGACTCACAAAATTTCCGCAAAAGTGGAGTCTTAACTGGCTGGCCGCCGGCTCTTGAGCTCTTTGTTCACGCCGCTTAATTCCGAATTGTGGCCGTCGTCACGGAAATTTGGATTTCAACCTGTTTCTCGCCTTGTCAAGATTCATCTTCTTTAAAGCCTTTTCCAATCACGAGCTATTTTGGTTGCCTCATATGGATGTAGTACTTTTCCTTTATTGTCACTCTTTTCTCGCTTTCAACCGTGCTCTTTATCATTCAAATTTGCCTCAACACTAACAAATACCTTCTCCGCATATCTTCTAAAAGTAGGTGGATCTCTATCACGAAGGAATAGTTACCTCCGATCAAAGCCATCCGGGAATTTAAGGAGAGCAAGACGGACTCGTCTCAAATCATCTCGAAATAGCATTATATACCGTATTGAATCTAATAATATAACTCGAACCGACTCACCAGATTACGTTTGAGATTTGTATATTCTAAGTAATTCGGCACATCCTTTTTCATCTCCCATCGGTCTAAAAATTGCCTCTGTTCTCACAATGTATCTATGCTTCTTTGTGGCAAGGTTTCAACCATTTCCGTACCTCTCTCCCGGTACTGTACAAAAAGCCTCATGGTCACATTTTCTTCATCAATCTCGAACGATCAAAGAAATCACATATTGTCTACATGTCAAGCAGTAGAAGACTCTCAGGAGTGCCATCAAATACCTGGATCTACTTCCGAGAATCATGGCATATCATTCAATCACGAGTAACACACAAGGGGTGCAAAACGGCGTACCATAGCTCTTGGTGGATTAAAACAATCTGTCGAGATACAGGAGGAGTAGGAGTAGTAGGTCTATGAGATGTATTCAATGGAAACTAGAGAAAATACTATTGATCATGGATCAAAGAGAACTCAGTTTAAACCTAATGATAGGGACAAAAGGAGGTTCAAATAGGGATCCGAACTTTGATGAAATTTCGGGGATGGGTCAAGAACTTGTGAAGCGTATCTCAAAAGAATTCAAAAGTATTAGTATCTCAATAGAACTTTGCGTACTGCCTATCCAAGTATCAAGTAGGAAACAAATCTATATTGCAAATCTTCAGAACAATGGACTGGGACTAATCTTGACAATTCAAATAAAATTCACAAACAAAGATGTCTCAAACTGCGGCATCAGCGATTTCCACTAACATATGATTTGACAAAGAGATGATGCAAATCGGGTAAGCACTGAACTCAAAACTCAATTGGCTTTCTCTTCTCGTAATCCTCAACGCTTTGTTTTCTAAGGGTCTCGAATCAGATCTTCGATTTTCAAGATTGTTGGTGGATCAGTACAGATTCGCCCAGTATTTCTTCTCTGAAGCCGTTGTATTGATCTTCTCGAAAACAAAATTACAAGGAACACAATCAAATATTTTCACTTTCGACTCTAGATCAATCATCCAAAAGGTCTAGAACGAATAAATATACCGGGGGTGATTTACAAATCAAGTACCGAACACACAAGCTACTCTGGAGATCGATCGAAGCAATACATTCATTTCCGCTTATGCATAACAAAAGCGTCAGTTAACAGCGTGACTTCGACTCCGTCTAAGACTCGTGGGACAAACACATCAACAAGCAAACCATTGAGATTTTTCTTCCCAAGCAAGATGGTCGCCACTATGTTAGCACTCAAATCTACCTCAAAGCCGAAATGAAGTAAAACTCAAGGCTACATCAAATCACGTCAACACAGTCTTACGAGGACAGAGAGGGCGCCTTCCGTCAATCTCGAGAAAATAAGCAATAGAATGCGAGATGACTTAGAATAAGAACTGATTTTAGGCTAGTAAAGAGATAGGTATGTTTGGTTTTTGGTTTTTTGGGTTTTCGTCGAGTAATGGGAAACAAATTAGTCCGGATAAGGTCGACCTTGCGTAGTTCAAGCTGGGCGAGGTAGGTGACAATTCCGATGCTTCAAAATTGGATTTATGGATAGATTAGACCGACGAGGAGCCGAAGAGGGCAAAGAAGAACTTGGATCCTCTCCAAACAATGGAATACATAGAACTAACCGAATTCAAAGGCTAAGCACCGTAAACAATGGATTCAACCTAATCACTCATTCAATTTAGTCTTCACATAATGAAAGGATGGAAAATACATTAAACATGAAGAAACTTACAGCAAAACAAAGGAGAAACATCATCAAGAACAACACCACAAGGATCCCAACAAGTGCCGCAAACCCCCGATCTTTCCTTAGCCAAAATATGAAAAGTATGTACAATAGTATCAAAAGTATCCCAAGAGTCCAACTCCGTAGAATGCCTCGTAAATTACAATATATAGATCACTCTAACCCCTTTCCACCTCCTAGTCGACTCCCCTTCGTGATCAGCTTTCAACCAA
This sequence comes from Pinus albicaulis, assembly GCA_034641835.2. Classification (NCBI taxonomy): domain Eukaryota; kingdom Viridiplantae; phylum Streptophyta; class Pinopsida; order Pinales; family Pinaceae; genus Pinus; species Pinus albicaulis. The sequence continues at coordinate 235,796,010 of CM076578.1, forward strand.
TTTAATCATGGAAACTACAATCTAGGCAAATTAACAACTTGCCTCTAAAAGAGTGGAAACTGATCCATTACATGATTTTTTACACATTTTGATATGAATCTTGCAGAGATAAACAAGTCAAAGTTACATGCCAAACATGAATTACATCATAAAAACTTAAGAATTCTATCCACAGCAAACCGGTCCAAAATAGGCGAAATAATTGAAATGTTAAAATTAAAAAACTCAAAAATTTCATAAAAAATGCCTCCTAACCGCGTGTCGCTCATGTTGTGTGCTGATTTTGAGGTAGCTCCCCACATCCAAATTGAGCCATGATACCGTTGGAAAGCCCCGATGTCTACTTTCCAACCCAAGCGGAATTTCTGAATTCGGAGTTAATTTGACCCTCAAAACTTCATTCTCCCGTAGGCATTTCATTGGTGCAAAGGTGGCGTTAGTTGGGTGTTTTTTATGGTGTTTTTGAGTCAGTTGACCATCCAAGATTTTGTCAAAATGCTAAGTCAATCAGAGGATGTATACTTGACCATGACAAATCCAAAATGTAAGATCTCCTCCAGCTATGTCTCAAAAATGCGAGCGCATGAGCGCGCGACCCACCTAGCCACAAACCCGCTTTTTAAACCAAAATTTGAAATGATGAAAATTTTCTCCACTTGCCCCAACGGGAGCTGAGGTCCCCCATCATGTCTTGCCTACCAATGAAGCTTCTCGCCAAAATCCGAAGTGGATTAGGCCTTTCCGCCGTTGAAGTGCCTCGCGCAACCTCCTCTTCATGATCTTCATCCTCGCTTTGCAAACATGCATGCGAGCCCAAGAATGGCCTTCATGTGATGTACATGTCTTTGTCGCGATTGGCCTTCGCCACAGTTTCTCCAAAATGTATATTCACTCCGCGTGAGTACAAAAATGACTGTCACCGGTGTCATGTCACCGGGGCCCTCTTTCGATTCCACTCGCCGTCCTCACTGATTGGCGCACTTCATAAAATGAGCTCATCCTCGAGCCGTTTTGTTGCGCCGCTCCAAATAGTTAATCACCCACTCGAGCCTTCCTCTAATTGGTCTTCTTCAAATTCGGTCATTCCCGGCCCTTGCTCCCCGGATGACTTCCTCAGCCTTCTCGAGCTAGAGAGCCCGTATCAACATCAATGATCGTCATATTCCAGGTCCCGCCCCGATGGGCCCTCATCATGCATGGGCCTCTTGGGTTCGTCTTGTACCTGCATTCCTCGCACTCGGAGAAGAAAGCAGACCCTTTCCACATCACGTTGGAGATAATACTCGCCGTGTCGATGAAGCTCGTTAGGACCCCTTCCACCTCACGTGGAGATAAAAGACTCCGCCGTGTCGCCGCAACAAGGCCCCGTGGCCCGCCTCGATATGTCCGAACCAAAGGAGTAATGATATGCCCAACCTCAAGCATGTCCGGGCCGGTGTGAAGGCTCTCCGCTCATAAACTGCTTCTGAGGTCAGCCGTGGCACTCGAAAAAAAGTCTCTAGAAATGAAGTCTCCCAAGTGATGCCCCGTTCGCCAATCCGATGTGACACCAAGATTTTGATCAAGGCGAAACATACTCCCGTATCACAGATCACCAGTTTCCTTCCGCACAAATGTAACCATCTTCTCTATGTTGCGGTATATGAAATAAGGAATATTCATCATACGCACCCTTAGAAGTGCATCAAAGAACGAATATGATATGAGAAAAGACGAGCATAATTGCTCACAACTAAAATACCGAATGATGAGCCCTTATGAGTGGTGCATACTCATCTCTCAAGAATCGGAATGGAAAGACTCGCCCAAGTAAGCTACATATCCAGTTTTAATGTATGGCTCATAATGAAATTTCTCTAATCACACTTGCTCCATTTCTCTATGTTCTAGATAAGCGTTGGCTTGAGCAATAGTCAAATGATACAATGAAATCAACTCCCAAAGAAGGTTTACCCGATCACCCCCGCAAATGAAGAACAAACAAGACGTGTTGCTAATTCACGAAGAGGTCGGGTTTGCACAACCATCTCACAAAAAAATCCGAAATACACAAGAATCGAAAACAATCCATAGCTAATGGACATGCTCCTCGCAACCGAGCCAAAGAGGTAGGCTCCTCTCTCAAGGATGATCACCACTTCGTTTTCCGCGGAACCCGTGGCACATTACCTTCACCACCGACCACCGGCCGACCCCGGCTCATATTCTCGACTCGCCTCCGACATATCTCTGATCAAACTTTTGGGCAATGTACACCGATATGAATGCAATGAAAGCAAGATTAGGATGTATGTTTAACATCAATCAATATCCCACCGCCAAACACCATCACAACTGCTATGGATAAAATCTCTGCTTTCAAATGGACTCGACAAAAAGATTCTCGTTTTGAACGCAAATGAAATTTTGACAAAATAGGAGTAGGCAACCTTCAAAAGCTGACATATCTAGTCAAAAGGAGAGTATAGTATAATCAAAGGATAGGTTAGTCTACGAGTTTATGACCATAAAGGTTTCAATGAGCCATTTAAAACAATGCTAACATTGGGCAACAAAGACATGAGCAAATGCTAATATTAAGCAAGGTGACTTATTACAAACATGAGAGATAAACAAAGGGTTTAATCATGCATAACAATAACAATGGTGACAATGATATTATAGGTAGAGAGCAAAGTGATTTTCTATGCGTTTTATGAAAGGTCGACCATATCACCGTTTCAGACATCAAACCCATTTTACACCATTTATTTTCATTTTAACCCCGAAAACAATAATCTCATAACAGCCGGGTTTTAAATCCTTCATTAGCATATTAGAACCATGTAATATGACACAAAACGTTTGCAACCCTAAAATGATTGAAGAAAACCCGCTTTGAAGGCAACTCGGGAGTCGATCCGAGCGCTCAAACACACCTCCGAATGTCAGTCTCTCGCGTGGTCGCTACAGCTATTTGGGTCGCTGCTCGTGGTCGCGGCAGTGCAAACCCAATGGGTGGCTAAACCCGTCTGTTTGGGCCGTTGCACTTGTGTGGGTCGCTGCAGCTCAAGTTGGGTCGCGGTGCTCTAAACACTGGCCCACGCTCTCCAAAAGTCCGAAATCGTCACTTGGCAAATACGATTTGGGAGCAATGAAATCGGGCTCAAATGAACTTGCTTGGCCTTTATATATCTCACAAATATCTTCCCACCGATTTCATTTCAAATCCAACTTTAAACCCACATTACAAATGTTTTTGTAATTTTCACTTTCTGGCTTTTTAAATACAAACTTTGCTTTGGCTTCTCTCGAGGTCGATACTCGATGATTTTATTGTCTTTTGGCATGGATATGGCTGCCTTAGTTAGAGGAAAGACTGTGGGTTCTGGGTTTACAATGCCTCATGCAGGAACACCATAAATTTATTACAAAAATGATAATGACAATTTCTAGTTCCAAAACGTAGTTGACTAGAAATGCATTTTTTTGTACATATGTTGATGATGACAAATAGAAATCACAAGTGATTGACTTTCCTCACCCTAAAAAGCCGATGACTAGTATATAAATGACTCCGGTAAACCCCAGACACCAAGACCTGTGACACTTATTGACAATTTTAATGACCTCATGTATCATGACAATAACTATGAATAATTTTGAGGAAAATTTTTTTAAAAATAGCGCCGTGTGTAATATGAGGAAACACAAGATGACATAACCCTGCCGTTCATGGCATGATCCTGATATGCAAAGAAGTGAAAACAAGTGAGACACCTAATAATGAAATGCAAAGACGAAATGATCACCGACTGAGAAGGTACAAGGGCCGACTCTACCACGTTGTACAATTTATTGTCTAGTTTTGTTTTTTTTTCCCCGATCGAGGAAAGTGAGAGAAGAATTCAAGTAAGTAGCCATCTACTAGATTGGTTACACTAAGGATCATCATGATTTTACATATGTCTTCACAGTAGGTGTTGTCATCGTGGATTTGAAGCCTCAAGTCTTGGTGATATGTTGCCATCAATAATCTTAGTTAAGTTTTTATTTTAGTCAATCCAGCTTTGAGTCAGCTTTAGCAAGTCAAGTTTTCAATATTCAGCTTTGGTTTCTAGATTTTGACTCCATTCCCAATGGTTAAGATACTTGGCTCAAGGTAGCCTGCACATCCAATGAGATACCATCCCAAGCTTGGAGCCAATGTTAGTGCCGTATTTTCATCCTTCCACCGTTGATCAAAATATGTATTTTTTCAGACGTTTTTTTAGGGTCCTATTTAGAAATTTTTGTCAATCCATTAGATCATCATGCAAAAATTTGGGTCACCGGAGGTAGTCCTAGTCACAAAACCTCACTTTTTCAAAAATTTACTACCCGTCAAGTTCATTTCATCACTATGCTCGATGGCCCATCATTCATGAGTTTTTACTACCTTTTTAGTCATTTCACCATTTAAGTTCATTAAGTTAGGGTTTCCATTAGGTCTTAGGTCTTTCAAGGTCATCAAAAACAAAATTGCACCAAATTGAACCAACAATTAGAGGAAATGTGGGTCCCAAGCCAATTCACGAAATTTCATCAAATATGAGTGCCATTTCACAAATTTCATAAGTTGTAATATTCCAAAATGGGGAATGCACACAAAATGCAACATTCATAGAAATAACGCAGCTTCATCAAAGACAAAGCAAAAGAGGACAATATTGAGACCTTCAAATGTATTTACGCAGCAAAATAGGATGTACAAGATGGCCCATGCAGGTTCATAATAGAAAATAAAGTCTCCACAGAAGAAAATCCTCAAAAAGAGGTGTTGCAACCATGTATTAAGGTTGGAAAAGGTCTTACAACGTTATTTTATTGAGTTGCAATAGCCGTAGATTACACTTAGTCTAGGAGAAAATAAGTGCATGAAACATCAAATCTCGCAATGTATCCATACACTATATGCTCTTCTTGGAAAATCCTCAGTGGTTTCCAACATTACACCATGCTGTACAAGGAGTAGATTCCGAGATCTAAATCATAGACCTACGTAAATATTCATAGATTCGTAAATATTAAGATTTGATCCGAGAACAAGAGAATGATCTCCTCCAATGGATCTCCAAAGTGAAGCGCATCCTCAACACTTGAAAACCAATTCTCCAAATGATGTGCTTAAAGACCCTCCAACTCCACCTATAGGAATAACGCATCCGGAAGTAAAACCGCATCGTAGGGTTTAGAATGTGGTTACCACATGCCAAGATCATAAAAATGGAGTCAATACATCCAATACTCTCCTCCCAATGAAGTAGAAGTCTCCTCCAAAAGGAGAACTCGAAATGGTCTAGATCTCGAAGAGATATAGCTTCCACTTCGTCGCATCTTGCAAAGACAACCAAACCTCAACATGATCTCGTGTTGTAGTTGAAAGAGGAATTCCGTCTCTGCCTAGATAATAGACAATAAGGCGGTAAACTTTCCAAGAGGCCTCAAGGAAAGAGGTCTAGATTCCGATCAAATGAACACCCAATGCTAAACAACATTAATTCTTAGCTAAATAGCAAGAGAATGATATATGTCGAAATGTTTTAAAATATATTCAAAGAATATAATGTTCATCAACAACCTTCTAATGATGCCATCCTCTTCCTTTATAAGTTAAGAGCTTTCAAATCCTCTAAACCACTTTCAATGAGATCACTCCTTTTGTACAAAGTATCTCCATCTAAAACCGTATCAGGCCTCATCGATATTACCTTCCAAGACAAGCCGTAGATTTGGTCAAGGTTGACCAGTCAAATGTCCTCGCCCTTTTCACACCTAAGGGTGTTGATTTAAGAACAAGATTCAACCTTTTCACATTTGGCTCGATTTATTCATTATTTAGGGAGTATTATGGACTCCTTACACTTTTATTCTTTAAACAAAGGAATAAAACAAAAATGAATATTCCAATTACCTCATCACTAATTAGGAATACTGGCTAGCCCTCCCCTCCCAAATGTTGTTTGTCCCCGCTAAATCGATAAGGTGAGGTTGCAACTCTTTCTCCTCCATAGGTGACACCATGATGTGATGTTTACCCATAAGCTAAGTTCTCACTAATCCAAAATTTCCTCCATGAATTAAGTTACCTTAAAGTTCTCATGAGATGTAAATAATCCATCCCATAAGGAGACAATAGCCTAAATGAAACAAACATGGCTTGCCCAATGTTCCTCCCCGAAACATGTAACATGAGATACATGAAGAACCTCTATCCCATAGGGCAAATCCATACCTTCCATCATCCCTCCATACATTCCCATAAAAATCACAAGTACATCATCAATGTGGCTATGGGATTTGGGTGGCACATACACACAAACAAAAAAATTGTGCATATGGAGGTGGGTCATAGTCACACATGTGGAACTAGCGAAATACATTCGCCCTTAATACATTCCCATAAAAATCACAAGTACATCAATGTATGGGATCATGTACAGGGCACACAAACAAAATTGTGCATATGGAGGTGGGTCATAGTCACACATGTGGAACTAGCGAAAGGCATCTCCCCCGCTCTTAATAAAATCAACATGTGGTAAGTGGTTTTTCCACCATTTACTTGTCGCCCATGTCATCTCACTATGGTCAGCAGAGATATATTTGTTGCCTTAGGAATGCACCTATCATGAAACAAGACTCCCCTTTGTCCACAAAGGAGTGGCCATGTTCAAAAATTTGTGGCCCAAAGTTGGCCAGAAGCTCTATAAGGTACAACACTCATTCTTGAGCATACCGCATATACATGACAAAATAATACATACAACTAGAAATTGGAACATTGTTTACATGAGTGTGTTCTTCTACCAACAATCCTCCTTATACAAATGGAGGGTATAGATTCATCTCTTTTATCAAACTAAGCAGAGATGGTTGAATTAAATCTTTCATAGAGTCATGTTGCTACCCCCATCTCCACATGGTTCATGCATTATTGAAAATGATGATGTAGTCTTCCTTCAAGTCCTTTCCAAGTAAAGCCTCATGATGATGTTGTATAACTCATGGAATATATATGGTCAAAACAAAACCTTCATGCCCTTTGTAGTAACTTCTCCTTGAGCTTTGGAGGCTCTAGACAATAATATCCTACCATGATAATAGATGACTCTATTTGACTAAGTATCCTCTTTCCTCATGCAACCCTGGTCATCAAGTATCATGAAAGTGTGAAGATCCTTGGAATAATCCTACCATTGGGATTTGGCATGGATCTAAACTCCCCAACAATGACAAAGCCGATGATCCGTCAATCAAAGGTCTATCATGTGGTCAGCTTCCTCCTTGACATCTCCCTTGCTAAAGGTGTGTTTGGAAGGTCATCCCTTCCCTTCTTCTCCTCCCACAACGTTGCATCCGAAATGAGAGTGGGTAATGATGATGTTGAGAGAAGATCTCCCTCCTCCTTGAGCCTACCAAAGATCAAAGATCGTATCATTGTCTTTCACTGCTCCCATCCCTCCGGATCTAATTTGGAGCAACATGTTGTGAGACATCTCCCACAAAAATTCGAATCGTGGCCTCCCAGGGGTTTTGCCACTAGATACCGTTGTCCCATGTAGCATCCATGAGCATGATATATGGGACTATAAGGTCCTTGTTTCCACCGCACAAATCCATATATGTTCTTTGTGGTGGAAGTGCTATGTGAGGGATATGTATGCATGCCTTTGATCATTTTAGTTTCACCACTCTTCTTATCCAATTCATTCCATTTGTTGAAATGCAACAAGAAAACAAGAAGGAGGCCTTAAACATCTTTCCTGATCCTAGTTGGAAAGTGATCACCTAAACTAGGTGGGGACCACACATATGATTTTTGTCGAAAAGTCTATTTTTAGACTATGACTATTTTTAGACATATGGATCATGGACCGGGAGCTGCAGTATGATATTCTTGCATGTTTGGTCATGTTGGTAAAAAATAGATGGATCTCTATTTTTAGCATTTAGGTCGAAGTCTATTTTTAGACTGGCGGGCTAAAAATAGAACAGTCAAATATTATTTACCCTTAATAATATTTGGACTCTAAACTTCAGTTTACTCTCTTGGAGCACTTCAGTTTGACCCCCGGAGGTGGGGCATGCAGCTACCAGAAGGATTTACACTTTTCCTATGGGTTAGGTGAGCTAATGCATGGTTGACTTCAGTTAGAGCTCAAGTGGCGGAGTTCGGTGGAGTTGATGCGACAGTTAATGGAGATGGTGTTCTGGTTAACTAGTTGAACTAGTTGTATTTAGTTTAACTAGCTAATACACTAGAGATGAGTTGTGTGAATTAAATATTATTTAATTCACAAGTTATTAACTCATTATTCAACTAAAGAACACATCAGTTTAACTCAGTGCATGGACAATTCAGTGGCGACAAGTGAAAGAGGTAGATGAAAGGGTTGAGTTAGCTATCAGTTGCGACATCAGTTGTGCATGAGATTTGCACCACACTTGGAGGAAATTACTAATGACAATTGCGCAGTTGGAGCCAGTGAGATTCGAACCTGGATCTCTATTTAGACCAGCCTTGATTGCACAATAGAGGTAGAGAAGTAGTGGGTGTGTTTTGAACCTGTGACTTGTTCAAAACCAAGCTAGTTTTTGTGTAGCTTTGGGAGATAGTACTGAGTACTTGTGAGGAGTTTGTACTATGTATTTTCTGCATGTTCTCTCCATCTAATATACAGAATAGCTGAGGGGTTTTCAGCTATAATCTTTCCCCATACATACTGTGTTAATGTGTGTGATGATTTGATGTGCTATCGCTTCTATTTTTTCCGCATGTGACAATTAATTGTAGAAGAGATTATGTGTTATGCATGCAATTCGAAATTGATGTGTGATCAGGTTAATCTCCATTGAATAAGTGATTTATTCAGAAAATTTCTACATGGTATCGGAGCGATATTAATTGTCGAGATCTTTTACGGTGATTGCAAACTTATTTCCTCGGACAGAGCCTACATACGGGTCAGATAGCCTCCGGATTCATCTTTCTTTGGAAAGTGAAAGGTCTGGTAAAAGCCCATGCAATCAATCTTTGATTTGGAAATAATTTTTTCTCAAGTGTAGATCGGAAGCGATTGAGTTATCAGTTGGTGGTGAAATTCGAATTTGCAGATTTGTGTTCTTGGTGCCGCGGCGAAAATGTCTTTCAACGGTTTGCGACTCGAATATGCCTTGGAAGGAAGTTCGAATTATGTTGCATGGAAGGACCGCATGGAGGTTGTATTAGATGATAATGGGCTGTTGGAATTCGTGGAGAAAGAGATTCCAAAGCCTAATTCTAATGATGCTGCTGTTGTGGAAGCCTGGCGAAAGAAACAAGCAAAATGTCGAAGGATCCTGTTGGAGGGCGTAAAGGATCACATTGTATCCAGCCTGCATGGAAAGGCTTCTCCATATTTAATGTGGAAAGCTTTGACGGATCTATACCAAAGCAAGAGCGACCAAAGGAAGCTGGCGCTCAAAGATAGACTTAGGAACATCAAGATGGAGAAAGGCGACAGCATCGCAAAATACCTCACAAAGTTCACTCAGTGCAGAGATGAGCTGGGAAGTGTGGGGGTGACTGTCGATGATGAGGACTTGGCTGACCTGGCTCTCCTTGGTCTTCCGAAGAGTTGGCACTCCTATCAGGACAGTGTCAACGGTCGGGAGAAGTTGCCGGGATGGGAGCGACTGTGGTCGGATCTCATGCAAGAGGAGATCAGGAGGACTACCAGGGACGGATCTTCATCAAAGGTAACTGATGAAGAAGACTGCGCTTTGGCTGCCAAAGCAAGGAAGGGGAAGGGCAAGGAGAAGGCTTCTCAATCCGGTGCGGATGGTAAAGAGCATGACATGTCCAAAGTGAAGTGTTTTCACTGTCACGATCATGGACATTACGCCACGAATTGCCCCAAGTAGAAGAAGAACAAGCAGGCTGCTGGATCTGCAGCTGGTGAGGCTCTTGCCTCGTAATTTGAGCTGGACTTCTCATTGATCGCATGCATGTTGTCTAGTGCATTGGGATCGGGGTGGTATATTGATAGTGGCGCTTCCTTTCACATGACGGGAGATGCAAATCTTTTCAATGACTTGGTGGAGAAAGGTCTCCAGATGCATGTTGAGTTGGGCGACGGTGGACGATACAATGCGACCGGCATTGGTACCATAACCTTTCAGAGGGAGTCAGGTAAACTCATTCTTTTACAAGATGTATTGCATGTACCATGTCTAACAAAGAATTTGATCTCAGTCGCAATGTTAGAGGATAAAGGGTATGAAGTTGTCTTTAGAGAAGGAAAAGTTTTCCTTTGGCACAAGGCAACGGGACAAGTCAAGAAGGTTGGGATTCGGGCAAAGAATCTCTACAGACTTGAAGTAGATGGGATGTCTACGGAGCTTCCTACTGTTGGGAAGCGGAAGGAAGACATGCAACTGAAGCTTGAGAGGGAGCAAGTGTTGCATGCAGGCGAGAAAGACATGCAATTGAAGCTTGAGAGGGAGCAAGTTTTGCATGCAGGTGAAAGTGAACCTCGGGATGTGGAGCAGCCACAAGAGGATCATGGAGTGGGAGAAACCACTCATGTAGAGAAATTTCGTGCCAGACGGGCAGAGGGAGTGCATGCAGCTATACCACTAGGTGAGAGGTGGGGCGACATGCATGATTAATCCCATGAGGATATTTCTGGGCAAGATTCATGAGATGGTGTGGATCTCATGGATTGAACCTAGCTACGAGGTGCCCACAGCGCAGCAGTAGCAAGATCAGTTGGAGTGATGCAGGCAGATCAAAGTGACAGTGTCGGATACTAGAGCGCGGATCAGAGTTGACAGCAAGTGCAAGAGTGCATGGGTGCAAAGAGTCAACAGCGCAGTGGTTCCTGATGACATGTGCAGTTGGCCAAGCAGAAGTCGAAGAATTTGATGATAGATGCTAGATGCATCAAGACTGATTGAGTTGTTTGGAGCCTATTCAGTTTCAGAGGAGTTGCAGAGAAGATGCATGGAGTTGCATGGCGCTTGTGGAGGTTGCAGGGCGAATGCATGGAGTTGGATGTCGCATGCAAAGACAGTCCTTTCTTGTTGAGAGGGAGTGTTGAAAATGGCAACAAGAAACAGTGAAGGAGGCCTCCTGAAACATCTTTCCTGATCCTAGTTGGAAAGTGATCACCTAAACTAGGTGGGGACCACACATGTGATTTTTGTCGAAAAGTCTATTTTTAGACTATGTCTATTTTTAGACATATGGATCATGGACCAGGAGCTGCAGTATGCTATTCTTGGATGTTTGGTCATGTTGGTAAAAAATAGATGGATCTCTATTTTTAGAATTTAGGTCGAAGTCTATTTTTAGACTGGCGGGCTAAAAATAGAACAGTCAAATATTATTTACCCTTAATAATATTTGGACTCTAAACTTCAGTTTACTCTCTTGGAGCACTTCAGTTTGACCCCCGAATGTGGGGCATGCAGATGCCAGAAGGATTTACACTTTTCCTATGGATTAGTTGAGCTAATGCATGGTTGACTTCAGTTAGAGCTCAAGTGGCGGAGTTCGGTGGAGTTGATGCGACAGTTAATGGAGATGGTGTTCTCGTTAACTAGTTGAACTAGTTGTATTTAGTTTAACTAGCTAATACACTGGAGATGAGTTGTTTGAATTAAATATTATTTAATTCACAAATTATTAACTCATTATTCAACTAAAGAACACATTAGTTTAACTCAGTGCATGGACAGTTCAGTGGCGACAAGTGAAAGAGGTAGATGAAAGGGTTGAGTTAGCTATCAGTTGCGACATTAGTTGTGCATGAGATTTGCACCACACTTGGAGGAAATTACCAATGACAATTGCGTAGTTGGAGCCAGTGAGATTCGAACTTGGATCTCTATTTAGACCAGCCTTGATTGCGCAATAGAGGCAGGGAAATTAGTGGGTGTGTTTTGAACCTGTGACTTGTTCAAAACCAAGCTAGTTTTTGTGTAGCTTTGGGAGATAGTACTGAGTACTTGTGAGGAGTTTGTACTATGTATTTGTTGCATGTTCTCTCCATCTAATATACAGAATAGCTTAGGGGTTTTCAGCTATAAGCTTTCCCCATACATACTGTGTTAATGTGTGTGATGATTTGATGTGCTATCGATTCTATTTTTTCCGCATGTGACAATTAATTGTAGAAGAGATTATGTGTTATGCATGCAATTCGAAATTGATGTGTGATCAGGTTAATCTCCATTGAATAAGTGATTTATTCAGCAAATTTCTACACCATTTGCA